>OY714911.1:9501200-10071936 GCA_946902985.2 Meconema thalassinum | reverse complement strand
ATGAATCTCTTTGATACCCATCACATACAAGATTCTCTCCAAGGCCCTGTTAAACAGAGCCGAACCTCAACTGGATCCACAATTGGAGAATACCACGGAGGATTCAGAAAAGGACGCTCCTGTGCTGAACAGATACTCAACTTAAAGATGGTCTCTCACCTCTCCTCTTTAACTGTGTACTGGAAAAGGTTATACGAGAGTGGCGAAAGGAGATAACTAAACAGGGGATCCCAAGCGGTATCTACCTTGGACACAAATGTGATGGACTCATTGTGGACTGCCTGGCATTTGCCGATGACCTGACACTTCTATCTGATTCAACAGAAACATCAGTGAAACAACTCAATATTCTCGGACAAGAAGCAGCGAAGATAGGACTGAAAGTGTCATTTGAGAAAACACAATACATCACGAATATCAGTGAACCACCTCATGAACTACTTCTAGATTAGGGAAGGATGAAGAGAACCAACAAATTCAAGTACTTGTGTGAATGGTTGGAACCCAATCTCTCCGAAGGAACAGCATTATCAACTCGAGTAAATAAGCTAGAACTGTCATACCGACTGACTAAGAACGTCTACAAAAAGAAGTGTTTCTCCCGTAACACCAAAATGAAGCACTATCAAACGGTCATCGCCCTGAAGCTTTATATTCCTCTGAATGCCTCATATTAAACAGGAAAGGATTCACGGGCAAACTAGAAATCCAAGACAGGAAGATAATGAGGAAGATATTGGGACCATTCAAGGAAGGGAGTAAATATATTAGGCGGCCCAACCAGGAGCTCTATAGTTACTCTGAAAGAATTACAGACGTGGCCAGGAAGAGACGTCTAACATTTTATGGACTTGTCTCTAGGATGCATCCAACCAGGCTGACCAACCAGCTACTCACATACTGGCAGAGAAGGAAGACCAAGTCACCATGGCTGTTAGAAGTGCGCAAAGATCTGCTGGAACTGGGAGTTACGGAAAAGGACATAAAAGATCGAACGTCTCTCAGGAGTAAATTAAAGCAAATAAAGTTCCAGGAAAAACCCCCAAGGAAGAAGACAGGTGCCATCTGGACAAAAATGAGAAAAGAACAACACATCCAGAGGATGCGTGACCACTGGGCAAACATCAAGGCCCACTCCAAGCAAAATAGTTGAATATCGTGGTCCGTAGTTGGCCAATACGGAACAAGAAGAAGAATATAAATTGAACTATATTCAAGTTACTCCTTATTCCTATTCTAACTTCAGGATATCTATTCGCTACGTCAACTGATAGTTATAATATTTGACATCTTCTAAAATAACTAAATCTATTTACAGTTTAATTACATGTTCTTTATGCAACATTCAAAAATGTTCCTTTCATTTCTTCTAAACCTCAGCATTATAATCCAGAATGGTATTCATTAGTTTCATTTTACCAACACAAACCGTTACTTCTCAAGGTCTGGGTCAACTTGTCAAAATCAAATAATCTATTGATCAAACAATGAAGCTAATTCAGATTAAACGTCTCTCATATCCAGGATAATATTTGATATTAATACTTAAATATCCTCTTTCAATGGCCAATTTTGCTAATATCCCAGGGTGGTATTTCAAAAAGAGCTGTTCCTCTCGTTAACATGATCATAATTCCTTCACCAATTCAATAATGCACTTAATTCTTGCCCTAGGCTCAACAATGCTTTAACTAGCCTTTACATATACATTTTTCTCTCTTAATTATAGTATGTCAATTCCTTTACTCACTCGTTATAACATCACTGATAAACTTGGAAACTCATTTTACATCATGATAATAATAATCTTAATAATATTACTTCGAAAAATACCTATAACATTCTTCTCAAGAATAGCATCTAGTCTTGACATATCATTTATCATTATATTATTTCGAACTTAAGTTCGCCATGATCCATGACTCTTTATTACATTTCACCAATTATATAAATATTTCATTAAGCGCTGTAGTTTACATAACTTTCAGTAGTACCACTTGTGACGTCTGTTTTATATAGAAGTTGTTGTTGTTTGAGTCTTCAGTCTTTTGGCTGGTTTGATGCAGCCCTCCATGCCTCCCTGTCCTGAGCTAATCGTTTCATTTCTACATAGCTACCACACCCTACATCCGAGGCAATCTGTTTAACATATTCTAACCTTGGTCTACCCCTACAGTTCTTATCCTCGACCCTTCCTTCCATAACTAAGCTTGCTATTCCTGGGTGTCTTAGTATGTGTCCTACCAACCTATCTCTTCTCTTCATTAGCAGTCGCCAGAAACATCTCTCCTCTCCCACTCACCTTAATACCTCTTCGTTTGTAACCCTATCTACCCATCTGATCTTCATCATTCTCCTGTAACACCACATTTCAAATACTTCAATTCTCCTCTTTTCTGCTGCACCAATAGTCCAAGTTTCACTTCCATAGAGCGCCACGCTCCAGACAAAGGCTTTCAAAAATGACTTCCGAATACCTAAATCTATATTCGATGTCAGCAGATTCCTTTTTTGTAGAAAAGCTTTCCTTGCCTGAGCCAACCTACTTTTTATATCCTCTTTGCTTCGTCCATCACTGGTTATTCTGCTTCCTAAGTAACAGAAGTCTCCTACTTCCTTCAGCTTTTCACCGGCCAATTTGATCTCCATAGAGGTTTCTGATTTATTTTCGCTGCATTCCAGTATTTTTGTTTTACATTTATTAATTTTCATCATGAATTCCTTCCGAAAGACGGAATCCATACCATTCAAAAACTCATTCAAATCCTCAGGCTTGTCGGCCAAGATGACGATGTCATCAGCAAATCTCAGAGTAGAAATTATTTCTCCTTGAATCTTCACTCCCACTTTAAATTTTTCTCCAATTTCCTTCATTGCTTGTTCAATGTAAAGATTGAAAAGTATGGGTGACAAGTTGCAGCCTTGCCTTACACCTTTCTGAATACCAGCTTCTCTCTCATGTCCTTCAGCTCGAATGACTGCTGTCTGGTTTCTGAATAGATTGTATATCACCCTCCTATCCCTGTACTTTATTCCAATAGATTTCAAAATGTCAAACAATTTAGTCCAATCAACGTTATCAAAAGCCTTTTCTAAGTCTACAAATGCCATGAACGTTCTCTTATCTTTCCTTATTCTACCTTCCAAAATCAGCCTAAGACTTAGTACAGCTTCCCTTGTTCCTTCATTTCTCCTGAAACCAAACTGGTCTTCACCCAACTCCGTTTCTATCTGGCTTTCAATCCTCTTGTAAATTATTCTAGACAGGATCTTTGAAGCATGAGTAATCAAGCTGATTGTGCGGTAATCTTCACATCTGTCAGCTCCCACTTTCTTTGGTATAGGGATGATAACATTCTTCTTGAAATCAGGGGGTACCTCACCTGTCTCATAAATCCTACACACCAAGTGAAATAACCTGATCAGA
This sequence comes from Meconema thalassinum, assembly GCA_946902985.2. NCBI lineage: Eukaryota > Metazoa > Arthropoda > Insecta > Orthoptera > Tettigoniidae > Meconema > Meconema thalassinum. The sequence goes on along the minus strand of OY714911.1, from coordinate 10,068,509 downwards.
CCTTCATCTCCTATGCAGCGTAGCAACTCAATCGGTATATCATCTATGCCTGGTGCTTTGCTCCTGCTTAAGTCTTCCAAAGCTTTATCAAATTCTGATCTCAATATTAAATCTCCTTTCGCATCCACATCAATTTCCTCCTCCCTTTCCATTACATGATTCTCGATCTCCTTTCCCTAATACAAGCACTCTATGTAAGCTTTCCATCTCTCAACCTTTTCTTCCCTATCTGTTAGAGGCTTTCCATTTGTGTCCCTAATATTACAGCACTTAGTCTTCTTTTCCCCAAAAGTATTCTTAATCCCTCGATAAGCTGTGTCTACTCTTCCTAATTTCAGACAATTTTCTATACCTGCACATTTCTCTTTCAACCATTCTTCTTTCGCTTCCTTGCACTTCTTGTTAACCTCATTTCTCAGACGTCTGTATTCTGCTTTCCCCTTTTCATCTCTTAGATTCTTGTGTTTCCGCCTTTCATCCATCAATTCTAGTATATCCTGAGTGATCCACGGTTTTCTACCTATTCTTTCTTTCCTACCAATGTTTTCTTCTGCGGATTTTGTTATTTCATTCTTTAAAAGTGCCCATTCGTCTGCAATTGAAGTTTGTTTAGGGGTTTTGATTAGTCCTTCCTTTATACTCTTCTTGAATCTTTCGTTTACATCCTTTACTTTCAGTCTGTCTATTGCCCACCTTTTTGGCTTTTGACTTTTCTTCAGTTTCTTCAACTTTAATCTGCATTTCATTACAACCAGATTGTGGTCAGAGTTTATGTCAGCACCAGGATATGTTTTACAATCCATAATCTGGTTTCGAAACCTCTGCTTGACCATAATGAAGTCGATTTGGTAACGCCTGGTCTCATCCATGTGTATATTCTTCTATTGTGGTTATTGAATAAGGTGTTAGTTATGACCAGCTCATGTTCGGTGCAGAATTCCATAAGCCTGCTTCCTCGATCATTCCTTTCACCTAATCCGAAATCTCCTACTATCTTCCCTTCTCTCCCTTTTCCTACCACAGCATTCCAATCTCCCATTACTATAACATTTTCATCACCTTTGATATACCTCAGAATGTCATCTATTTCTTCGTAGACCTTTTCAACATCCTCATCATCAGCTTGACTGGTAGGCATATAGACTTGTACCACTGTGGTGCACGTAGGTTTAGTATTGATTTTTGCTACAATAATCCGTTCACTGTATTGCTCATAATATTCCACCCGCTGTCCAAGTTTCCTACTCAATATGAGACCAACCCCTGCTTGGCCATTGTTTGATTTAGTGCTAAGGACCCTATAGTCTCCTGACCAAAAGTCCTGCTCTTCCTGCCAGCGCATTTCACTAATCCCAACCAAATCCAACCTCAACCTATCCATTTCCCTTTCTAAGTTTTCTAACTTTCCACTTCCTAGCAGACTTCTAACATTCCACGCTCCGATCCGTAGAATGTCAGATTTCCTCTTTGTCACTTCTGTGATGTTAACCCCCTCTCGAGTAGTCCCCACCCGGAGATCCGAACGGGGGACTAGTTTGCCTCCGGATTGAAATTTTACAAGGGAGGAGGCCATCATCACTTTAAGTTGACTTTAAGATAATATGCATTACATTTAATAATAATAACAGTTTTAAAACTTCACACTGGTATTCTTTTCCAAATGAGAAATACATTTCTCTGTCACAATAATGACTTTACAAATGTTGCATAAAAATAATAATAATAATAATAATAATAATAATAATAATAATAATAATAATAATAATACGGCCAGGGTTCGAATCCCGGTGACAGCGGGTTGGAATTTTCCCCTGAAAAATCACGTGGCGTCAGGAAGGGCATCCGGCCTTAAATCCCTGGCCAAAACCAAAATGAACCTGTTTGGCTCCGGCGACCGCAATTAATCGGGAAAAGACGAAGAAAGTTTAGAGTTGCTAGATTACCTCATTTCGAAATACTAACAACAATGCTGAAAAATTCGACGTTGGATCAAATTCAAGTCAACAGTGACTATGCTTCAAGCATAAAAATTCAAAATTCAATTCGGACTAAAAATGCACCTAACTAATAAATCGCAGATCGAAAATTAAAATCTAACAGGCATACACATTCCTATAATCCTATGTTTCTGTCATAATGCCACCCAAACGATGACTAAAATCGTCGTGAATAATGAAAATTGCAAACTAAACTATACTATCGTAAAATATCGAAAATATCTAATTAAAATCACCATCACATATGAACAAAGGGGAGCCGGGTCAGATACAATGAAGAATTTGGCGTGCAGAAGAAGCTGAAGCTGAATCGCTAATCTCCAAATACCGTTGTTAGACTTAATTGTATTTGTATTGATTAAAGTGCTCCAATGGGGGGAAAAGACTATCCAAGAAAATGCAATTATCTAAATGAAATATGGTCTAGAAAATGGTCAAAGAAGGTGTACCCAAATAATCATCAACAAATCTACAAACAAATGTGAATGTTCTTTCTTCCTTCTGCCTGATGTTTAACTCAACTGTGCATGTCCTGGTGGTAATGGTTTCTCTCAACAACTGGTTTCTCCGTCCCCATAAAGATGACTTCGACCTCGCCTACATCTAACGTGTTGTTGTGACGGCGGATGATCCTGGGTTCGATAGCCCTGCATCTCTTTAGTTTCGGATGAAACACGTCGATATCACTTGTCTCTTCTGTTCCAGATGGAACTGCGGAGTCTCTCGAATCGACTGCTATCTCGAGGTCTCGATGATGGCACTCATAGTTTCAATTTGTTGCAGACTTTGATCATGAAATTTCCAAAGGTGGTGATAGAAATTCATTGTAATAATTCTACGTTCCATTTTAGATTTTTATGTCACTCCTAGAATCCAGATTTTATTATTTGCTTGGTCTCCCTTCCATAATTTAGCAAAACATCTCCATCTCCGTTCTAATTACTTTAGTTATCCTCACCAAGTCGAATGTATAAGTGGTGTTGTCAATAGTAGATAGTTCGATGCAATATTCGTGACTATTTCGTAGATATGAAATGAAAATCCACAGCCTGCTTCCAGTCTCCGACCGGGTCAGGAATGGAATGAATGAAGCCCCCATCTAGCGGCGAGGATATGAACTGTGCCGGCTGCCGAAGCCTGTCGCACTCCTCTGGGGCAATGATTACATGAATGACAGATGAAATGAAATGATAGTGGAGAGTGTTGCTGGAATGAAATTTTGACAGGGAAAACCGGAGTACCCGGAGAAAAACCTGTCTGCCTCCGTTTTGTCCAGCACAGATCTCACATGGAGTGACCGGGATTTGAACCACGGACCCAGCGGTGAGAGGCCGGCGTGCTGCCGCCTAAGCCACGGAGGCTCCCACTATTTCGTAGATATAAATTTTCAAAATAATTTTCACTCACGTAGATTCCAAATTTTAATAATTGTATCAATTTTGGTGTGCACTGTTTATTAGTCCTTCTTCTGTACTGTTCAGATAAATATTTGATGTAATTCACAATTTCTTTGCTGTAACTTTTCAGTAATTGCTGGTTGAATTCCCCACAATTGGTGCTAATTATACAGTTCTAATATTTATATTGGCTGCCGGTCATGTGATCTTCCATAGGTCACGCCTTCTGCTCGTGTATCGATGACTAATCTCGCAATACTTTTTTTATGGGCAGTATAAACCTTTTGACTTCGAAACTCGCCGTGCCAAGTTGTCTTTATTCTATGTTTGCTGTCGCTGGCCATAGGCGGTGCATAGTTACAAAAGAGATACCTTCCTCTTCCGGTGCATGGTGTAACTACAATGGTGAGGCGGATCGCTCCCTCTCTCTTGTGCGGATGACGTCACAACGGGGGCATTGCGTTCGGTGACACAGCACGAAGTACATGTATTTGACACGGCTCTGGTCTTAAGTGAAGGCATGATTAATAAATAAAATGTATTATAACACTCAACATACTTTGTATTGTGAACTCTGATAATAATGTTGGTAATTATGAATGCACCGTACTTCTAAATAATATTAATAGTCCAATAACGAGATCAACTATTTTCTTACATTGATGAATTTACACATTTTGCGATTCAATTTTCTCTGTGAATTGCCGAAACTTATTTTTCTGTTTAAGCCAAGCAACCTAATATATAGCGGTTTCGGTGGCGTAGTCGGTAGCATGCTGAACTGCTATGCCCAAGATAGCGTGTTCAAACCCGGCCGAAGTCGTCGGATTTTTTAAGAGCGTTAAAAATCCTTCAGTATGCCTTCCTTCGGAGGGGAAGTAAAGCCGGCGGTCCCATGTCATAGATTTATGGCATGTAAAAAATCCTTTCACAGACTAAACTTGTGTAAAGCAAAATTTGTTAGGTTAGATTTCGTCAGAACGCTCTATCAAAGTTCCAACGTTCACCACTAGGTATCATTGATATCTGGTGGCGAAAGTTGGAACTACTTGAAATTGAACGGAACTTGTAGCTCACCCTTTAGGGTATCCGCTGGAAGCAGCTACAGACTCAGGCGAGCCGAACATGTCCTCGGACACTCCCGGCACTAAAAGCCATACGATAAATAAATAACCTAATATATGCTCGGGTTCGAGCTAAACAGTGAATAACCTCATATGCAATATTAATATGAGGCAATTTTTACAAGGTCCTGCTGGTTACTTCATTGAATATAAACATTTCATTTGATAGCGAAATGTCATGAAATTTATGAAACTCAGCGTCAATTGTTGTTTCAACTTCCATATGTTCATTATAGGGATACAAACGATTTCCCCTTGAAATATACTGGAGCCAATCTGGGCCTTCATTACTGGGTTAATGTTCTTGAGATACAAAGTACACGGGACTACATGACCGCGTTGTCGCAGCGCCTAAACTGAGGAACCAGCCAATGTTCTTGAGATAATGTTCGCAAATTTTTGTACTTATCCCTGAATCTATGTGCTACATATCCTGTACTGTATTTTAAACCCTCATGGTTCATTTCATCTTTAAAATCTGAGACATCAAATTCATCCAACAATTCATTCTGATGATCGGTCATTTTAAACAAACTCATATTCATTTCCACAGTTTCGTAAATTGATTCAATAAATAAACTGGAAACTAGTTTTTCTTAGTCAGGAGCATCCACGATATCAGGAATATGTTTGGCAACATTCACTAACGCAGTCTTCGAGAAACAGGTAGGCCTATCGGTTTCTGTTTCCATTGGTTTAATCAGACACTTTTCGTCAATATCTTCCTCTGTATTTATATTTAAGTTAAAGTAAACACTGAAGCAGAGGGCTTGTCCAAAATGTACCATCTCAATCTACAGTTTACTTAATATCCAGAGGATATGGGTGATCATTGGAGCCTCCCATTCCTTGAATATGTGTGAGAAGGTTCTCCAAAATATCTTGATTTAGACGATAAGTTATTATGTACTCGACTTGGTACATCGGCTTCAAGCATCTGAAAAGGTTAACTAGATACGTGTTGCTGAGTAGAATTCCTTTTCGAAATGGGAGCAAGGCTTTATGTCGGTCAACTTTCATGGACGTTATCAACTCATTGACATTATTCAGCACACTGATTTGCTTGTCATAATCAGTATAAAATGCATTTCCTTCAGAATGATGATGATGATGATGATAATAATTGTTGTTTTAAGGGGTCTAACATCTAAGTTATCGGCCCCTAATGGTTTGGGTGATAGTGAAAGATGAGATGAGAATGAAAACTATAACTAATACAAACTAGACTTACATACTAAACGAAGAAATGGTAAACAAACAAAGGATAAGGCAAATAAAGAACAGGAAGAAAAGAAATGACCTCAACCCACGAGGATTGAAGGACTTGGAAGGAAGGAGAGCCATGAAAGGCGGATAGGAAAGAGGGGAGGGCCCATCCCAAAGTCAGTGGTAAAAGGGGACAAAACGGACCCAGCTCAGGAATGCCTCGGGATTGCCAACTCCCGAACTCACCAGCCGTAAGCCCCTGAGGGTGTAGCAATATCCAGGATGCACCTGAAGTGGTGGGGCTACATACACCCTGCCTCCTTGAGGGCCTTGAGCAGAAGCCAGGAGATAACATGAATAGAAAAAGAAGGCTGACCCCTCGCAGAAGGAGGGTATCAGGAAAGATGAGACAAGGGCCAATTGAGGCGGAAAAGGAAGAGACTCCCTAGGCCTCGGAAAACCGTCGGGGTCGGAAGAGAACAAGAGTTGACCAAGAGAGGTCGACAGGAAAGAAGACGAAGAGGAGCCCGGCATAAGTAAGTGGAAGCAATGCCGGAATCAGCTGGGGTCCCGTGGTCACCAACCCACGTCCCACAAGTTGTGATCCCCTGGGGGCTTTCAGAATGACTCCCAAATTTGTTTTTAGCATTAAGTAAGCCAAACCAGTCATTTATTAATTTTATATATCTAGCAGCTTCTTCTCAGTCAATGTTTTTCATCAAACCTTTCCCTCCACACCATTCAAGAGCCTTTGATACCTGGTTTGAAAGTACTTGAGCTGCAGGCCGAAATTTTTGTCTCTCTGGTCCCTTTAAGTCTAAATGATATCTGCTAATTTTGTGCGCAGTAGTGAGTTCAGAAGAAGACATACAAATTAGTAGTTCCAAAACATTCCTTGCTCACCTTTTTCCCATTGAGCAGTACACATCCCTGATCTAATTACGGACAAATCTAACAAATGATTTATCACAAGTCTCAATAAATGAGGAATGTTTGCAAACACGAACACCTTTAACGAACCGTTGCTTGGATGATTGAAGGCACATTCCTTATTATGCCGTTGACAGAGATTGAAATACAATAATTTCACTAGCAACGTACACACCTGTCAGCATTAACATCATTATTTTAATCGACTGAAGATTCACGCGCCTGACTCCCGCCTTTATTAGCCACAAGTCACGGCTGCTCCCGTTGTGTAGTCATCCGCACGAGAGAGAGGGAGCGATCCGCCTCACCATTGTAGTTACACCATGTTCCGGTGTAAAATCGTATTTCTTTCTCTTTCCATTATAGTCTTATCTCTATCAATCATGTGAAGCGGGTTGCTCTACTCGACGTGTGTTTCCTATTGCATATTATCCCCTTAATTTCCTTACGTAAATTATCACGTAGGCAAAAGCTCTCTGGTTTGATCCTTTTTAACATACTCGAACAGGTAAATATGGGCCCAGTAAGGTAGTTAAAATTGTTTGAAGCTGTATGTATTTGTGTGAGTGACTATCCCACTGGTCTCTATGTTTACTGCTAGACGCAGTATTATAATTTTTCATTTCAATTCCACTTGCTGTTTATGTCTACGATCGTCATTTGACCCCAAGTGGATGTTTCTGAGACAGTATTTTCCTCTCGTTTCAGTGACATTTGTTATCCAAGTGAAAGTTTGTTGGTACGTTGCCCCATGTCATTGTGGATACCACCTACCTGGGATGTGCAACTGTTAGTCTGGCAAACAAGGTACAGTATCTATACTTTATGGTATGTATCAGTAAATAAATAGACTCCAAATCAAAATAAATATATAAATAAATAAATAAATAAATAAAAGGGCAAAGGGACCGGTGTCCTCCAATGAAGAAAGGATGTTGACAATTAGGATGATGAAGAAATATTGGAAGTATAATTGATTGTAGTGGTCCTATGTTGGCAACATCAGACCACACCAAAGCTTTGTGGTATTGATCACAACTAGCACAAGGATAACAATGTATGGTTTGTAACAATAACTATCATAATGAAATTAATGATTTACAGTTGGTCGAATGTACCCAAATTGCACCCTACACCTGAAAAAAATATATGAGGTATTTTCCTGTGCAGGTAAAAACACCCATTGCAATTTGGATACAATCGTGTTGACCGACTGAAAAGTAGTTGGGAGTAGACACGCAAAAGCCTAACACTTGTAAAACCAACGACAGCCCTCAGATGTAAGTAATCATAATAGAATTCAAGTGGCTGCTCTAATATTATTTTATATACAGTATTTATATATTTTGTTGTAATGTGCATAATACTCATACATAGTTCACAAACACATATAAACCAAATTAACTTCGTATAACGATATTCAAACACCAACTAAACGCATAGCACCACTGTGTAGTTACATAATATCTATATATATAAAGCACAAAGTTGGTCTGTCTGTCTCTCTGTTTGTCTGTCTGTCTGTCTATTATGTATACAAATCTACACCTTTTCACCGATTTGAACCAAAATTTGTATACTTACCCTTTGGAACCCTGCGGGTAGAACTGTCCACTTGAAATTTCGGACAGATCACCCCATTCCCTGCATTCAGGCCCTTTTGAACAAATCTACACCGTTTCACCGATCTGAACCAACATTTGTATACTTACCCTTTGGAACCCTGCGAGTAACACAGTCCACTTAAAATTTCGGACAGACCACCCCATTCCCAGCATTTAGGCCATTTGGTCGAAATCTACACCGTTTCACCGAACAGAACCAAAATTCGTATTTTTACCCTTTGGCACCCTGCGAGTAACACTGTCTGCTTGAAATTGCGGACAGACCACTCCATTGCCTGCATTTAGGCCCTTTGGCCCAAATCTACACCGTTTCACCGATTTCAACCAAAATGTGTATATTTACCCTTTGGAACCCTGCGAGTAACACTGTCCACTTAAAATTTCGGACAGACCACACCATTCCCTGCATTTAGGCCCTTTGGCACAAATCTACACCGTTTCACCGATCAGAACCAACATTCGGATAATTACACTTTGGTACCCTGCGAGTAACACTGTCTGCTTGAAATTGCGGACAGACCACTCCATTCCCTGCATTTAGGCCCTTTCGCAAAAATCTTCACCGTTTCATCGATCTCAACCAAAATTTGTATATTTACCCTTTGGAAAACTGCGACTATCACTGTCAGCTTGAAATTGCGGAGATGCCACTCCATCCCCTGCATTTAGGCCGTTTGGTACAAATCTACACCGTTTCACCGATCTGACCCAAATTTTACATACTTACCCTTTGGAACCCGACAAGTAACACTGTTCACTTTAAATTTCAGACAGACCACACCATTCCCTGCTTTTTGGCCCTTTGGCACAAAACTACACCGTTTCACCGATCTCAACCAAATTGTACATAATTACACTTTGGAACTCGGCGAGTAACACTGTCCACTCGAAATTTCGGACAGACCACTCCATTCCCCGCACTTAGGCCCTTTGGCACAAATCTACATCGTTTCACCGATCTGAACCAAATTGTTTATACTTACCCTTTGGAACCCGATGAGTAGCACTGTCGATATGAAATTTCGTTCCGACCACCCCTTTCCCTGCATTTAGGTCATTTGGCACAAATCTACACGGTTTCACCCATCTGAACCAAACTTTACATACTTACCCTTTGGAACCCGATGAGTAACACTGTCCACTTGAAATTTCGGACATACCACTCCATTCCCTGCATTTAGCTCAGGAATCCCTCGGGGTTGCCAGCTTCCTAACTCACCAGCCATGAGCCCTTGAGTGTGTATCAGAAGTGATGGGGCTAAACACACCCTGCCTCTTTGAGGGCCTTGAGCAGAAGACAGGAGATATTATGAAAAGGAAAAGATGGCAGACCCCTCGAAGAATGAGGGTATCAGGAAATATGAGACAACGGCCAATTAAGGCGGGAAAGTGAAAGACTCTCTAGCCCTCGGATACCCTAATACAGTCGGGGTCGGAAGAGAACAAGAGTTGTCCAAGGGAGGCTGACAGAAAAGAGAACTGAAAAGAGCCCGGCACCGGGAAGTAGAAGCGATGCCAGACTCAGCTGGGGTCCAGTGGTCGCCAATCCACGTCCCACAAGTTGTGAGACCCTGCGGTGGGGGGGAGTTGTGACAATAGCATGCTGATTCATCGCGAGGTGACACGAGACGACTTTCCAGAGCCCACCGTGTTATCTGCTGTCTATGCTGATGCCAGCACAGGGCCGTTGCTCAAGCCACTGTGGTGTTGCGAAAGAGTGAGTGATTCCCCGGCCAATCTAAATAGGACGGGGAACACCGAATGTGTGTCATCATATTTCGTCATCATCTGCGATCATCTCAGGTTAGTGTAGCTTGGACCCATATTCTTTGACGAGCAGTTTTCTTTAGTGTTAATGATCCTATAGTCTCCTGACCAAAAGTCATGTTCTTCTTGCCAGCGCATTTCACTAATCCCAACCAAATCCAACCTCAGACTATCCATTTTCCTTTCTAAGTTTTCTAACCTACCACTGCCTAGCAGACTTCTAACATTCCACGCTCCGATCCGTAGTATGCAAGATATCCTCCTTGTCACTTCTGTGGAGTTAACCCGCTCTCGGGTAGTCCTCACTCGGAGATCCGAACGGGGGACTAGTTTACCTCCGGATTTAAATTTTACAAGGGAGGAGGCCAGCATCACATGTAATAATGCATAGAGAGGTGCATATCCTCGGAAGAGCAATACGGCTGTAGTTTCCCGTTTCTTTTAGTCGTGCAGCAGAACGCAGTGTAGACATTAGTTGGCTAATGTTATCAATATCTTAACCGTCTATAAGACAAGTAAAGAATTGATTTACTCTGAAAATTCTACTAACGAAAAATACTAAAGTTCTATCAACAACAAATTACTACCACTAAAGCAGTATGTCACCAGGCACACTCACATGGACCCTCGCACATCACAGTCTAATGAAACAATGAACTATATCTAATAAATGATGATGATGATGATGATGTTAATTGTTGTTTTAGGGGACCTAACATCTCGGTTATCGGCCCCTAATAGTTTGAATGATCGTGAAAATGTAAATGAAACTATACTTACAACTAACTACATACTTACTAAGTAAAAGAAGAAATGGAAAACAAATGAAGAATAAGGGAAACAAAAGACAGGAGGAAAGGAAATGCCCTCAACCCTCGAATTTGAGAATTAATGGACTGTGAAGAAAGAAGAGCCACGAACGGTACAGAGGAATCGGAAAGAGGAGAGGGACCACCCCAAAGGCAATGGAAGAAGGAGAAAAACCGGACCCAGCTCAGGAAGCCCTCTGGGTCACCAACTCAGCAGACGTGAGCCCTTGAGGGTGTAGCACAATCCTGGGTCCACCATAAGCTACACACACCCTGCCTTCATTAGGGCTTTGAGCAGAATAGCTTTCTATATGTTTGATCTACAATAACGAAAATAATAAGGTACAAACCTAAATGTAGTAGGCCTATTTTCTTAATATCATACAGAATGTCCAAAACAAAATAACAACAACTAATAATTTTCATGATGGCGGCTCGTCTTAATAATTAAACATAGTATGAATCATTCCGAATGTAACTCTGCAATTAAAACGAAACATAGTAAAAACCAAATGAGGGACCTTGCTGAAATAAGCCATAAGAATATCCCACTGAATACAACGGCGGCGGCCATCTAGAAAATACAAGCCAAGATGGCGGCCAGGCGTAAAGATAGCTGTGAAGCCATTTTCAGTGTTGCGTTATTAACAATTGATATTTTATTCTTCAATCGGTCAACTCAATATCATTCAAATTACTGGAATACGTGAAATAAATGACTTGGGATTAAGATAATATGTTTTGGACTCCTCGTATTGAAAACTCTGCGATGACATATTTCGCTCGTCAAGCGGGCATCATCAGATCCAAATCTACAAAACACTACCAAACCTACAGTGACTCCCACAGAGAATCCCTGCCCTTCAAAGACAAAAAATAACAAAAGCTTGGTGCTTTTCAGTCGGTCAACACGAATGTACCCAAATGAGATGGGTTATAACCTAATCCTGAAAAAATTACATGAGATTAATAAATACACTTGGATAATTTTTTATCATTTTAAATGATCTTGTCGACTTCGTCGTTACGCTGGGGTCTGGCGTTACGTTACGGTGACGGGACGAAACGTACCCAGATGCACTGAGGTGTGTGACGTCATAGTACTGCTAGGTGCATGTGTTCCCTGACAATCTCTACTTCGTTAGTATAAGACAAAAATCCCCGATTCTTGGATGTCACGGGTAATCTCGGGAACCACTGGATGGATTTTGATGCGGTTTTCACCATTCTGTAAAGGATATCTCGAGGAAAGATTCTGTAGAAAATAATTTATGTATGATCAAAGGACACATGAAGTATAACATAAATTTCTCGCCAAATCAATACTTTTTACTAACATAAAAATTCTACAGGTACATGTTTCGAAAACACATAATGTTTTCTTCCTCAGCCCACTTATTGGTGTAAAACATCATATATCATCGATAACCTCACTAACAAAAACACAGTTCACATATATTCTCTTGTTCTTGAGTGCAATTGATCAAAGGGAGCCAAGCAGTTACGATTTCAGTGAAAAAGTCGAAAACAAACTCGGCGTCCGCGCGCTTTTTAAGCTTACGCTGGGCAAACCGTTAAAAATATCAATATACTATGAGCGTTAGAATTGGTCAGCATGAAAAGTTCTACAAAAAAGTCCGCGAGAGTATATATGTCTATCTTCAATACATCGCCCACTATAAGTGTTTTTAGAATGGATGGAAGGGGCACGTCCCCGCACCCTCTGGTGAGCGTGACGGCATCCCGCGCGCTTGACCTTGCTTTGCCCTTGGTTTGCACTTGCCATTCGCGAGTAATTTGAAACAACATAAGCAAGATAAGTATTATGCAGATAATTTTCTAATATGTCAAGAGTCTTTGGCTTCGAGAGAAACGAGAAGCCTCCAGCCTTTCTAGCATTTTTCAGCATTTGTGGCATTTAAAATGATTCAAAGTCTAGTCTTTCAGACTGACTGTCACTTTTTTCAGGATTAGGGTAAAACCCATCTCATTAGGGTACTTTTGTGTTGACCGACTGAAAAGCACCAAACTTTTGTTTACTAAGGAAACACTGAAAAATGGCTTCAAACACCATTAAAAATATAAGACCCTGTCAGAATTTTTTTTTTTTTTTACGAGGGAAGTGGAAACTATTACAGAAGACTTTGAGAAGGGTCTGCACTCCTCAAGTGTGTAGGATTCTCACCCACTAAAAACCACACCCTATCCTCTTGACAAAACCCATTCCGGGACCACTTTCGTATTACTTCAGGATGGAGCCATTTCCTTTGCTTCACAAGAACCTTCTTACTTCTCAATTCATAGTCCGCGGATCGCAGACCTAATCAACTAAATCGTGCAAGCCCCCATCCGACTTCTTCTGACGAAGGACCACCTCAACGAAGAAAGCGACCGTATCCCAGCTGAGCTGGTTCCTCAGCATAATTCCAACTATATTGTCCGGCGTTATTGGACCAAACTCAGCTTCAAGTCGTTGTTTTTCCGCTGCCCAACGAGCGCAGACGAAGAACGTATGATATACGTCGTCTCGTTCGTTCTCGCAGTAAATGCACACTGGACTCCTTACTTTGACCATACGATGAAGGTAACACCGAAAGTAGCCATGACCTGTCAACATCTCAGTCACAAAGTAATCAATCTCCCCATGTTTTCTGCTTGTCCACTCAACCAGACTCGGTATCGGCCGAGCTGTCCATCTTCCTCGGAGATCGTCATTCCACCTCTGCTGCCAAAGTTCCATCTTGCGAGCCACGGTTTCCTTCTGGGCTTGAGCCTTGCCCAGTCAGAAGGTCAGTAAGTGTGCTAATTATACTAATTTATGAAGGTGTAGCTATTATTTCCGTGATTCACTTAGGAAGTAAACCTTTGCCTCTTCCGACCCAGGACACATATATTATGACATAATATATTGTGGACCTTCACTTATTAATATTATTTTTCTCGGCAGCAGTAGGTATTATGTGAATCCTGAACTCTCATTCTCTCCCTTAATATTCCCATTTCTATGAGGTTGATAGGAGAAGAGAGATGAGTGTTATTTTGGTGGGTGGATTTTAATGCCGGATGCCCTCCAGACACTTAACTTATCAGGGTGCCCATTGAGAGATAAGAATGTGTGAAGATGTATTACATTGAGCAAGAAGTTGTAAGGAAGCAGTCGTGGCCTGCTAGGAGGTACCGTCCCAGTTTCGACTGGATTTGAAAACGACAAACCATTGAAAACCATTTCAAAAACGTATGACTGAGGGATTCGAGCCCTTTCGTTTTTCCACTCCGTAGGTAGTAGGCCCTATGGCCATGACTTGGTGGTCATAACTCTCCCAATCAGCAACTGCGCTGTGTAATGTTAATACTTTATCAATAACTAGCAACCAGCCCCGGCTTCGCCTGGGAACAGTTATGAATGCATTACGTGATAAGCGCTTTGTTTTCGATGTCAATGAACTACGACCTATATCCGTTTTACGTCTCGGCACGATCGGTTAAAATCACTGACTGGACCATTAATTATATTATCATGGAGATGCATGTGCAACAAATTCTTGTCAGACGTAATTTAAGAATGGCGAGGTGCATGAAACACAAATCCCCCTTCCGTCCAATCTTAACGTGACTGTGGATTTTGCGGAACTAAACGTTCACAGGCGAAATGAAGAAAAGCCGAGTTTCACTTCCAGGGAAACTCCAAACACAACCACTCTTCTCTAAAGTCTTAACTCAACACGACTCGACAGTTTGCTGCTGGCTGTATGTGGGGTAATAGGCTCGCCCGCTAGCTAGGCCGTAACGGGGGTGATAGCTAGTTCGTAAACTGTCGCCTCAGTAATTCAATGGAGATTGTTGGAAGAAATAAAAACGTAAAAACACTAACTTATATTGGGCGATGTATTGAAGATAGAGATATGCTCTCGCGGAATTTTTTGTAGAACTTTTCATGCTGAACAGTTCTTACACTCATAGTATATTGATATTTTTAACGGTTTGCCCAACGTAAGCTTAAAAAGCGCACGGACGCCAAGTTTATTTTTCGACTTTTTTACTAAAAGCGTTACTGCTTGGCTTCCTTTGATCATAAATAAATAATTTTCTACAGAAACCTTCCTCGAGATATCCTTTACTGCATCAAAATCCAACCAGTTGTTTTTGAGATTACCCGTGACATCCAAGAATCGGGGACTTTGTTTATGCTAAGTAGTGATACGTCCTGTGTCTTAAAATAATGTGTAATTTTTGCCAATATTTAATAAGAAAGCCAGAACTCGAAATTCTTACCTACGAATTTCGTCTTGGGTCTGAACAGGTTTAACTAGAGTAGAATTGTAAACTACAGGGCGCCCGAGAATGTTCTCCGCAGTAGCTACATGCAGCTGCGAGCGTTTGCGTCATGGGTTTAGTTGGCGGCCCTGTGTCCTTGAAAGGGGGACTCCCGCGTGTGGGCTGTAGACTGTCGAATCGTCAGTGTGTATTGCGATAAGCGAGCGTTCAGATAGATTATTGGAAGAGTGCAACAGTATACAGGCGGTAATGTTTACAACTGAAGAGAGAGTTTTTTTTTTTTTTTTTTTGGTGGAATACGTTTTTCGCGAAGGCGATCGGTTTACAGAAAATGTTAAATTATGATTTCAGGCGCGTTTTCCTAATTCAAAGTGTCCAAACCGTGATACCGTTCGGGATTTGATAAGTAAATTTCGTGTGACTGGCTCAGTTCACGATGTACCGGGAACCGGCCGGCCTACGCTTTTAACGGACGAAAAACTTGATGAAATCTCCGATATAATGCTGCGTAGTCCAAGTAAATCAACACGAAAATTAGCTCAACAAACAGGAATCCCTAAGTCGACAGCACATAAAGCTGTAATAGACAAGCTTCAGTTGTTCCCTTATAAAGTTACCGTAGTTCATGTATTAAAACAAACTGATTGCGGAAAAAGATTGATGTACTGCGAATGGTTCCAGCATCTGTTATGAATGGCTGTGTTGAGTACAAAGTTTACTGTTTATTTGTTATGATGCAAGCGACAGCCGTGTTACCAACGTAACTGCTGTAGCTAGCTCTCGCAGACACATGTAGGCGCTGCGGAGAACATTCCCGGACTCACTGTAGTATGCTGATGTTTGCATATTATTAATGTGTTGATGTGATTACTAGGACCAGATTTTTAGGTTTTTAAATTTTAATTTTACGTTTTCAAAAACATTAAAATAGGTTTCTTTAAGGTTTTGCTGTTCATTATGGTCGGTCATGGACACGGTTAATGCAGATCTATAACAACCGTTACCATGGACCATTCTTTACTCTGATGACGTAATGTTGGCCGCTCAAAACAAGCTGCTCCAACATCAAGTCCAGGAATGGAGTGATCGGTTAAGTCAATATGGCCTGCGGCTTAACAAAGCTAAAACAGAATATATGACATGGGATGCAGAATAAATCGGAACAATCCAAGTCGACGGCGATGATCTGCCTCGAACGACAAAATTTAAGTATCTTGGCTCTACGAAGGTCGTCTCACCGAGGAGGTCAACGTAACAATTAATGCTGCGTGGATGAAGTGGCGAACAACGACAGGTGTCATGTGCAATCGCCAGATGAAAGACCACCTAAAATCGAAGATTTACCGCACTGTCATTCGTCCCATGGCACTTTATGGTACTGAATGTTGGCCGACCACGAAGGAAGCAGAACGTCGGCTAAATGTCATAGACACCAAGATGCTTAGATGGACAGCTGGCATTACTAGGTTGGATCGCATCCCCAATGAAAGAATAAGGGAACAATTTGGTGTCACGGGAATTAACAACAAAATGCGTGAGGGTCGTCTGCGATGGTTTGGGCATGTGCTACGGTCAGGAGCGGACACCATTGCAAAACAGGGCTACACACTAGAGGTCGCCGGGAAAAGACCAAAGGGGCGACCGATAAACTGCACAGGGATCTGTTCTACATCCGGACATGGCCCATGACCGAGTAAAGTGGAGACAGAGGACCCTGCCACGAGGCGGGACAAACGCTAAAGCAAAAGAAGAAGAAGAAGAAGAAGAAGAAGAGGGTTTTATGTTTAAAGTGTAGCAAAGTTGACATAAACTGCGCGAAGCTGATAGTTGGTAGAAAATCTGATTGCAGCGAGAGTGTAAATATTTTACATAATGATACGTCATCAAATTATCACCAAGAACTTCATACTTTTTGACATTGCTCTCCTAAAGTATGTTAATTATTCAAATTTTTGTTCAGTAAGTCGGAAGAACAAGCGCTTCCGGTTAGCTCCAATAATATCTAAGTCTATTGTTGCCTGGCAATACGGGCTGCATCACGTCGCCCCTACCAGTGTTCTGGTGCAGAATTGCGAGCTGCTTATAAATTGCAGTCACGGGTAGTAATTCGTGCAAAAAGATTTCATAGGCCCCTTAAAACAGTTATCATCATGAAAATAGTACGATGGTGTTGGTGCAGTATACTGAGGTTATCAGCTGCTATAAGCGTTAGTACTTTCCGATCCTTATCCGTGAGCGCTCCAGTTCTGTAGTAGTACTCATTATCATCCATAAAACAAATAAAGCCACCGGGCGAAGCCAGGCACTACTGCTAGTTTAGAATATAGGGAACTTGGAAACAATAAGAGATGTATCCCCACTTTCCTGGCAGTGAGCAACTAAACAATAAGATATAAGCTGAAAAGTGAAGTATTAGAATTTTCTGGCAGGTAGGATTTTTCTCAATCAACTAGAACTGGGAATAAACACCGTCTTCAGGTTTACTTTTAAAAATGATGGACCAAAAATACAAATATACTACAATAAATGGAACAAAACTGTAATTAGGTACTCGCATATCATTTAGGTTTTCTTAGGTACCGTACTACAGAATTCATGAATATGACTCCTTTGAGTGCGATTCGGACAAGTACAGTATTTAAGTAGACCTATTTTTGTATTGACTGGGTCATTATCTTTGTGCGCCCCGATAAACACGGCAAGCTGAGCCGGCTTTGATTAGCG
This sequence comes from Meconema thalassinum, assembly GCA_946902985.2. Classification (NCBI taxonomy): domain Eukaryota; kingdom Metazoa; phylum Arthropoda; class Insecta; order Orthoptera; family Tettigoniidae; genus Meconema; species Meconema thalassinum. The sequence goes on along the minus strand of OY714911.1, from coordinate 10,050,655 downwards.
CAGATCGCGGGCGCGCGTACATTGTTCAGTTGGTGGTAGGCGCGCACTTTTACACTTTTACCCAACATGTTCAATAATGTGTACTTACAGTGCTCATAGCCGATGCTGAGAATGTCCTCCCTCTCTTGTAACACACACCTGACATCTTCTGTTGAAAGAATGGACAGCAATCTCATCTATTTTTTTTTCTCTAAGAACACAACGTTGTCTGCAGGGCCGGATTTACCGTAAGGCAAAATAGGCACGTGCCTAGGGGCGCCGCAGTCCGAGGGGCACCGCAAGGCGCCCCTTCGGTTATGCAACCGGCAATGACCTGTACTGGAGGCGCCCCGAAGGGCACCGCCGTCAGGCGCCCTCTTTGCTACGGCTTTAAATGTGCTAAGTTAGGATTATAGCAGTATATATGCTAAAATAAATATTGAGAAATGAGCAGAGACATTTGGAAATAATATCGAGTCTTTGTCGCATGCCCTTCCACTTCGCTCTTCGTTATGCCGCTCGACGCCCTTTCGTCCCGACAAGTGTGAGAGGGTTGGGGAGGCGGGCGAGCGGAGCTGTGCTACGCGCGCTGTTGTTGCGGTTGCTGGGTTTGCTTGCATTGTAGTAGCATCGAAGTGCCCCGCGCCCCACCCCCCTTGTGCGAGTTCGAGCTGGCTTTGTGTTGTTTTGTTGTGATCTGTAAGTAAATGTTTTAAACTATGGGCAGCAAAAAGTTGTCTGGTTACCAAAGCCATGTCCGCAAAGCCGAGGTTACACTATCAAAATGTCGGAAAATAAATGAGATGTCGAGTGCGCGTGTGAATCCTACACCTCCAACGACAAATTCGAATAACAATAACAATTCTTAACAATTCTTGCTCTGCGGTTCACGACATTGACTGCGATGGAGTTCAGCAACTTGAGGTACGCTACCGTACACGAATTACTTTACGCAAAGTAGCACTTTCCCAACCGGGTGAGTTAGCCGTGGTCGTTACGGCATGACTAATGGCAGTCGCTCACATCCGGGAGGCGAGGAGGTTCAAATCCCCCCGCCGGCAATCTTGAAGATGGTCTTCTGTGGTTTCCCATCTTCCTTCCTGGCAAATGCCGGGGTTGGTCCCTAACTATAGGCCACAGCCGCTACCTTCCAACTCGTCGCCCTTCCCTTCCAACTTTCCTCCCCAACGGTACTTGTAGCTCACCCATTGGGTGTCCGTCTCGAAGCAGCTACAAAACTGGCGAGCCGAACATGTCCTCGGACACTCCCGGCACTAAGAGCCATACGCTAAAAAAAAAAGCACTTTCCCAATAGGCGATTGCTTGATACACTGTTGCACAAAGTGACATACGTAAAAACTCAGACTGGCCTCGAAACCGTACCGTGCCTGCAGAGTATATTAAAAGTTGTTCTTTTAAAATTTACTACCTTTGAAGTGCTCTAATTAATACGGGATTTTCCTTTTCAGCTCCAACAAGCCAAAATTGATGAAAAAGAGAATGACAATTCTAGGCCTACATGTAATTCAAATGACACCTTAGGGGGAGAAAGCAACAAAAAATTAAATATGCCTAAGCGGACAAACAAAAAGTTACGGCCAATGGTGAACCAAAAGAAAGGTTTCTAGGTTTTATGGCGAGCATCGGGCACAAGTCAGAGCAGCTTTTTGATGCAGCAAAGGCTAAGTTGGAAGATCTGGATTTGAAAGTGGAGGACATTCGAGGCCAATCTTACGATAACGCAAGTAATATGTCCGGCGAATATTCCGGGTTGCAAGCTCGAATAGCGGCCTTGAATCCCTTAGCTCTCTATGCACCATGCTCACCCCATTCACTAAATTTGGTTGGAACTCATGCCGCTGAATCTTGTTCAGAATCTGTAAGGTATTTTTTAACAGCTCAAGAACTGCACAACTTTTTTACTGCTTCGACCTACCGATGGAAATTTTAAAGAACTTTATTGCGCGCGTACTAAAAAGCCCGTCAGTGACTCGGTGGTCGGCACGATATGACGCTTGTCAAGTTCTGAGGGAAGGCTGGTGTGGCGTCGTGGCAGCTCTTGAGAGTATTCACGAAGACAGACATCACAAGGCAAACACTCGAAGTGAAGCCAAAGGCATCTTAAGCAATACCCTACAATTAGAAACTGCTTTCATAGTTGTTTCCTGGAGTACCATTCTAAAAAGATTTAATACTGTCAGCCAGAAGCTCCAAAAAGTTAGCACTAATTTGAGAACTGTGGTAGAATGTTACGCTTCGTTAGCGGAATTTCTGCAAAGTTTAAGAGATAATTTCGATGACTATGAGAAAGGAGCCAAAGAATTAAGCGGTATTGCTCAATATTCCTACGACTTAAAGAGAAGACCGGAACGAAAGACTAGGAATGATGAGACAAAGGAAGGAGAATATGTACCGTCAGAGGGCTCAGAAAATTTTCGCGTCAATGTATTTTATGTAATTCTGGATGTACTAAGTGCTGAGCTTAAGAGGCGAAGTGACGCTTACAAAGTCCTCCGTAAGAGAGTTTATTTTCTAGAAAACCTGTTAGACCTAGATGGACCAATGATAAAAAAAAATCGCTGACGATCTCTCAGAAAAGTATGTAGATGACTTAGAAAGTGCACTGGCTGACGAGTGCTTGCATTTAAAGGAACATTTAAAAATTGCAGATTTTAAAGGTGAGTCAGCCTCTGAGCTCAGTACTTTCCTTCATGAAAAAGATTTACACGATATGTACCCAAACGTAAACATTGCTTTATGGATACTTCTCACCATTCCAGTGACCAATTGTTCTGGAGAAAGATCATTTTCGGTACTGAATCGCGTCAATAACTATTTGCGGTCAGTCACTAAAGTAGAAAGATTAAACTCTATTGCACTCCTAGCGATTGAAAAAGATATGACGATAAACTTGAACTGCGGTGCCATAATTAATGAATTTGCCGAAAAGAATGCAAGAAGGAAACTTTTGAACTAGTTCTCGTTGTGCTCGAGGCAGGCCCCGTTATGTCTTCATTCATGTTTTTAATCTACACTTTAATTTCTCTAAAAGATATTGCAGGAAGATAAGCAGTTGGCCTTATTTGTATTTTAGAGGCGCTTTGTTCAATTTAAAATGTCGTTTGTACCACTGCTCTTCATGCGTTTTAAAAATACCGGTAGTGAGTGTTCTACTATTTTTTAAAATAGATTTCATGCTACCGCAGTTCATTCAGTTACAGCAGTAAATTATGTTTTTATTTTTGAAGCTACTCTTCATTTTTGTTGTATGAATTAAGGCTAGACATTAATTTTGGAAAGGGTATTCATAAAGTGTTTTGATTGCATAAAAGTTGAACTGTTTCATGTAGTTTTACTCCAAGCTGTTTTTTTAAATTGAATTGACTATGTTTTCCCTACGTAAAAATTCAAGCATAAACTTATGCTGTCAGCCATAATCTGTTTATTCCTTTTTTCCGAACCTTACTTCATGCGAGTGGCTATGCCTTATCATAAAAATGGGGGGGGGGGGGGCTCAAGTGAGGAAGGGCGCTCAATGGAGAGGTGCCTATAGCGCAACTTTGGGTAAATCCGGCCCTGGTTGTCTGTCAACTTTTGTTTATTATTTACGGAGCCAGATCGTTAGCGAGCCTCCTAATTGTACTGGCATTGGGCACAGGTCTTCCTGGAAACCTGATTCGAAATTTTCGTCTCGTTTCAGAACAGGACTTGCTGCTTTTCATATACGAATTATGGATATACACACGTTCGAGCAATGTGAATTGTGTCTAAGCATGACCAACAATCACGTGTAACACTAATGCCTAAACTTTGGATATGCACGTCCATATGGATGACAAACCACGTGTGAACTAACGATGTGAGTGTGCGACCTGCGCCAGTCAAAGCCGCCTTAGCTTGCCGTGTTTATTGGGGCACTAGATAATGACCCTGTAGAAGTGAGGAAAAAATAGGTAAAAACATAAGAATCCGGTTCCTAGTGATTACTTATCTGAATTGTACAAATTTCGGATCAAGGGAATGAATTCACTCTTCAAGTGATAGGGGCGTATAGAGCACCGAAAGATAACTTTTCGCTTCTCGACACACTGTATGATAAAACTTGTACGGGTAATGCTATGAAAAAGTGCATAGTAATTGCCGGAGATTTAAACCTCCCCAAAGTAGGCTGGACTGGTGAGTCAACTAGCTGTGGTCAAGCTCAGAGCGCTGCAAACACATTCTTAAGGGAGGGGGCATTTTCCCAAGTAGTTGACTTCCCAACTAGAGGCAATAATACCTTAGATGTTTATCTCGTAAGGCCTGTAGAGCTGTATATTAACTGTCTGAAAGTACCAGGAATTAGTGACCATTCTGGGGTTGAATTAAATATTAGATACGGTGACATTACAAAATTAGACTCTGATGTAGCAAATAAGATCATATTCCAGTATCGCAGGGCGGATCAGGGCAAATTTCAGGGGTATTTGAATGAGCTATTTGTAGGATGGGCATCGGAAGGAAATCACATTAATATCCTGTGGACTAACTTTTTGAAAATTTTAAATAGCGCTATTGATAAATTTGTTCAATTTAAATTACTGAAACAAAACCCAGATCCAGAGTATTACACACGGGAAATCAGGAGTCTTAAACAGAAAATTAGGAAATTTTACAATAAAAGACATGATAGTGACAAGTATATGTAGAAATTTAAGTCCTTCGGAAATGTTGCACATGCGAGTCAGATGTTATCACTTTTTCAAGACATTAGCGAATCGTTAGACCATGGAGTTTCAGTCGACGCCGTAGTTATAGATTTTGCGAAGGCAAATGTCGTGCCGCATGACATGCTACTCCATAAATTAGCTTCGACGAAGATTGATAGAAGAGTAATTTTATGGATCCAAGAATTTTTGACGGTTCGTTCCCAGAAAGTGAAAGTTGAAGGCCGATTCTCGGATGAAATTACCGTAACGTCGGGTATCCCTCAGGGCAGCGTAATCGGAACTTTGTTATTTTTGGAGTTTATAAACGACTTAACAAATGGGATTCGCAGTGACTGTCGATTGTTTGCAGATGATTGTGTAATATATCGAAAGATACATGACTCGCAAGACAATGCAGTACTTCAAGATGACCTGAATCTGGTCTATAAGTGGGCGATTGAAAATAAAATGAAAATAAACACAAGAAAATGTAGTCTAATAAAAATAGGGAAAGTGCGAAGGCAAGATTTTCAATATAACATTGGCTCGGAAATACTTGTAGAAGAAGATTCTTGCAAATATTTGGGCGTTCACGTAAGAAATGATATGAAATGGAGTAGTCATATAGAATGTTTAGTTTCTAAAGCTTACAAATCCCTGCACTTTGTTTTGAGGGTATTAAAAGGAAGTAGTACCTCTGCTAAAGAATTAGGATAGTTGTCACTTGTAAGACCTATTCTGGAATACGCCTCGGTGGTTTGGGATCCATATCAAGTAGGGCTCATAAATGAGTTGGAAATGGTACAAAGAAAGACCGCTAGATTTGTGCTCAGTGACTTTAATCCCAGGAGCTGTGTGAGTCGTATGTTAAAGAAACTTGGATGGGAATCACTTGAGGCTAGGAGGATGAAATCTAGACTCTGCACTATGTACAACACGTATACAAATCAACCAGGATGTGGTGAGCTTAGCAAACGTATGGAAAAGCCTACTTACATGGGTCGGAGCGATCATCCTTTCAAAGTTAAGGGCCGACCACAGCGAACATATTATGGTAAATATTATTTCGTAAACCGTGCAATTGATAATTGGAACTCTCTACCTGCTGCAGTCTTAGAGCCTTTTCCCAAACATATAGGTGTGTTTAAGAAAAGACTGACTATTTGTGTAAATACTCCAGTTTAATTGTTAGTGAATTGTTACGTACAATTACAGAATTTATTTGTTATATATATCTAATTTTCCACCGGGGGACACACCCCCAATTGCAAATAAACGAATGAATGAATGAATGAATGTATCTCGGTATGCAATACAAATAGGACACATGTTATATGATTTTTTTAAATTACAATTCATCTATACTACCATCTCCTAAAATATTTACTATTCCTCCTGGAACACCCTGCATACACCCATGTGGAGAACATAATTCTCACCATGCGCAAACGACGAATGTTATTCTTTGGGCATTTAAATAGAATGAATAATGACAGACTGTCAAAACAAATTTTTAATGAAATTTTAAAACTTGAAGTTCAACAGCGTGGTTTACACAGACATTATAGGATCATAAGGAAGCTGACATTGACATTACAGATACAAATGAGTCGTCCATGTGCAAAACTCGTATAATCCACTTGTGAATAAGAATCATTTTCATGAGAAACGTTTCTCTGGACTTTGCCTCACGTATCTTTTGTGTTCGTTGTTTTCTACTTTTTGCTAGGTGTTTTTGGTTTTTGGTCTTGTGTTTGTTTTGTGCTTTAGCATTTGAATTTTACTTTTTGCTTTTTCTTCTTGGTTTTGTGTTTGTTTTCTGATTTTGCTTTTCCTTTGTATTTTGCTTTTTGCTTTGTGTTTCTTGTTTTTTGTCTTATGCTTTGGCATTTGTTATTGAATTTTGCTTCGTGTTTTTTTGTTTTTGGTTTTGTGTTTGTTTTCTGGAAAAATCAAAATAAAACAAAACAAAAGATTAAACAAAACATGTCAAAATAAAATAAAACAAACAAAATAAAGTAAAACAAAATAAAATAAATAATATTACGACATGATTCTTATTCACAAGTGGTTTAAACGAGTTGTGCAACTGGACGACTCATATGATAGGAATTTATTTCGGGACAAAATTCAAAAAGTGAGTGGGCAGGGAGAAAAAAAGACATGTGGCAAGATTTGATTTTACGTGCTCTGCTCTGTAATAGTGGTATTCGATAAAATAAATAAATAAATAAATAATATTTATATTTATTGTATTAAATTGTTTCGATCTGACGTTTCACATTTAAATTTACCTCCCAACTTCTTGGTTGGTGCATGTATTAAATTCAGTTTGGTTGACCTTTCATGTATTTCATTTATATTGGTACTCTTGCCTATCAATTTTCTGATTGGTCATTTCTTTCCCGGTTGTCGAGGTGGCGCCAAACTTAGCTTCCATCGTGGTACTTTTCTTGTGACTGGGCACCCGTTATGTAAATTACTCTTTTAATGTGGTAGGCACTCTGCCTATCCACGTGTTTTAGCCTCTGTATTTGTTCTGTGATCGCTATGAAGTGAGGTTCATACCGTATTGAAATGTATCTTCATTTTATTTGTGTTTGTGCATCGTTAAATTTCGAGCTTCTGAAACAAGTTATTTTGTATTTACTTCAACCCCCCCCCCCTTTCTCTTGAGTATGTTACGAGGGTGATAAGTTTGCTTGGTGGCTGCTTTTCGGTTCGTCTGGGTTCCTATTTGTATATCATGAGGTCAGGGCTTTGTTAGATAGCGTGTTTTTATACCGCTTGCATTGCCTGACGCTCATAAGACTAAGTGATGTTGGGATTTTCACCGTGTTTTGTGCGTTCCTTTAATAGCCATTTCAGTCAATTCTCTGTTCTCCACGTTCGTACTGGGCTGGGACCGACCCGTCAATCCACATTCTTTGGTGACCAGCAAAACGATATAAGAACTATTTTTCATCACGTGGTATCCTCAAGTTTATATTTGTGTATCTCGTATTTCTTGCAATGTGGTTCCGGCCTCTTTGTTTCAGTATTTTAATGTATGCGTATTTGTCGCTATTTTTGTCTTATTGCAGTATGTACCCGCCCTCCGCAAAAATACGTAATTTATCGTAGCTACTTTGTTTGCTTGTCCTTTAGAGTACTTAGCATCGGACGTCTAATCTACATATCCTAGCGTTCTGAATTTCTTGTGCTTATATCAGCACCCATTTAATTTCAAAACTTCGGTACCTTTTTCATCATAGTATCTGCGTCATTAGTCCGCTCTTTTGACGCAGATACTCATTCAGTATGTACACGTTCCTCTCCGCATTGTTTTAATTGGAACTTTGCTCAATACATCCTCTCAGCCTGTTAGGAAGATTTGATTAGAAAGCGAAATATTGCAATGGGTACTGCGCCCGAATTCCTCTAGGCCACAGTCCCAAATCCGCGCAGATGGTAAAAGGATCGTAGGAAATTCAACACCAGGTTAAGAGTTGAACCAGTCCTACCGGACTAATGACTAGGGAACCTTAGGAACACACATATACATCTCTAACCATACTACTAACTAGTTGCATACAGGACAAGAAAAATAAAAGCTCCAGAGCCACTCGGCTCTCGGGCGTTATAAATTGTCGACCTGTTGTCTGCATCTAGCTAGCGGTATGGTTCTAGTGTAATTAAGCATTGAATCAAGAATCAGTTCTATAAAACTTAGCAAGAACAAAAATACGCTTGCCATTTATTGACAAAAATATCAACACGACATAACAATTTTTGTCCCACCACCAATAATAAAAATAGAAATAAATCACCTTCTTGAAATGAAATCTCAACGCCTCATTGAGGCTTAATGCGTGTAACAAATATCTCTCTTCCATCACTTCACAAATGGAAATATATCTTGCTCCACGATATGTGGTGATTCAAAAAGAATACCACAACTTTAGGAATTTAAAACTCTGCAACGAAAAAAGGCAGAGCTAAGCACTATCTGTCGGCGAATTAAGGGAGCTATAAATTTCATTTAGTTGTACATTTGTTCGCTTGAGGCGCTGTTGACTAGGCGTCAGCGTCAGTTGATGCTAAGATGGCGACCGTTCAACAGAAAGCTTTTTGTGTTATTGAGTACGGCAGAAGTGAATCGACGACAGTTGTTCAGCGTACATTTCGAACGAAGTATGGTGTTCAACCTCCTGATAGGTGGTGTATTAAACGTTGGTATAAACAGTTTACAGAGAATGGGTGTTTGTGCAAAGGGAAAAGTTCTGGACGGCCGAGAACGAGTGATGAAAATGTAGCACGCATCCAGCAAGCATTTGTTCGCAGCCCAGGAAAATCGACTCGCAGAGCTAGCAGAGAGCTGCAAATTCCACAATCAACTGTATGGAGAGTCCTACGAAAAAGGTTAGTTATGAAACCTTATCGTCTGAAATTGGTTCAAGCACTGTCTGCAGCTGATAAGATTAAAAGAATCGATTTCTGTGATTTTATCCTTGCTCAAATGGAAACAGATGAATCTTTCGTTTCAAAGATTGTGTTTAGTGATGAAGCAACTTTCCACACTAACGGGAAAGTCAACCGTCACAATGTCTATATATGGGGCACTGAGAATCCGCGGGAAACAATTCAGCATGAACGTGACTCGCCTAAGGTGAACGTTTTCTGTGCCATTTCAGCCAATAAAGTTTTTGGTCCCTTTTTCTTCGAAGGTGCTACTGTAACTGGACTACAGTATCTGGAGATGTTAGAGAATTGGCTGTTCCCTCAGCTCGAACAAGAAGCACAACAATTCATATTTCAGCAGGATGGAGCGCCACCACATTGGCACTTATCTGTCCGTAACTACCTGAACGTCAACTACCCGAGGCGATGGATCGGCCGCCAGGCAGCCCGTGACAGAGCACTTCATCACTGGCCTCCAAGAAGCCCTGATCTTACCCCGTGTGATTTTTTCTTATGGGGGTATGTTAAGGATATGGTGTTTCGGCCACCTCTCCCAGCCACCATTGATGATTTGAAACAAGAAATAACAGCAGCTATCCAAACTGTTACGCCTGATATGCTACAGAGAGTGTGGAACGAGTTGGAGTATCGGGTTGATATTGCTCGAGTGTCTGAAGGGGGCCATATTGAACATCTCTGAACTTGTTTTTGAGTGGAAAAAAAACTTTTTAAATACTCTTTGTAATGATGTATAACAGAAGGTTATATTATGTTTCTTTCATTAAATACACATTTTTAAAGTTGTGGTCTTCTTTTTGAATCACCCTGTACATATTATTTAAATTCAGGACACTTATATCTGTCCTACCTGTTCACTGAAAATTATGCTTTAACGTTCCATAATAACAGACATATTCCCTATGTAATACATACGTTCAAGTCCTCTAAATATAATATTAAGATTCAAATACTATTTAAAAATTATTATTAATAATAATAAAGTATTTACATTTATTTACAAGATCGCGACCCGCACGATTTCATAGTATCTGTCTCTAATTTATTAGAGTTCATTTCACAACTTTCCTTCGCATCTCACAGCTTTCTTCTTCGACAGAAACTTTCTCCGTATTTCACAATCTTTCTTCGTATTTAACACAATAAAAACTGGTTATTATAGGTATTTATGCGTCAATTCCATGTGATTCATGGACACAAACAATTAAGTTAATATCTTATCACTAAAGTTTACAATTCCGGTACCCAATAAATTAATAATTATATAAACTTGCAACGCATGACTATTCAGATAAGCTCTCCAACCAAATATCGAGTGTGTGTGGCATTGACCTTCACGTCCCACACTCTCATCTTCACAAATACAAAATACGGCTTCTCTTAATCACCACAAAATATTTCAAAACCTTTCCACTCAACTTCTTCATCTCACGTTCCATATTATCGCGTCTCTGTTACGCCTTCATCAATACAATTGCATCTCATTAATATTTCCTCCATTAGCACTTTCACAAAACTTCTATGGTTCCATATCAACTACTTTCATCAAAGTATGATATTCAGTATTCCTACTAGAAATTACAAATGCAATATCTTTCACGAATACACTACTCCTCCTTCTACAAAATCCTCTATCGATTATACATTTCCGTGCTCTGATTAAAATCTGTCCACTTAACTTCTCCACAATATTATCGCACAAACTCTCCACAATTCTCACAACCATAACTCATCTCATTTCTTCCTTCTCTGCATCAAATACTTCCTTGTTACAATTTCTCGCTTATCTCTGAATTTTAAGTCTGCTTGCGTCTGTTATGAAAATAACAATTACCTTTCCTCACGTTTCTGTTAACAATACATGCTAATATTCTTCCTTCCATTTCACATTAATATTTACAATAAATATATATTCATAACATTCCTTAATAGCGTTTCTTATTTAGTTATGCCTTCAATTATCGCATACTGTTCTTTTCCGTACAACAAAACTTCAGGGTTTTACAATATCTTTATCTTCCCTTCATACTGGAGTCCTTTCAATGCCAATATTGAATACTCCTATTAACTACTTCGTTTTATACATAGTATTTCGTTTCTTAGATTAATAAACTCTTTATCATAGGATTCTCATGTCCTTCCTTTCTTTAATATCACAAAATAAACTATATACGTTCGTTAAACACATGACTATTCTCTTTCTCTGATACTTCTTTTTCGCGAATGGGTCGCTTAGGACCACGCGAAATCAACACTTTCTAGCCTTCCTGTTGGCCCTGTATTCCTTCATTCGCAACGAGTGGGTCTGTTTGCGCTGCTCTGACCATCGATGTTGTGTAGTCTTCTTCTCTTCTTCCTCGAAACCCCGCGTCTGAGTGATTTTCCTGATTTCCTTCCGGTCATGTAAGTTTGGTGGTCCTAATTCCTTTAAGTCTCTCTCTCTCTGTAAATTTATACCGATTCGGCCTAGTAGCCTTGTTCTTTAAGAAAGTATGTATTTTGTGTGTCAGTCTGTTCGGGTCCATTCTTTCTATGTGTCCCATAAATTGGATTCTTCACATTCGCATTGTGTCTGTGATTTTGGAAACTTTTTTGTATATTTCTGTATTAGGCTTTGGATAATGTACACCATCCTTAGTTCTCGGTCCAAGGATTTTTCTCATTATTTTACGTTCTTTCACTTCTATTTGGTGTTTTAGTATTTTGTGTTGGAGATTGAGTGTCTCTGAAGCATAGGGATCTTCAGGTTTGATTGCAGTTGTAAAGTGGCGAAATTTGCAGTTCCAGGAGAGACACTTTTTGTTATAAATATTTTTGTTGATTGAAAAGCAGTTTCCATTTTCTGAAGCATCGATTCAATTGCTTTCCTTTCGTTACAGTTTGCTGTAATCCATTCACCTAAATATTTAAATTCGTTTACTCGAAAGATTTTGTTGTTGCCAATTTGAAGTTCATTTGATGCGGTTTTGATGTCAGTCATAAATTTTGTTTTTTCAAACGAGATTTGTAATCCAATTTTCGCCGCTTGTTCTTGTAGTAGTTCAATTTGCTTTTGCGCGTCAGAGATATCTTGGGCAATTAGTGCCATGTCATCAGCAAATGCTAAGCAGTCTAATTCTATGCCTTTCAGTTTTGGCCCAAGTCGGTGTGTTGGTGCACCAGCTTTTCTCCATTCCCGTAGAACTTTCTCAAGAGCACAATTGAAGAGCAACGGGGACAGTCCATCGCCTTGTCGTACTCCTGTTTCTATTTGAAAGTCTGTGCTCAGTTCTCCCATAAATTTCACCTTAGATTTGGTCTCCGTGAGTGTTTCTTTGATAATGTTTGTCGTCTTCTGATCAAGTCAAAATTCTGCTAATACTTTGAAAAGTGTTCCTCTGTCTATACTATAGTACGCTTTCTTGAAGTCGACGAATGTGATGACATAATTCTTGTTTGATGAGCGGTGGAAATATTTCATACAGTTCTTTAGATTTATAATTTGCTCTACGCATGATCGTCCTCTTCTGAATCCTCCTTGGTATTCGCTGATTTCTGGATCCAGTTGAGATTCTGCAGAGTTCAAGAGAGCTTTGGACAGAATTTTATAAGCTATTGAAAGTAGTGAAATTCCAGGATAATTGTTGGGGTCTGTCTTGCTTCCTTTTTTGTGCAGTGGATGTATGATCGCCATTTTCCGTTCTGCAGGGATTTTTTCAGTTCGCCAGATTTCATCCATAATTTCCTACAGTTTTGAGATGAGATTTTCCCCTGCATTTTTCCATAGTTCTGCAGTGATTTGATCGTCTCCGGATGCTTTGTCATTTTTCAAAGAGTGAATTATGTCTTTAATTTCCTGTATACTCGGTGGTTCTGAGTCTGGGTTTCGTTGTGCATGGTAAAATTTTAATTTTTCTTGTGGTTTCTCACAATTTAATAATTCTGAAAAATATTTCCCCAGGATTTCACAGTTTTTGGCGTTGCTGTGAGCAATTTCCCCGAGTTCATTTTTGAATTGGAGTGATGGGGGCGAATACTTGGTTAATTTTTGTTTGAACGTTCTCTAGTAGTTTCGTGAATTGTGTTTCCTGAAGTCAGATTCTATTTCTTGGAATTTTGTGTCCTCGTGCTGTTTACGAATCGTTCTTATAGATTTAGTGACCGTTTTTCTGACGTCCTTGAGGTCCTGCCTAGTTTTTGGATTTTTGTTGCATGACCAACTTAGCCATGCCTTTTGTCTGAGTTTCATGAGTTGATCACACTCATCTGTCCACCATGCGTGTTTCCGTGTCCTGGATAGTGGCGCTATGTTTTCTGCTATTTTTACAAGTCCTGCTTGAAGTTGTTGCCAGTTTTGTGGATTTAACTTTTGTGTTTCTTTTCTAAACTGGTCATTGCCTTTTATCTTTTTTACATCGCATTTACGGTGCGGGGCTTTCTGAATAAACGTCCTCTTTTCAGGAATGATGTCCAAGGAGAATTTAGTGGGGTAATGGTCTGAATCTAGATCTAGTTCTTTAAGAACTTTAAGGTTCATTATTTCTACTGTGTTTTGGCGGGAGATCATTACATGGTCCAGTTGGTATTCACCAAATAGTGGATTAGGCGAGATACATGTTTTGGTTTTAGAAGAGTTTTTCTTGAAAAATGTGGATTTGAAAAACAGGTCATGGTTTCTGCAGATCTCAATGAGTCGCATACCATTTTTGTTAGTCTGCTGATGTCCTGACCATTTACCGACCCAGTACCTATATTTCCTTTCTTGGCCGATTTGCGCATTGAAGTCACCGACGAGGATTTTGACATGATTTTTGGGACACTTTGGAGTATATTGTCTAATTGATTCCAGAATTCTTCCACTTTTTCCGGGTTGTTTTTGTTGGCGACATTAATTGGCGCATGCCCATTAATTAGCGTGTAGATCTTGTTTGCTGATTTTATTGTCAATGTGGAAAGGCGACCTGAGTAGGACTTGAAAGATGCAACTGAATCAAGTATTGACTTATCTACTATAAATCCAGTCCCAAATTGTGGACAGTTTGTAATAACCCGTTCTGCTGGTTTTCCTTTGTATATTCTGTATCCTTCTGAATCGAAAGGATACTCATCTTTGTATCGTGATTCTTGAAATGCAATAATTTTAATTTTGCGTTCTCTAGATTTGTCTAGGATGTTTTTGAGTTAACCAATTTTCAAAAGGGAATTTGTGTTGAATGTCATAAGCCAAATTCTTGAGTTCGGTTTTATTTTCCTCTTACAGGATTTCTCTGATACATTATTCATTTATCACAAATTTACGCTTCTCCTCGCAAGTTTCAATACAAATATAATCGTTCTCCGATGTTACAACAAATCTACGGAATATACGTAAGCAATCGCAACGAAACTAACTGTAAGAAATTTTAACGCTCTAAAATGGCAATGAAAAATATTAACGATGTCTAAAATCATCGATCAAACCTTCAAAATACGTCCGAGTAACGTATGAAAATAACTATAGAAATTACTAAAAATTCTCAAGACAATACAATAACATAGGTTATAAATGCAAATATGTTGGTCACATTCTGGAATAACGTGTACAAGAACTAACTACAGATGTGTGTAAAATTGCACTTGTCTACCTTCATTCTGAGATCGCTGGTGACAGACCTGATGACGTTTCTGTCCACGGAATCTCGCCACGTGATTCTCTGGAATGCAGCACGCCGCCTGCGGACTGGTTTCATTATGTCATCTCTGCGTCTGGACTCTGGTGCAGGTGAATGCCCTGGGATGATGTAACCCAACCGGTTCTCAGCTGGAAACTCGTCTGCTGGCCGCGTCCTACGTCCTTCGCGATGACAAGTCTCCCTCGCAGCCCTCGGTGCTTGGCGCTCTCCAGCTTCAGATTCCCCGCGTTCTCCAACTCGAATGCTGCTCGTCTCCTCCTCAGATCTCGATGTTCATTGAAGTCGGTAGCTTGCAGTGTTCTTTCCAACACATGAAATCACCTCCACGGTGTGGATTTCTCTGGTAGTCGCTTGTAGCGTTATGCGAGCGAAAACTGCGATGTTCATGCAGCTCGCTGCTCATATTGCTGTATTATCAGGTCATTTCTGGATTTCGCTAGTTAGCATAGCTCTACGTTCCCAGCATAGTGAAGTTAAAACATTCTCCTCACTGCCAAATGATGTGAAGTCGTAGTTTGTCCCCTCCGACCTAATTATTTATACATTGTTGTGTAGATTGATGAACTTCTTATTATACAAAGTCTCACTTCTTCTGACTTCCTTCCTGAGTAGTTGCGTGTTCGATGTTTCAGGTTGTAACTTTCAAATATTGTATCACGGCGTATATTTCTTCATTAAATGTAGTACAAATACTTCTTCTTTATACTGTTGACTAATAATGCTTATTTCTCCTCTCAATAACTTGTTGCTTCATCTCGAAGTCTCAGGTTCACAAAGACCTTTGTCTATTACTTCTCGAAGAGTGAAAATTATAACGTCTTGCCTCCTCGACTGTCCAGATAGAAAGAGTCTCGTCTCCTAGCGTCTGCTAGCCTCGTCGATCAGATTTCCCTCGCAAATCTGGTCAACTAGCCTCTAACCGCTATGAAAATTGACTGATTTTTACAAAACTTCTTTCTCAGCCATTTATTTTAATATCCGTTTTGCCAATTAAATTTCTTTTCCTCTGCTGGTGAATTCAATATGTAACACTCTCATAAAATATTAAAATAATGATTTTAATATTTATTCCTTCCTTAGTATTCAAACTATTTTCTGATTGGTCGATAGCAAGTTCTGGCGCGTTCCCGACACGCGTTTGCTCCCCCACTCTCGATCGTGGTGCGTGTCCGTCCTCCAACCGACCTTGCTACTTCTCCCTCTGCTCAAAACAGGTTTCTCGCTACCAACATCGACGAAAGTGTAGATTTCCAGGACTCTTCAAATATCATTTATGCTTTGTTAAAAATTACCAGATCATAAAATTTCCATTTTTTCTCGAAATAAAAATATTTCTCTAGGCAAAAATTTTTCCAAATGCTTATTTAACCATAATCTTCCATCCAGACTGCAAATTTCATCCATAATTCCAAATTTTAAATATGCCATTCTTCTGAGGTGGTCCTTAGTTCGTACCTCGTCCTGTCTTCTTCTCTCTCAACTAGACATGATTTCGAGCGCATTTCCCCATCCGACCTTAATAGAAAGTAAAGAATGAACTTTCTGTTACTACATATCACTACACATAGATATGCTGTCGAAATTGTGTCACTTTTGAATCTTGGGGTAAAATCTCTTTAACGTTGAGTGATTGTATTTTCCAATAATACGATCATCGCTCAGTCTAGCTATGGCATAGCAATTATTTCCATAAACCTTCGCTACCTTGAAAGGTCCCTTAAAGATGTTACCTTCCTCTGAAAAGTGGGAATTCTGGCTAACTGTCCAATGTTGCCTGATCTTCGTCATCTGTCTGTATAACATTAACTCTGACGTTAGTCTTGGATGTCGGATGCCTCGATAGTATATCTGCTAACAGATTATCTTTACCTGGCACATGACTAATGGTTGCATTGAACTGTTGCAAGAACATAGTCCATCTAGTAATTCTGTCGCTAGACTAATCAGACTTCAGCATAAATTCTAGTGCCTTATGGTCAGTATGGGATGGCCTATCAATAGCTTCTGCCAGTGTTGTAATGCGTTAATGACAGCTAAAGCCTCCAGGTCTGTAGTATAATAGTTCACCTCGTGTGACCGTAGCTCTCTACTATTAAAGGCTATATAGTGGTTGTTCCCTTCAGCGTCTTTCTGGTGTAACACAGCGCTTATTCCAATCCTCGATGCGTCTGTCTCCACAATGAATGTCCTCTCAAAATCGGGCTATTCCAGCTTAATGTTGTTATTAAGCATCTCCTTAGCTTGTACAAAAGCATTTTCTACTGTAGCGTCTCATTTCCATCTATTTTTCTTCTTCAAAAGTTCATGAAGTGGGGCCATCACTTCAGAATAGCGTGGACAATGACTGCTCAAAAATTGGCAAAGACCTAAAAAGGCTCGAAGATCCTTTATCTTCTTGGGTCTAGGAAATTCCGAAATTGCTTCAATTTTGTCATTGTTTGGATGATAACCAAATTGATCTATGGTGTGTCCAAAGAAGTTTATTTTCTCTTGGAAAAAGTGACATTTGTTGAAGTTTACCTTTATATTAGCTTCTCTTAAGTCTTCAAACGATCTTCTCAGATGCAATAAATGCTGTTCTGGCGTTTCTGAGGAAATAATCAAGTCGTCAACGTAGCATATGACGTACTTCTTGACCTCTTCGCTCAGCTTATTATCGAGGGCTCTTATAAGTGCTGGGCTCGCGTTCACTAGACCAAACGGAACTCGACGAAACGTGAAGCTAGTTTCGTTGAATAGAAATCCAGTATAGCATTTGCTATCTTCAGTCAACTCTATTTGATAAAACTGGCCGTCAAGTCTATCACGGAAAAGCAGGTTTTTCCACGGAATTTTCTCAGTAATTCCCTTATCTTAGGTGGCCTGTCTTGTTCCTTCATCGTTAACATATTAATTTGACGGGCATCTAAACAAACCCTCAAACTTCCATCTGCCTTCTTCACCACAGTAATCGGATTCAAATTAGGGGTAGCCTGTTTCTGAATGATTCCATCCCTTTCCATGCCTTTTATAATCTCGGCAACTTCTTGATATTTTTCAGGTATCGGGTAGAGTTTCTTCTGAAATGGAGCGTTATCTATCAAGCGAATCTGATATTTGGAACCTCTGATCACCCCTGGTTTGTCATCAAAAATATCAGCGAAGTGTGAAATTAATGCCTCTAATTTCTCCTGATAATATCCAAAATTTTCTATGGGATAAGTGGGATGTCTTCTTCCTTCCTCTTCCACTTCCAAGACCATCTCTTCCAATCTCCCTTCACCAATACCATCTTCTATGCATTACTCTTGTTCCTTCGAGCTTGAAGTTCCACTCTCTGCTTCACCATTATTAAATCGAATAATTCCATTTCTCAAGTCAATGAGAGCTCCTGACTGCGTAATAAAATCAATACCCAGTATTGCATCAAAACTAATATGGTTCAACACTATGAATATCTGTTCATATCTCTGGTCGCTTATAGAAAATTCCAATAATGCTTGTAATTTGCATTTCATAGTTTTGTAATTGAACACTCCTCTCACTTTTATCGTTGATACAGGAAAAGCGGTTAATAAATTCTCAGCTTCTAATTTCTGGAAACTATTCTCAGATATTATTGAGGCCGTAGCGCCAGTGTCTATAAGCGTTCTTAAAGTATTCTCTCCTACTTTCATAAGAATAATGGGTAGTCTGGCTGTATTTCCTTTCTTCGGCTCCTTTCTTTCATATAACAACTCCTCATCTGTGACCTCGTACAGTTCATTTATGGCGATCTCATGCCTAATTATTGTGTGATCTACGCTTTCTCCTACATTCTTTTCTGAAATGGCGTTTTTTTGTCCAGTCCTGTCGTGATTTTGACCTTCACGACTAGTTCCTGTTTGAGGTACGTCACTCACTTGTGCCAGTTGTTGGGGTTGTTCCTTTCTTTCTTCTCTTTCCCTCTGATTTCTCCTATAATACTGACTTTCTCTTTCTCGGTCTTCGTAGTACCTCTGAACGTTTCCGTCATCTCTCCATCTGCTCCTTTGATAATTGTTCCTCGGTTGTTGTTGTTGTTGTTGTTGTTGTTGTATAGTACGTTGCTGTTGTTGTTGTTGGTTTCCTTCATTCCATTTTCTGTATCTGGAATACCTTCTAGGATCTCCTTCGTTCTGCCTCTCAGGATAGATATTCCTGTGAAATCCATTATTGTTGTTGTTGTTGTTATACTGGTATCTAGACCTTCTCTGCCTATCATTCCAGTAACGGTTCTTGTAAGGCCAACCTTCTCTCGCTCGGTTATACCCTGGATCATACCTGGTCCTACCATTGTTATTATTTCTGATTGTCCTATTCTATTTGGTGTTACATCAGTTTGTTGTTGTTGATCCACCAATACTGTATGTATTTCCCTACTTTCATATCTGGATCTTCAATTTTGATTATGAGTTTGCCCTTGAGTTTGCGCTATAGAACTTGTGTGGTCTAATCGTCGCAGCAACTCTGCCTTGTCCTCTAATGTGTTCACATTTGACGAAATAAGGTGTTTTTTAACCTCGGCTGGTAACTGTCTGGATATGACATGTATCAGCTCCGGTTCTGCCAGTGGGGTATGAAGATGTTGTAGACGGGCTAACTATTTGTAAAGTAGCTCGCATAACGTGTCGGTACAGAGTATGGGTATTTCTTAGAATACATTTCGGCTCTGATATATTGTTGCAACTCTTCACTCCAGAATCGTTTCAACAGTGCCTCAGCAAAATCATCGAACGTGGTGTAGGTGTATCTAAATGCTCTATGCCAAATTAACGCCTCTGATGCCAAATACTTTTCCACTACTCTCATCTCTCTCTTTCTAGGAATTTTGTTCTCCTCCAGGTAATATCGCATGTCCCTCAAGAATTCAACAGCTGTGACATTTTCTTCTCCCGTGAACTTGTCGGGTTTTTCCTCATGGCTCTTTATTACCACTACATTTTGATTATTCCTTCTAGCACCCTGATCGTATGTTCTTCCTACCATATCCGGTTCTCTTGTGTTTCTTTCAGGGCGCTCTGTTCCACTAATGTTGCGTGACCTACCAAACATGTGTCTACGCTCTGTCTGTCATCTTCCTGTTCACCTTGACTAAATCCCAGTCGGTTCAGTTCTCCCCTCAATTGACTGTCTCTTTCTCTAAAGAAGTCTTGAAGATCTTGCTTCATATTAGTAGTTTCCCTCATCGACAGTGCTTTCATCTGTTCATTCAGCTCACCTATTTCTTTCTCTTGTTTGGACTTGATTTTCGCTATTTCAGTATTGACCTCATCAACTAATATCCTAATTTTGTCTAATTCTTTAAATTTAATCCTATCGGTCTTACTCGTTATTTCGCTTATTGTTGTAACATTGGATTCCTCTAATGAGTCTATTCGTTTAGTTAATTCCTCTCGCAACCCAGTTACATGAGCATTTGTTTTACATTCAATATCTTTTACCTCTTTCATGTACTTACTATGCATCTCATATATATATGATAACTACTACTCTTTAACACTTCCACCTTCAGTTTTAACACAGCATCAACAATACATTTATTTATGTCAACATTGATACCCTCAGAGATCAACTTTTGTTGATTAATTACCTTTTGTTGGAGCTCATCAACTGTACCATTTAAGGTAGTCAGCTTATTCTGCAATTCACTTTGGGATCCTGAAATAGTGTTCAAATGGTTTGTGTTGTCAACCTTTATAGTGTCTATACTATTTTGTAGAGTCTGCTGTAGCTCTTGTAGTCGTTTCCCCGTATCTGCTTGGGCCAGTCGACTTTCCTCCTGTGTCTTTTCTAAAGCTGTTTTGATCTCCTCCTGTACTTTCCTAGCTTCTTCTTGCGTCTTTTCTAACAGTTCTTTGGCTTCCTATTGTGCCTTTCTTGCTTCTTCCTTCATCGCTACCTTAGTGTCCTTAATTTCTTTCCCTAACTTTTTAGTGTTATCATGTGTGAGGCTTCAACTTCGGCAGTCAAACCTGCCTGACTGGTCCTCATCTGCTCCAAAATGGACCTAATGTAGGTCATGTCCTCAGACGACATAATATTAATACAATGAGAAAAATGGGAAGTATCACTATACTAAACACAGCGAAATTCCAGAATGACCAACATTTTAAATTCCCTACGATATACTCACGCATTCCATAGATATTTTTCCTTCCTAACCAACGTCTATACTAACGCTAACGGCATTTAGCACTATTAATAACCAACACTGAACTTACTACAACACTTAATCCTAACCAATATTTATTTAAACATGACATCACTTTACATTTACGTTATAATTGACTAAAAAGTCTTTCGCCGGAACAATGCAAAATATGCCCCTCAACAACTTGTACTCCACATACCAGACAACGGGAATTCATCTCCTCAACTTGTCAGATTGGGATCGGCATTTAAAATACAAACAAAACTCGACTGTGTCGTACACTAAACATGCTTAAAATAGCCGTGATTACGAAATATCACCTAGTGTAACAAACTCGACACAACCGCTGGTCACTCAGCACTGGGAATTCAAATTCACAAATTCGAGACACCCAGGCAATCGACAACGTCGAATCCCCACGTTGGGCGCCATCAATTAGATATGTTATATATGCGCCCGAATTCCTCCAGGCCACAGTCCCAAATCCGCGCAGATGGTAAAAGGATCGTATGAAATTCAACACCCGGCTAAGAGTTGTACAACTACTACCGGACTAATGACTAGGGAACCCTAGGAACACATATATACATCTCTAACTATACTACTAACTAGTTGCATACAGGACAAGCAAAAATAAAAGATCAAAGATAGAGCACTAACGAGCAACTCGGCTCTCGGGCGTTAAGATAAATTGTCGATCGGCTGTCTGCATCTAGCTAGCGGTATCGTTCTAGTGTAATTAAGCATTGAATCAAAAATCAGTTCTGGCAAACTTAGCAAGAATAAAAATACGCTTGCCATTTATTGACAAAAATATTAAAACGACATAACAACTTATGTCCCATCACCAATAATAAAAATAGAAATAAATGACCTTCTTGAAATGAAATCTCTACGCCTCATTTAGGCTTGATGCGTTTAACAAGTGTCTCTCTTGCATCAATTCACAAATGAAACATAACTTGCTCCAAGATATTTTTAAAATACACATTATTTTAATTTTAGGACACTAGTATCTGTCCTACCTGTTCACTGAAAATTATGCTTTGACGTTCCACAATAACAGACATACCCCCTAAGTAATACATCCGTTCAAGTCCTCTAAATATAATGTTAAGTTTTCAAATGCTATAAGAAATTTTTAATAATAATAATAAAATATTTACATTCATTTACATGATCGCGACCCGCACGATTTCATAGTATCTGTCTCTAATTTATTAGAGTTCATTTCACAACTTTTCTCCGTATCTAACATACTTTTCTTCTTCTACAAAACCTTTCTCCGCATTTCACACAAAAAAACTGGTTATTATAGGTATTTATGCGTCAATTCCATGTGAATCATGCACACAAACAATTAAGTTAATATCTCATCACTAAAGTTTACAATTCCGGTATCCAATAAATTAATAATTATACAAACTTGCAACGCATGACTATTCAGATAAGCTCTTCAACCAAATATCGAGTGTGTGTGGCATTGACCTTCACGTCCCACACTCCCATCTTCATAAAATACAAAATACGGCTTCTCTTAACCACAACAAAATATTTCAAAACCTTTCCACTCAACTTTTTCATATCACGTTTCATATCATCGCGTCTCTGTTACGCCTCCATTAATACAATTGCATCTCGTTAATATTTCCTCCATTAGCACTTTCACAAAACTTCTACGATTCCATATCAACTACTTTCATCAAAGTATGATATTCAGTATTCCTACTAGAAATTACAAATGCAATAACTTTCACGAATACACTACTCCTCCTTCTACAAAATCCTCTATCGATTATACATTTCCGTGCTATATTTAACATATTTCCACTTAACTTCTCCATAATATTATCGCACAAACTCTCCACAATTCTCACTACCGGTACCATAACTCATCTCATTTCTTCCTTCTCTGCATCAAATACTTCCTTGTTACAATTTCTCGCTTAACTCTGAATTTTAAGTCTGCTTGCGTCAGTTATGAAAATAACAATTACCTTTCCTCACGTTTCTGTTAACAATAAATGCCAATATCCTTCCTTCCATTTCACATTTTCATGTATAATAAACATACATTCATAACATTCCATAATAGTGTTTCTTATTTAGTTATGCCTTCACTATCGCATACTGTTCTTTTCCGTACAACAAAACTTCTGGGTTTTACAATGACTTTCTCTTCCTTTCCTACTGGAGTTCCTTCAATGCAAATATTGAATACTCCTATTAACAACTTCGTTTTATACACAGTATTTCGTTTCTTAGATGAATAAACTCTTTATCATAGGATTATCATGACGTTCCTTTCTCTGATATTACAATATTAACTTATTTACGTTCGTCAAACACTTGACTATTCTTTTTCTCTGATACATTATTCATTTATCACAAATTTACGCTTCTCTTCTCATCTTCCAATACATATATAATCGTTCTCCGATGTTACAACAAATCTACGGATTATACGTAAGCAATCGCAACGAAACAAACAGTAAGTAAATTTAAACGCTCTAAAATGACAATGAAAAATAATAACTGTCTAAGATCATCGATCAAGCCTTCAAAATACGTCCAAGTAACGTATGAAACTAACTATAGAAATTACTAAAAACTCTAAAGACAATACAATAACATAGGTTATAAATGCAAATATGTTGGTCAAAATTCTGGAATAACGTGTACAAGAACTAACTACAGATGTGTGTAAAATTGCACTAGTCTACCTTCATTCTGAGATCGCTGGTGACAGACCTGATGACGTTTCTGTCCACGGAATCTCTCCCACGTGTTTCTCTGGAATGCAGCACGCTCCCTGCGGACTGGTTTCATTATGTCATCTCTGCGACGTCTGGACTCTGGTGCAGGTGAATGCCCTGGGATGATGTAACCCAACCGGTTCTCAGCTGGAAACTCGTCTGCTGGCCTGCTTCCTTCGTCCTCCGCGATGACACGTTCCCCTCGCAGCTCTCGGTGCTTGGCGCTCTCCAGCTTCAGATTCCCCGCGTTCTCCATCTCGAGTGCCGCTCGTCTCCTCTCAGATCTCGATGTTCATTGAAGTCGGTAGCTTGAAGTGTTCTTTCCAACACAAGAAATCACCTCCATAGTGTGGATTTCTCTGGTAGTCACTTGTAGCGTTATGTGAGCGAAAACTACGATGTTCATGCAGCTCGCTGCTCATATTGCTATGTCATCTGGTCATTTCTGGATTTCGCTAGTTAGCATAGCTCTACGTTCCCAGCATAGTGAAGTTAAAACATTCTCCTCACTGCCAAACGATGTGAAGTCGTAGTCTCTCCCCTCCGACCTAATTCCTTATACATTCTTGTGTAGATTGATGAACTTCTTACAGTACAAAGTCTCACTTCTTCTGACTTCCTTCCTGTGTAGTTGCGTCTTCGATTTTTCAGGTTGTAACTTCCAAATATTGTATCACGACGTATATTTCTTCTTTAAATGCAGTGAAAATACTTCTTAATACTGTTGATTAATAATGCTTATTTCTCCTCTCAATAACTTGTTGCTTCATCTTGAAGTCACAGGTTCACAAAGACCTTTGTCTATACTTCTCGAAGAGTGAAAATAATTACGTCTTGCTTCCTCGACTGTCCAGAAAGAAAGAGCCTCGTCTCCTAGCGTCTGATAGCCTCGTAGATCAGACTTCCCTCGCAAACCTGGTCAACTAGCCTCCAACCGCTATGAAAAT
Organism: Meconema thalassinum; assembly: GCA_946902985.2. NCBI lineage: Eukaryota > Metazoa > Arthropoda > Insecta > Orthoptera > Tettigoniidae > Meconema > Meconema thalassinum. The sequence continues at coordinate 10,026,025 of OY714911.1, read as the reverse complement.
TGACTGATTTATTCAAAACTTCTCTCTCAGCCATTTAATTTAATATCCGTTTTGCCAATTAAATTTCTTTTCCTCTGCTGGTGAATTCAATATGTAACACTCTCATAAAATATTAAAATAATGAATTTAATATTTATTTATTTCTTAGTATTCAAACTATTTTCTGATTGGTCCTTAGCAAAAACTGGCGCGTTCCCAACACGCGTCTGCTCCCCCACTCTATATCGTGGTGCTTGTCTGTAACCAGCCGGCCTTGCTAGCCCTCCCTCGGCTCAAAACAGGTTTCTCGCTACCAACATCGACGAAAGTGTAGATTTCCAAGATTCTTCAAATATCATTTATGCTTGGTTAAAAATTACCAGATCATAAAATTTCCATTATTTCTCGAAATAAAAATATTTCTCTTGGCGAAAATTTTTCCAAATGCTCATTTAATTATAATCTTCCATCCAGACTGCAAATTTTATCCATAATTCCAAATTTTAAATATGCCATTCTTCTGAGGTGGTCCTCAGTTCGTACCTCGTCCTGACTTCTTCTCTCATCTAGACATGATTTCGAGCGCAGTATCTATATCCACAAAAGTCCAAGACAGTACTATAATGAAGCATATCAAGCAAGGTGAGGTAGTTTGCTATTGCTTTCCTCACTGAGTCAGAACAACAGCAATGACCCTAGAATTAGAACCTTTCACGGCATCCACAGGCACTAGCTGAGCCCTCTTTGGCAATACCAAGCATCACTCGTACCTTAATAGCTTTCCACATAATCACATCCAAGTGTTGATGTTTAATCTAGCCTGTACCAACAGTCAAATGCAAGGGATCTCGTAGAGAAAAGGCTTTGCTCTACGACGAGACCTAAGATGAAGACGACGATGATGAAAATAATAATAATAATAATAATAATAATAATAATCACATAATCATATCCAAGTCTTGAAGTTTAATCTAGCCTGTGTCAACAGTCAAATGCAAGGGGTCTCGTAGAGAAAAGGCTATGCTCTACGACGAGACCTAAGATGACGATGACGACGATAACGATTTTGATAATAATAATAATAATAGCAATAATAATAATAAACCTCTTGCTCGTAGTTTTAATGATATATATAATCCTTACGGTACGAGTATTTACCGAGGCTACATAATGATACGTTCGTACCTAGGGGCAGATGACCTCGCAGTTACCTCAATTAGTAGCAAACTACGTTCGTACGACACCCGACAGAGGATCGAGCTGGGGACTCACTCGCGACGAGATCGGTTATCCCCTCGTTTATTAGCCTACAATCTAGGCTCGGATATTTGGTTTAAAAAGGACCGTCCGTTTTACCAGTCGTGCAAACGGGCCCCGCCATTATGTGTTTTAATTTTATCGGTTCTGCCAATATGCGAGAAAAAAATCACTATCAAAATCGTAATTTCCTAATCCTATAGCGACAGGGAATAGCCTGTTCTCTACAAAAACGACGATATTTAGCAAGGAAACATTAAAGGAAGAATACTCAGCCCTAACTTCGGCTTCACCCATCGAAGTACCAAAAACAGAGGTTTGGCAGCACTGGCAGAGTGTTGCGATCAGCTGTGAGGTCGTTGATTCAAAATTAGAAGCAAGAAACGTATTGGAGAGTTGAGATTATTATGAATAAAAGTGATGTAAAATCTCAAGCGGCTTCGCCCGTGTGGAGCGTATCCTCTTCTTTTTATTATTATTATTATTATTATTATTATCATTATGTGCGTATGGACCCTATTGGATCACGCATTACATTTATGATTCGCCTTTCTAACAGACCATATTGCTTTCATTTTTTCACTGTGTGCTTGTTTCCTTTCTTCTGACCACTTAGTCCCCGATCTTCTGGGGACTTCATTCTCTGGCTGTACCACCCATTTATTTATCTTCTGACGGTAGACATTTCTGTCTAGTATTTCTGACGTTTCTATCCGGGCCTTTTCCAGGTCATTTTTAACATCTTGTATCCAAGATACGTTCTTCAGTTTTCCAGAGTATGTCAAAATGTTGTGAGTTAACCTTGAAGATGAGAGTCTGTGAACGTGTCCATAGAATTTCAGTCTTCGTTTCCTGATGTCTGCGGCGAGGTTGGATAGTTTTTCCGTGGCTTTGCGTGATTTGAGTCTATACCCTTCTTCACTTTTCCCTGGGCCCAGAATTTTCCTCAAGATCTTTCTTTCCTCCTTCAAGATATTTTCCAGATCACCTTTCTTATTAAGTACCAAGGTTTCACTTGCATACAGCACTTCAGGTTTAATCACCGTATTATAGTGTTTGATTTTTGTATGTATGGACATGCATTTCTTGTTATAGATGTCACGGGTTCTCCAATACGCTCTTTTGAGTTTTTGTAATCGAACTTTCTGAGCTTCCTTTTCCAATCCTGTTGGTTCTAGGATCTCACCGAGATATTTAAAGTGTGGAACCGTTTGATGTGCCCGTATTTTGATTGTAGTTACTTGATGTCGAACCTAGTGCAAATAAACTTGGTCTTCTCGAATGAGATTTTATTATTATTATTTTAAATGCAATCTCGACGACAGGAAAAAATATGCTGATGTAAATGCTCGAGCGGCTTCGCCCGTGTGATCCCATTTCAACGTGTATCCTCTTCCCCAGTGTGTGCATTCCAATCCCCCCCCCCCCCCCCCCCCCCCCGCTACTGAAAACGCAGGTAATCAGCCTGCTGCACTTGAGTAATGCTCAAGCCATCGGTTGCCCTCCGAAGTAGTATCTTGTCGGAAGGCCCTTTGTATAGCATCCCTCTCCTCTAAGCCCCTCCCCGCCTTCCTTTCCCCTCTGTGTAGTAGGTATTGTGTGTGTGATGATAACCTGCTTTATTGCAGTGTCTGTGTAGGCTATTTGTAAGTCAGGTGAGGTTTGGGTAGGAGGTGGCCGTGGCCTCATTTTAAGCACCCTCTCTATAACGCAGGTTATCAGACAACATTTCTTGTATAATAAATTAGAGCTTCAAAGCAGCCTACTAGCTTAGTTTGTAAACAGTGAGCGTATTTCTCCCTCCAAATTTATCCCCTTTAAACTGTAGTAGTAGTAGTTATTGTTGTTTTAAGGGGCAGAACTACGAGGCCATTCGCCCCTTCTTCAAGCTCTCTAGTAATAACCTTAGTAAATTTTAAAAAATGCATATTTCTAAATGCAAATAGGCTACTTTGTGGCACCAGTCTCCTGTTATACCATACTCTAGTGAAGCCTTCACAATGACACAGGTTATCAGGCAGCTCACAACCATACACACACTTTTATATAGTAAATATAGGAATCCATGTCAAGTGGAATTGCCTATAATCCCTAAATCTTGACTGATTTAGCAAGAGAGTGGTAGCCTCGAAGCCAGTAACTTAGATGCAGCTGTCCCAATCGACATACAAGTACAGTACATAGTGAGGACCTAACCAGGAAAAGAAGAAATCAGATCTTGCTCTCGGTTAGCAGAACATATGGGAGGGCCTGTGCCTCTTCCTCACTTTGCTACGTCCAAATCTAAGCGATTGGGATACAAATTACAGCCTATTTCAACTCACCATCATGAGAGGGAATGCTAGATCGAAGGTTTAATTAAAGCCTCGTAAGAATAATTCGTTAAAAAGCGAAATGTTAAATTTTTGCCGAGCTAGAGAAAACGACATAGATAGGTATCTTAGAAACGGACCGCGGCATTGTAGTACCGTCCGTTGCCTAGGACCTGGCATGTAGGATTTGAAATCTATTGTCCCCGCAAATACCGTATATCTGAGCGCTCAGGTCTTATTTTCCAATAGTTATTTATGGTTTATTGCTCGCGAATTGAACGGCCTTCTTCATACGTGTGTTAATAGCTGCTAATCTCTGCCATGCCGTGGTTTTTGAATGGCAAGATGAAATAACCGTCACAAGCCGCCATTACGAGCTACTTTCTGTTTGAAGTTTGGTTCGAACTAGACGCTACCGAAAACGCTATTTTGAAAGTTACTCGTATTTCCTAAGAAGACAGGTATTTACGAGAACGTCAAAGAAAGATCGATAAATATGGAGGTGTGTATAAATTTTAATGCAAACCCCAAGAATAAATATGAATTGACCATCAAGTACGTCACTGCTTTTAACACGAGGGTCGGTAGCTCCGGCCGAATGGCGAGTTTCATGTTATTTTCTGATACGCTTGCTCTTAAGGGGCTGATGACCTAGCTGTTCCTCCCCCTTATGATGCTACAATAATTGTTATTCTCTCGGCGTAAAGTTCCTGGAGAATGTAGTTGCGGTTACGACCCGGGGCGGATTTACATATAGGCTGTATAGGCGGCAGCCTAGGGTGCAGATTTTAGGGGCCGGCAAATTTTGACTAAATGTTTTTTAATTAAAAAGGAAAATAAATATATATTTTATTTAAAAAATAAAAATTTGAAATCGGAATATGTTCATGCATCTACAAGAGTAATGAGCGCCCCTTAGAGACAATCCAATACCACCCATGTGACATATTATAAGATTCTGTTTCCGTCTCAGTGTGCTGCGCGATGGGGGGTCGAAGCCTCGTTTAGATGGAGACTGGTCTGATTATCTTGGGGGGCGCTCTGGTTGTTTTGCGTGGCTAGTACCTCGACCATGTTTTGTGTGGCTGGTGACTTTATCGTGGTAGCTTCGCTATTTTCTTTTGTTGCGTCTGCATGGCGGGCTTCTGTTTTCTATGGTCGTCCGGCATATTGTGGCTGCAGGTTTTGGTTCTTGCCGGGAGGAGAGAGGTTTTTCCCATCTCCCTGGCCACCGGTACCGCTTCTTGTACTCTTTCTATGAGTGTGGATTCCATGTTCTGTTTCATTTGCTCTATGGATGATTGCATGGATTCTATGGAGCTCAATAGGCTGCTTTCCACAGCATGGGTTTGCATTCTTTGCATATCCACGTGAGTCTGCAGTTAGCCCTCGTAAGCGTGTCTAGTTCGCCTTGCGTCAGACCCGCACATTTCTTATGTTCCCTTCTTTCGTATGCCTCGCTTGTAGCTGAGTCCCTATCTTCTGCGTTTGCATTTTCTGCAGAGCTCTGTAGGGTCCTTTCCTGCATTCTCGGTGACAGAGGAGGGGCAGAATTTTTAATGAAACAGGTGATTGGTCTCGGTCCAGTGTGGATTTACTTCGTGTGAGGCTCAGAAAAGCCTTGTTACGTTTGTAACAGAAGACTGGATTCGGTCCGGTACGGTTAGGTTTCATACAGAGCTAGACGGCTATGTATTAATCTTTTGTGCGATGGCGTTCACAGAAATTGTTCTCCGGTATGGTTATGTTTCATACGAAGCTGGACTGTTATGTGTGCGTCTTGTGTGCGAGGGCATTCACAGAAATTGTTCTGCAAGTGTTCGAGTTGTTAATTACTGGACTTAAGTCTATCTAGCCTCACCAAATTCCTTGTAAAGTCTGGTCTTTGTTTCCTGCTTATAAACTATTATTCACCTTCTTTGTTGCGAGTCCCTTGACGTCTTTCTGATGTTGATCTCTTTTGTCAATTTATCTAAAAGATTGCACATCATTGAACTACAGTTAACTGTCTATAATTCGAATTATAAGAGAGATAAAATTTGGCGCGTCATATCGCATACATTTTTCGTTTAAAAATTGAAAATGGATGGGCGTAAACGATGAAGTGGTGCTCAGTGTAGAAAGCAAGCATCTGAAAATGCGCAAAAACAAGAAAAAGTCTTGGCTAAAACGCCAAAAATTGATTTTTTTTAAACCTTCGATAAGTAAGTTGCTCAAAATAATAATTGAATAATGAAAGAAATCAGTTTTCCAAATGCAATGAACTGACGTTTTTATGTGCATAAGAATAAGAAACAACAATCCTCTCGCAGAGTACACACCATGCACTGCACATTCATAGAATTTGGTTGTTACACATGCTGCAGAAAGTTGTGATTCAAAATCAAACTAAAAAAATCATTGTCTACAACTCGTTGGTCTGCACGTGCTGATGCGGTTTTTTGTTCTGGTTGAATTTTGGAACGAAATAATAAATACGTTATCAGCTTTTGAAGAAAACCCCAACGAAAAAGCAATAGTTCGAAATAAAACTAGAGGCCTTCGGAATAATATGGAACGACTAGAAAGTGCATTTATGCTAAGTACTTGGTCTGTTTTACTTGGACGATCCGATGCTACAAGTCAGAAATTGCAAGCCATGGATACCAGCATTTCAGATATTTTGGATTTGTACAAATCGTTGGTTGGTTTTGTAGAAGATGCTCGGAAAATTATTGAACTTTATGAATAAATAGCACGGAAAATTTCTACCACCCAGGAGTTGGAAAAAGACGTTCGTAGGAAGAAACGAAGAAAATTAATGTCTGATTTATTGTATGAAGATGATGTTGAGCTAGGTGGAAGAGAGAATTTCAGAGTAAATACTTTCAATATAATTTTGGATAGACTCAATACAGATTTGAAGGACAAATGCGCCGATTATGGAAGAATTTTTCTAAAATATATCCCGCTTATCGAATTTGGTACGTTGAATGAACCTGAATGAAGGAAACATGCGGCAACATTACACGAATATTTTCCAAATGATATAGAACAAATATTTATAAACGAGTTGTGCCACTTCAAAAATATTGCCAAGTTAAAGAAAATTGAAAATAACCCGTCTTTAAAAATATTAAAATGTATTCGACAGCATGATCTACAAGGAGTATTTCCAAATGTTGAGATAGCCTACCGCTTGTAGAACTGCACAGCAGTTACCCACTGCTGTGCCGAACGCTCGTTTTCATGTTTAAAGCGCATAAAAGACTATTTGAGCTCAACCACAAGCCAGAATCATTTGGTTTGTCAAATGATTTTGGCAATTGAAGCAGAATTAATGTCAGATATTGAATTGGCGATATTATCAAAACATTTGCTGAAAGAAAAGCACGGAGAAAGCACACCTGATCTTAAGTAATACCCACATATAAAATGTAAATATACGTGTTAAAAAAACTCGAATTTTTAATAATTTGTCCTACTAACTACCACTCAATTTACACACAACCCTAAAAAATGGCGGGGGAGGGGGGGGTAGGAGGGGGAGGGTAGTGGAGGGGGTGCGGCAATTTTAATTTTGCCTAGAGGCGCCAAAAAGTTAAATCCGCCCCTGGTTACGACCGTAAAAACGAATAGCTTCTGGGAATTTTTAGCCTACTTTTCACATTTTGCAAAAATGAGGAAAAAGTAGACTTATGAGATCGGGCAAATGTGTGTCTGTCTGTCTGTCTGTCTGTCCTTCTGTCTGTCCTTCTGTCTGTCTGGCTGGCTGTGTGTGTGTCCCCCCCTATCAACTCCTAAACGGCTGCAGCAATCGAAACAAAATTTGGTAGGAGTAAAGATCTACACCTGAATATCTCACGGCCATATTTGAAAATGATGTCAGTGCTACCAAGTGCTAAAAAATCGCAATTGAAATTTGAGCTCCATGTTGGATATCTTGGAAAGTATGAATGGGAGCTATTTCAAAATTGGCACACGTACAGATCATAACATTTCAGTTTAATTTCCAGGAGGCCAAACATGGCAGTGTTGCCAAAATGATTATAAGCCTCCTGATAGGTCCAGTTTTTAAATGCATATAACTTCTACACTATCAATTGAAATTCAACCAAATTTCGTATGTTGTATGTGTACATAACCAGATATGACTGAGCGTATTCTTAAGACCTACCAGGGCTGCCAACTGTTAATAAATGCTCCTAATTTATTTTATCCAAATACCAATATATCAGAAAGTATACAAGCCGACAGATTTAAACTATGCACACGTATAGTACCTGACATTCTATATTAATTTGGAGTAACTTATATACGTCAGTGCTACCAACATGATTCTAAGCCTGCTGACAGGTCCAACTTTAAATACATGCAACTTCCATACCATCATTTGGATTTCAACCAAATTTCGTATGTGTTATGTGTACCATAACAGATATGACTATGCGTATTCTAAGGAGCAACCAGGGCTGCCAACTGTTAATATGTGCTGTCCCTATTTTTGTTACCTTAATATCAATATATCAGAAAGTATGCAAGCCAATAGCTCTAAAATTTGCACACGTATAGTACCTGGCATTCTAGACGAATTTGGAGTAACTAATATACGTCAGTGCTGCCAACATGATTCTAAGCCTGCTGATAGGTCCAATTTTAAAATGCATGTAACTTCTATACTAACTAATGGATTTCATTCAAAATTGGCACAACAATAGATCATATTATTTCAGATTATTTCTGACCAATACATGCATGACATTGTTGCCAACATGATTTTACGCGCGCTGTTAGATCCAATGTTTAACTGCATGTAGGTTATGGCACTATATATCGAACACTTAACGTCATCTCTACGAATAATTGATCAGTAATTTTTGCCAGTGAAAAACAGACATCTGAAGAAGAGATAAAACCTTAACGGAACATCCGTTGGTTGCAACTAGCTTGTTCGGACCTTTAAAATATATAATGTATAGGTTCCAGGCCTCTTTAAATGCAACAGCTGTATTCCTCCATATATCGAACGGTCTGCATTATATATCGATCAGTGAAGTTGTAATTATCGAACATGATTTTTTTATATCGAACGGTAAGGTTTTAAATACCGAACAGAACTATTTATTATGAATCAGGCAACCTTTAGACATTATTATGGTTGTAATAACAAGAACAAAACAGAAGGATTCTTAAGTATAATTCACAAAAGCAATTAATAATATTAAACATATCCTGAGAAACACAAAAATCAGTATCTTATTTCCATAAGTCCATGTCTTTAGTCCTATTTCTTTCTTTTCTTTTTCTTCAATTCTTCCTGGTACTCCTTTGAAGATATCGCGTACGTTTTCCTTAACCTAAACTGATGGGGTTTTTCTGGTACTTGAGGAACTTTGAGAATATCTTTGAATGAATCCTCGCTACTACGTGTACCGGTACTTGAGGTGGGTTAGCAAGCAAGCTCCGAATAGATTTCATCCTCATTCAATAGTTTCGGCTTGCGAACTTTTACTCCACTCTTCAAAATGACGGAACCAGGAACATCCTTCTTGGGAGATGGTACAAACACCTCTAAACGTTCTTCATTCCACGTGAAATCACGATTATCAATGCCCTGGTCATCATTTATTTCTTCTTCTTCTGATGAACTATCTGTCATAGTTTCATTTGCCGATATAGTTGCATGTGTTGCATTGTACCGAGTTGTAACACTCTTCCACTCTTGAGACATCATACCGGACTTAACCTGTTGAACAGCTTCAGTCAAGGCAGATAACGAATACTGGCACCGTTTCATTTTTCAACCGGTTTAATTCTTGATTTTGGGACATTTCTCCCCTTGGGTGTCTTAATTTTGACCATTGTCAAGCTGTAAGCACTAGTAAAGGAAACTAACCAAGAACTGCATTTTTTTTATTTAGTCAATTTACCCTCTAGGTTGGTGGTTCCCACGGACTCAACGAGGGAACTCACCACTACCGCCTCTATGGGCAGTGTCCTGGAGCTTGGAACATCTGGTCGGGATGGATACAACTGGGGAGGTGTGATCAGCACCTCGCCCAGGTGGCCTCACCTGCAAAGCGAACAGGGGCCTCATGAGGGATGGGAAGGGATGGATAGGCTAGGAAGAGGGAAGGAGGCGGCCGTGGCCTTACAGTAGGTACCATCCCGGCATTTGCCCGAAGACGAAGTGGGAAACCACGGAAAACCATTTCGAGGATGGCTGAGGTGGGAATCGAACCCCCTCTACTCATTTTGACCACCCGAGGCTGAGTAGACCCCGTTCCAGTCCTCATACCACTTTTCAAATTTCGTGGCAGAGCCGGGAATCGAACCCAGGACCTCCGGAGCGGCAGATAACCATGCTGACCGCTACGCTACGGAGGCGACAAAATAATAATTCTCTGCTTCTAATCCTCTACTCTGTTTATTGCACAATATTTACAGTAGCGGCGGTTGGGAGTTAGACGTGAAGGCGACAATTTTATGAACTACAAGGGGTCAATGGTTATAGGGCTGTTAGAGTATAAAATTGAAGAAATTGAGGCAAAAAATCTGCCCCCGAAGGTCCCCTCTCCTCGCCGCCACTGTACAGTGTGAACTCTGGATATTGACACGATTGCCAAATAAAGTGATTAGCACAACGTACGGCATCAAACCGACATAAGGCAACGTAAAAGAAATCTAACTATACCCGATGCGGGTTCAAATTCAGGTCCTCTCAATTTACAGATAGTCGCCTCATCAGTCACGACCACAGAAATGCGGACTTTCGGCGCAAAAGAAAACAATACTGTAAATTAAAATCAGTAGCAGCCCATTAATTTTAGTGTCGTTCGATATTAAGGGCTATTTTTGTATGCATGAACCTCTTTTATCGAACGACATTTCGATATAATAAAACGGGATTCAAATATCGAACAGTATTTTATTTTATGAATAAATATGAAGATAAATTAAAACCCAGATCATAAGAAATTAATAAACATGTATTTATGTTAACACAACATATTATTTAAAGGATACTTCCGAAGACACTATTTCACCAGCAGAAATGAGTAATCACAGGGACACGCCCCCTTACTAACAATCCAACGCTGTCATCAATATCCCGCCAACAACAAGGTTCTGACACTTTCCCGCGCTCACCAACGCAGTAACGACTTCGACCTATCGATTGATATAAAGAGAAGTTTGGCGGGGTGGATTCAGAAATCTAAGATGCTGTGTAAACTTATCGATATCCTTATTTTGCAACGAAATTTATGAAGTGTTCGATATTTAAAGGGTGTTCGATATATAGTGCCATAACCCACGTCCATGCGATTAATTGGACTTCAACCAAATTTTGTATTTTGTACCTTAAGAGATGGAACTAGGAATATATTCAGTCATCAGGGCTGCCAACTGTAGTGCTATATTAGGATACATTATGCCAGGTATACAGTATTTCGAACTAATTGGAAATTTCGATATTAGCAACTTAATTTTGTCATTATTCTAGATAGGTTCATATTCTGTAGAATAATCATTGGCATGAAAAGTAGGCTGTAAAGTTCTTAACGGAACTTCTTGTTAGGTTATACTTTTACGTAGGTATATCTAGTATATTTTATTTGCTCTTTCGTATCATCTCAGGCTAGCTGTGGGGTTATCTTATTTTATTTTATTTTATATTTTTTTAGGCCCCTCAGGTCATCAGCCCACTGCTCTCGAGTAGCCTAATGCTCAAGCAGACGGTTGACCGCGGGAGTAGTATCTTGACTGAAGGCCCTTTCTAATGCTTCCCGTCCTCTTCCCCTCCCCCTCCACCCCCCCCCCCCCTTTTTCCTTTCCCCTCTGTGTAGTAGGTTTTGATTGTGTGAGTGATGATAACATGCTTTATTGCAGAGTATTGAAGGATGATGTAAGTATAAGAGATTCGTCACTTTTGGTTATAGAATTTCCGAGGGTGAACACAGCCTGAGGCCATGAATTATACCAGCAAGTCTGCCAACATTAAAAATAAAAAGCCATATGAATGTAGGCTTTATTACACGTAGTATTCGGTGGCATAGTCGGTAGCATGCTGAACTGCTGTGCCCAAGATAGCGGGTTCAAACCCGACCGAAGTCGTCGGATTTTTTAAGAGCGTTAAAAATCCTTCAGTATGCCTTCCTTTGGAGGGGAAGTAAATCCGGCGGTCCCATGTCATAGATTTATGGCATGTAAAAGATCCTTTCACAGACTAAACTTGTGTAAAGCAAAATTTGTTAGGTTAGATTTCGTCAGAACGCTCTATCAAAGTTCCAACGTTCACCACTAGGTATCATTGCTATCTGGTGGCGAAAGTTGGAACTAATTGAAATTGAACGGAACTTGTAGCTCTCCCTTTGGGGTGTCCGCTGGAAGCAGCTACAGACTCAGGCGAGCCGAACATGCCCTCGGACACTCCCGGCACTAAAAGCCATACGATAAATAAATAAATAAATAAATAATAAATACACGTAATTGAACAGTATGATCTGCGATGAGTTACTGATTATTGATGAAAATAACACAAACATAACTGCGCCTTTCGCTAGGCGCTGAAATATACGTCCAGATAGGAAAATAATACATTTTGATATATACCAATGTTGGTGATAGATTTGTCACGAAGGACACAGTTATGCCGTTCTAGAGCTTAATTCACCTGTAGGCTAATTAAAAATTGCTGTCCTACTCTACAGAATTGTTGGGATATACGATGAATATAAAGAAAACTGTCCAAATTCACACACGATATTGCCATAACCTCACTTTTTGCCTAGCATGCCCGTTGCCACCCACCCCTCCCCGTGGCCCTAAACCACAAATTTTATTGCAATGAAAAGGAGAATGGGTAGGAAAACAAACAAGTGATTAAATGCACACATTTATTCTCTATATATTTTTATTCGAGAGTAGTCCATATTGCCCACTAGTTTTACACATGGTCAACACCAGGAAGATGAAAATTGCCGTATTGTTCTTACTATCATTATATATCTTACATCCCGGTGCTTGGCAATTTTTCCTCCCTTGCAGTGGCATGATTGACTCTCAATCCAATTCAAATGAAAAATGAAAATACCGAACAAATCAAAACAACCAACAACACCACAAGGAAAATCAATCTGTTTGTGGTGAGCGTTGGGTTTAGTGCCAACTACGGAACCATAGTACTAAAATTAATTCTTCATTGGTTGGCAGAACATCTGGTACAAGTCCTTACCCCGACCCACGCGCTCCCTATGATCTGTCATCCCCCTGAGAGTATTTGTAAATCAGGTGAGGATTGGGAAGGAGACGGCCGTGGCCTCACGTTACGCACCGACACAATAACACAGGTTATCAGACAAAATTACATACACAGCCTAGTTTAAGGGGCTAACCGGCCTCCTAAGTCGAAGCCTCTCTCATAATAAATTACAGCTTCAGAGCTTTTATTAATATTATTTAATCTACTGTAGGCAGTATAATTCATATTTATTAATTACCAGCGTATATCTCGTGGCAGAGGGCACAGGTCTTAAGTTTATTCTACATATCATTCCTGTAGGGGAGCTATTTTAAAATTATTACGCCCTTTTCCAGAACTAGCTCTGACGTTTTTAGCCTATTTTCAATTTTGAAAAAATAGTCTTATGAGATCACCTTCTGTCCGTGTGTCTGTGCGTGCGTGTGAGTGTGTCCCTAATAACTTCTATACGGCCGGAGCGATTTCAATGAAACTCGGTAAGTTCATAGCACTACTCCGGGCGACCCCGACCGTGCCCTTTAAATTTTGTTACGTCTCACCAATCCAACATGGCGGCTGTGCGAAATATTTCACCAGCATTCAATATCTCCGAAACTATTCCCGATATCACTCTGGATTTTTTACGGTGATAAAGGGAACTACTAGAAGTTCACCTATGTGACTATTGAAGAACTGGTAACTACAAAACCAACATGGCGGCCACGCGAATTTGCGACTTTTAAATAGACGTTTCTCGCGATTTAACCAATCAAACGCAATAAAACTTGGTACCGGTACTGTATATGTTTATACACATTGTAATGCATCGACATCAAACTTCGTTCAATTGTTTACATAACCACAAGATGGCGGATGTGCGAAATATTTCACCGGCATTCTATATCTCTGAAAATATTAGCGGTATCACTCTGAAATGTTGTACGGAGATAAAGGGCACTACTGGAAGTTCATCTATAAGACTTTCAAAAACCGGTTAACTACAAAACGAACATGGCGGCCAAGCGAATTAAAAATTTTACAGACCTTTCTCGCGATTTAATGTTCCAAACGCAATGAAATCTGGTACAGGAAATGTTTATACACATTGTAATGCAATGGTATCCAATAACCTCAAAATGGCGGCTGGGCGAATTTTAAAATTAAGTTTTTATTTCTTGTGTCGTAATCATGCGATCGAAGTAAAAGTTTGAATAACGAACCTACGCAATAATTTTCCTTTAATGGTACATGACTCTATGGCCTATACATTTAACAATCCTACATGGCGACCATCCGAAATATTTAGACGGCTCTGAATATCTACGAATCTACTGTATTATAGCAATCAAACTGAATTTCTTTATGTTCATAGGGGCTATGAACATAAGTTCACCTATAGGACTTTAAATAACCTGGTGATCACAAATCCAACATGGCGGCGACGCGAAGTATAAATATTCACATGGACGTTTCTCGCAATTTGACCATCCTAGTGCAGTGAAACTTGGTACAGTAAATCCTTATACGAATGTTAATCCACTGGCATCTAATTTATTTCAATTGTTTCCATAACCACAAGATGGCAGCTGTGCGAAATTTTAAAATCTCCTTGTCACCTCTTGTGTCCTAATCATGCGATTGAAATTTGAATGCTACACGCAAACAATAATCTTCATGTAACAGTACATAACTCTGGGACCTACATATATAAAATCCAACATGGCGACCATCCGAAATATTTAGTCGGTTCTCAATATCTACGAATCTATTACCGCAATCAAACTGAATTTTTTTATGTTCATAGTGGCAGTTAACATAAGTAGGATATATGAAAATAGGCTGAACAGTTCTTCACGGAACTACTTGTTTCATTTCCGACCACCATCTTTTTGAGTTTTGGACTTTGCTACGCCCAAAAAATTTTAAACAATAGACAAATCATTTTATGAATGTAACATTGTGCTAACCTCATGTAAGTTAACGTATTTATTTGATTTATATTCTTTTAATGTTATTTAAATTAGATTTGCATTTTGATTTTGATATATTTTTCTTCTTTGTCACTGGCATAATTTTATCTGTTTTTTCTATTGCTTTCTTTTTAGACACCTTATGCTTCCAACTAACCTCTCTTTGCAAAGAGATCACATTCCATCACGTCGATTTTCTTGAAGCCACTAAAATATGGTGAAGTATTGGTACCTACCTATATCCACAAAAATCCAAGAAAGCACTATAATGAAGCATATCAATCAAGGTGAGGTAGTTTGCTATTGCTTTCCTCACTGAGGCAGAACAACATCAATGACCCTAGAATTAGAATCTTCACGGCATCCACAGGCACTAGCTGAGCCCTGTTTGGCAATACCAAGCATCACTCGTACCTTAATAGCTTTCCACATAATCACATCCAAGTCTTGATGTTTAATCTAGCCTATGTCAACAGTCAAATGAAAGGAAGCTTGTAGTTTTACGTGACCGTTAATCGTGCGATCATGAGCCACGGGACCTCCTTTTTACGTGGAATCCGAACCGCTGGACATGGCATTTCACATCGAAAATCTCACATGCATTGACCGGGAATTGAACCCGGCCCACCTTGATGAGAGGCCAACAGCTTGACTACTGCGTCACCACGCCCCCCCCCCCCCCCTCCCCAACAGTCAAATGCAACGGGTCTCGTAGAGAAGAGGCTTTGCTAATAAAAATAATAATAATTATTATTATTATTATAATCACATCCAAGTCTTGAAGTTTAATCTAGCCTGTGTCAACAGTCAAATGCAAGGGGTCTCGTAGAGAAAAGGCTATGCTCTACGACGAGACCTAAGATGACGTCGACGATAACGATTTTGATAATAATAATAATAATAATAATAATAATAAACCTTTTGCTCGTAGTTTTGAAGCCATATATAATCCTTACGGTACGAGTATTTACCGAGGCTACATAATGATACGTTCGTACGACACACGACAGAGGATCGAGCTGGGGACTCACTCGCGATGAGATCGGTTATCCCCTCGTTTATTAGCCTCCAATCTAGGCTCGGATATTCGGTTTAAAAAGGACCGTCCGTTGTACCAGTCGTGACAAACGGGCGCCATTATATGTTTTAACTATATCGGTTCTGCCAATATGCGAGAAAATAATCACTATCATAATCGTAATATCGTAATCCTATAGCGACAGGGAATAGCCTGTTCTCTACAAAAACGACGATATTTAGCAAGGAAACATAAAAGGAAGAATACTCAGCCCTAACTTCGGCTTCAGTTTTCGAAGTACCAAAAACCGAGGTTTGGCAGCACTGGCAGAGTGTTGCGATCAGCTGTGAGGTCGTTGATTCAAAATTTAGAAGCAAGAAACATTTATATCACTTAAATACCAATCGTATGTTGTGTCGACGTAATCTCTGGTGTATCAACCTGCTAGCGCTGCGTGCAGAATTTGAGTACTCCTGCATGTTTGCTGTTTGGAGTGAAGTGGTGAGGCGTTAGAACATAGCAGACGGCGATGCATGTACAAAGAACAGATAGCCTAATACCCGATTGTCAACAACCAAAAGCTGTCGTCATGGAAAACCACCAGCATTGGTGAAAACTAAAATCTCTGGATTGTATGTCTTCTGCATGTTGGCGGCACCTGGTGGCAAACTGTGTTACTGTCGCCACATACAGAATCGTGAGTATACACAACGAGCAGCAACAATATACTGCTGGTGATTTTTTAGCATACTTTTCACATTTTGCAAAAATGACGAAAATGTAGACTTATGAGATCGACCAGGGCAAATGTGTGTGTGATTGTCTGTCTTTCCTTCTGTCTGTCTGTCTGTCTGTCTGTCTGTCTGTCTGGCTGGCTGGCTGGCTGGCTGTGTGTGTGTGTGTGTCCCCTATCAACTCATAAATGGCTGCAGCAATCGAAACAAAATTTGCTAGGAGTAAAGATCAATACCTGGATATCTCAAAGCCGTATTTGAAAATGATGTCAGTGCTACCAACTGCTGAAAAATCGCAATTGAAATTTGAGCTCCATGTTGGATATCTTTGAAGATATGAATGGGAGCTATTTCAAAATTGGCACACGTATAGATAAAATTTCAGTTTAAATTCCAGGAGGCCATACATGGCAGTGTTGTCAAAATGATCATCAGCCTGCTGATAAGTCCAATTTTTAAAAGCATATAAGTTCTACACTATGAATTGGAATTCACCCAAATTTTGTATGTGCTATGTGTACATAAACAGTTGTGACTGAGCGTATTCTTAAGATCCACCAGGGCTACCAACTGTTAATAAATGCTCTCAATTTCTTTTATCCAAATACCAATATATCAGAAAGTATGCAAGCCGACGGCTATAAACCACAAGATGGCAGCTGTGCGAAATTTTAAAATCTCCTTGTTACTTCTTGTGTCCTAATCATGCGATGGAAGTTTGAATGCTACACATACACAATAATCTTCATGTAACAGTACATAACTCTGGGACCTACTATATAAAATCCAACATGGCGACCATCCGAAATATTTAGTCGATTCTCAATATCTACGAATCTATTACAGCAATCAAACTGAAATTTTGTATGTTGATAGTGGCAGATAACATAAATAGGATATATGAAAATAGGCCGTTTAGTTCTTCACGGAACTACTTGTTTTATATAAATTCTGTTATTTCGACGGAATTCCAGTGGTGTTTCGTATTAGTACAGCTGGTCGTTGTCCCGAATACGTGGTGCATTCAGTCAACAGGTGCTTCAATACAGCGATGCAAACAATCCAGCTGTGTGTAGGCCAACGGCGTGCACTACACTGTTGTTAAACGTCACGAACAATGTGTCCTTTACCATTCTCTACAACTTCAGTTATTTCAGAAAGTACGAGGTTTCGAGAAGTGAAACCAATTCTGTTATCAATAATTGTATGGTTACTTTTGATTTTGCTAGAAAAACATGTAGGCTATGTTCCATTAATAAAAGGTAACTTTTGTGTTGAAAGTGGTATTGTTATAATTTCCTGGATTGTGCATATCCTCCCCTGACGTGGCTATATTCCTGCGCAAGTAGTTTTTTCACATCTTGTTTCATTTCGATAATATTTGAGGTCGCAGAGTTTCTTGGGACACTCTTGACTGTATATCATAACGAATTCGGTTCTATCAACTTTACCATAATACTTTGGCCGCCTCTCTACCACTCACTAGCTCAAGATATAGAGTGAGGAATCTCCCCAGGGTTTGTTTCGGCCTGAGCCTGGGGTCAGATCGAGCAGACGACAGAAAACAGTCTTAATAAGTCGGAAGGGACATACAAGGGAACAGATTGTGGTGTAAAATACTAATCTGGTTGACATTTAGTACACAATATTCCTATGAAGTTGTATAATGACGTAGTGAAAACCGCATGGGCCAATTTCAATATTGAACGCGACGGCATGAGTGCGGAGGTGGGAAGAGGTAAAGTTGACCTTGAATCCTAGCAGCACCAGGTAGCGACCTGCCCCACCTCACTCTTCCACCCTCTCCATTAGAGTATACAATTATAAAGTTGTTAAAAATATACGCCAAGCAATATAAATAAATCAATATAAATCTCAAATTAATAAAAATTATAAAACTAACTCTAACAAACACCAAATCAAAAGTAAAATTCAGAGGAGAAGTATCTGAGCCGTTTACGATTAAAACAGGATTAAGGCAAGGAGATGGTTTATCGCCTTTATTTTTCAACTGTGCTTTGGAATGCGTGATGAGGGAATGGTACAGGGAAAATCCTAGGAGCATAAGAATTGGAATCAAGAGAGATCAAATAGACTTAAGTTGCTTGTGATTCGCAGATGACTTAGCGTTACTGGCTAATAATATTCACGAAGCCAGAAGTCAAATAGTAAGCATACAAAATATAGCACAAAATATTGGACTTCAGATATCATTTGAAAAGGCTGAGATAATGATAGTAAATCACCTTGTAATCAACCACATAACAGTAAATAACAGAAAGTGAAAATAGTGAAGCAATTTAAATACTTAGGAGAAATTATAGCTTACATCTAGGATGAGAAACCTGCATGGCAAGAAAGAACTAATAAAATGATAAAAGCCCAAAATATTAACATGGACTAAATATTTTAAAAAATTGTCTATCAATCGCAACAAAATTAAAATATTACAGGACGGTGGTTCAACCAGAGGTGACATATGGAAGCAAAACTCTTTTTAAAGTTACTCAGAAGAACAGAATCGACAAAATTCTGAAAGTAGAAGGAAGAATAGCTAGAACATGCATAAATAAACAAGAAGTTCCGTGACGAACTAAAGAGCCTACTTTTCTTAAAATTTAAGATTCATGCCAATGATTAATCTATATGGATCTATCTAGAATAATGACGAAATTAAGTTGGTAATATAGAAATTTCTAATTAGTTCGAAATACTGTATACCTGGCATAATGTAGCCTAATAGAGCACAACAGTTGGCAGCTCTTGTGACTGAATATATTCTTAGTTCCATCTCTTAAGGTACTGTGCCCGTTTCCCCGACGTTATGCTGGCCCGGCGATTTCAACGAGAAACCGAAGAAGGGACACAGGCGATACAAAAAATAAGTCCTGGATATATCTGTCCAATAAAAAAATATCATAACAACTTGCTCGGGCAGGCAAGAGATCGAATATCTCGGGTCGTTTAAAGGGATAGGCATGCAAGGTTCAACAGGACAAATACCTCACAAACAAGAAAAGGAAAAAGTATCACTGACTCGGGAGGAGTTCAAAACTACAGGAATAACTAGAACTTGTTAAAATCAAGATCCTAAATTTATTTTAGAGCAGACGGACAAAAGAAATATATAAACACTCCTATTACTCAGGGCAAATCATTAGGTTGGGATACAAGTATCCATAATGTCCATCTGTGCCGTTGAGCTGCACTATTTCACTTAAATGGGAAGTTCTCACAAAAGAAAATTAATCAGAGTCGAGAGTTCGACGTTTAGCTGAATATTTAAAAAAACACTTCACTATCAGTTTCAGTTTTGTAGAAAAATAAGAATTAACTAAACATTGTTTTCTTCCCATAAAACACACTAAATTAATAATTCACACACAAATTATACACATCCCTGATATTTACATACATTAGATTGGCATTAATGACCGTTAATTAATTAATTAATTAATTAATTGGATTAAATTAATTATAGGAAATAAATTATTATTATTATTATTATCATTATATTACTACAATAATTCCAAGTTTCCTTATGGAAAACATCTCAGCTCAAAGTAACATTAATCTATCGTAGCCACTCAAAAATTGGTTTACAAGGGAATTCTAATCACTCAAGTCATTCTCAAAAAAGAAATTGGATTCAACATGTCCTTATGGGATTAATTAAATTATTCAGATTGCGATGATGTAACAGTTACATTCAAAGACATTAGAATACTGTAGAATTGCCTATGATCTGCATAATTATTAAATTGAATTGACCAGCCCATTTAACCCTGACAACAGTGCATAAAATGACGATAAATTGGACAGTAAAAAACTGTCATTGCACTATTTCCCAAAATTGGAAATATAAATATAATTTCTAATATAAAGCACATACTAATTCCATTTGATCTAGGACTGCATAGACCCTGCTTCCTGGCATTATCACAAACATTTATATCATCGAAGAAATTCATTAATTATTAATCTGTTGGAATGGAATATCTCATTTCCAACAGTTGCAACTCTTAGACCACTATAAAGTGTCTACAACTAATTATTACTAAATCCTTTTGATATAATGTCAAGTAATCCTTAAACCAATATAAATGTTGTTAAATGGTAATCATAAGACTGGTCAGAATCTCTTAATGTTAACGATCATTATAGGCTTCGTATTCTTATACAATCTAAATTAATTACAGTAGGGTTTAGGAACACAGATCATGAATCCAGATGATAATTACTGTGCCATAAATTAATTATCAAGTTTCAAAAATAGCTCTGAAAAAAGTTTAATGTTCCGCTTGCAATCGCCGTCAAGGTAAAATACGCCACGAGAAAGAACGAAACTAAGTTTTTAAGTTAATTAAATATTGGAATGCAACCATATAAATAAAATTATTAAATATCGCAATATATATCGGTATGTGAAATTACTCTTATTATCATAAATTAATAATTAGCTGTTTAGTTTGGGAATTCATTCGAAATATTTCAGTCACCTGGAAGAGAGAACATTATTATATCATGGTACTGGCTTGTCATATAACTTCAGACAAGTGGTCAGAAAGCATGCCCTGGGTGATGGTGAACGTGTCTTCCATGAGTTTTCCCACGACGGGTGTGGTCTCTTGAACTCTTGTAACGCCCTCATGGTCGTGATGTCTGATCTATTGTGAATTCTGTCCCCCAGATCCTGGACTCATCCCGGCCATTAAGCTTCCCTGATAATAGTTTAATTCATCATATTGAATCGTAAGAAAGTCTTTATTAGTGATCCCGTGCTACCGTTCTTAGTTGCAAGTGGCATCGTGGATGACTTCATACAACCCCTTAAATCAAAATTGGTTTTACGCCACTGATGGGGAAATGTTCCGACTATTTTATTAGTGTGGAATCAGTGATGTAATTGCAATACTGTTCATTATTCATGAATGCACTTGCTAGCAATCCAATTAAATGTTGATCTTATTCTGTTGAAAGTAGTACAATAACTGTATCGGGAAAGTTCAACCTCGTCTGTCTGTGTAACTGGTGTCATAACGCGACAAAGTCTGCCATGTGTTGCGGGCTGTAACAAGTAGCATATTCATGTGTACTGGCCTGCTTTCTATGGTGAATATATTTCCAGTCCAATATGGTGCTGTGAATGTGTCCACTGAATAATATTACAACTATTACTTACAGTATTTCAGCCGCTTGTAGAAAAACACTGATTTTACTTTACTTAACACTGGTAAAGAAATTATTATAAGTATCGGCGTATCACCAGCCAAATTGTGACGGTTAGTTAAATAGTGCAAACACACGCTTTCCGCACGTACTAGAAACCTCGTTTCCGCGCACACATGAGTTTAGCCAGTGAAAGAGAATCCTCGAATGGCCCGTGATCTAGTACTGACAGAGCGCACACCGCGTGGTCACCTGATGATTCAAAGGGGCGTGGGGAAGAGTTCACCCCTCATCAATTACGTCACGACTTGTC
This sequence comes from Meconema thalassinum, assembly GCA_946902985.2. Lineage (NCBI taxonomy): Eukaryota > Metazoa > Arthropoda > Insecta > Orthoptera > Tettigoniidae > Meconema > Meconema thalassinum. The sequence goes on along the minus strand of OY714911.1, from coordinate 10,004,053 downwards.
AAAGCCGTTAGGAGTTGAAGATATTCGACTCTCGCTTGTGATAAATTTTAGGTCAAGGCCATCAAGATAGTTCCATTTATTTCAGCTAGAATTAAAGAATGTTTCTTAGCTATGGGTCTGTTACAAATGCATGCTGGAATACATTTCAATATGTTGCATACATCAAATACTTTTAAGGTTGCATTGCGAATCTCGGCAATTAAACATCCCCAATCGGAGCAGAGCAACATGGTGGTTTTCGGTCACAGTACAGAATACAAAATTTGGTTGAAGTCCAATGGATAGCATGGACGTTACATGCAGTTAAACATTGGATATAACAGCGCGCATAAAATCATGTTGGCAGCAATGTCATGCATGTATCAGAAATAATCTGAAATACCGTAATAAGATCTCTTGTTGTACCAATTTTGAATGAAATCAATTAGTTAGTATAGAAGTTACATGCATTTTAAAATTGGACCTATCAGCAGGCTTAAAAACATGTTGGCAGCACTGACGGAGATTAGTTACTCCAAATTAATCTAGAATGCCAGGTACTATACGTGGACAACGTTTAGAGCTATTGGCTTGCATACTTTCTGATATATTGATATTAGGGTAACAAAAATAGAGACAGCATTTATTAACAGTTGGCAGCCCTGGTTGCTCTTAAGGATATGCATAGTCATATCTGTTATGGTACACATCGCACATACGAAATTGGGTTCAAATCCAAATGATGGTATGGAAGTTACATGTATTTAAAGTTGAACCTCTCAGCAGGCTTAGAATCATGTTGGTAGCACTGACGTATATAAGTTACTCCAAATTAATGTAGAATGACAGGTACTATACGTGTGCATAGTTTAAAACTGTTGGCTTGCATACTTTCTGATATATTGGTACTTGGATAAAATAAATTAAGAGCATTTATTAACAGTTGGCAGCCCTGTTGGCTCTTAAGAATACGCTCAGTTATATCTGGTCATGTACACATAGCACATAAGAAATTTGGTTGAATTCAAATTGATAGTGTATAAGTTATATGCATTTAAAATTGGACCTATCAGCAGGCTTATAATCATTTTGGTAGCACTGCCATGTATGGCCTCCAGGAAATTAAACTGAAATATTATTATCTATACGTGTGCCATTTTTGAAATAGCTCCCATTCATACCTTCCAAGATATCCAACATGAAGCTCAAATTTCAATTGCGAATTTTCAGCAGTTGGTAGCACTGACATCATTTTCAAATACGGCATTGAGATATTCAGGTATAGATCTTTACTCCTACCAAATTTTGTTTCGATTGCTGCAGCAGTATAGGAGTTGATAGGGGGGACACCCACATAGCCAGACAGACAAAAGGACAGACAGACATTTGCCCGGATCGATCACATAAGTCTACTTTTTCGTCATTTTTGCAAAATGTGAAAAGTAGGCTAAAAATATCAGAATGATGGACAATGGAGGATAGTATCAAATGAAGTGGTATGCAGAGAACTGGAGCCCATCACTGATACTATTCAGAAGAAACGAATTTCTTTTTTTGATCACATTATGAGGACGCCGGAAACTAGATTACAGTGAAACCCCTCATATACGAACCCCGGAAATCCGAAATCCCGGGTAATCCGAACGAGGATTTTTCGACAATTTGAAGTTTGAAAAAATACACGCAAAAAAGAGAAACGTATTTATTTAGTCATAAAACAATCATATACTCTGCATTATGACCGTATTTTACATAATTAGTTGAAAAATTAACAAGACATACAGTTAGCATAGTGTAAAAGTGCGTACATAGACTACTTATCCCATCCAGGATTGAGAAACGGAAACGTTGGTTATTATTATTCCGTAGGTAATCACTTTGCTAAAAGAATGAAATAGCAATAGAAACACACAAAATATCACTTAATCTTTCACTTGAAATCAGTTATCTTCAATATTGTAGAAGTGACGAAAACCTTCCCTCTGAGTCAATTGCGCGCCAGCGTCGCACTAAGATGACATCGTTTGGCGTGGCTGCTGGCGTGTTGTTTTACGAAGCGCAATGCGATGTCAACAGCAGATGCAGCTTCAGTATAAATCACATTGTATGCCGAAGTTTCTTCTTCCTCACTGTCATTAGCTACATTGCCGTCATATTGACTTTGGATCCGACTCACTATTTCATATTCGCTGTTTGCGCTAATCCAGCCTGCCTCGCTCAATGTAGGCTGCAGTCCTTTACCGTAACGAGGGCTGGTCATTATGTTATGGATATCTTTCGGCTAATCCGAACAAATTGAAATCCGAACAGGCTACAGCCCCAATTAGTTCGGATTTGAGGGGTTGTACTGTATCTAGAAAAATTGTTGAGAAACTTTGGAATATGAAACAACAAGTAGGATGGATTAAGGAAATTATAGAAGATATGAAATAATTATAAATAACCTTGGATGGTTTGCAAAACAATACAAAAACTTTAAAAAAAATGAAAGACATAAAAATAAGATTTCAACCAAAAATAGACAAACGACAAACAGTAAAAAGTGTATTTACAGATGAGGAACGCCTGAGAAGATCAGAGCGAATGAAGGGCAACTCGGAAAGAAACCTTACTGAAGAAGAGGACCAAGAAATGATTGACTGAAGTGGTCCAATGAGGCCGTAAAAGCAGGAGAAGAAGAAGGATATATATATTTAATCGAATAGCCCTTAATAGAGCACGTTAAATCAATACATCAAGAATTGCTATAAGATTTCTTCTTGGTCACCCAAAATATATATATAAGTTAGGTACATGTTTCGACTTATGAAATCTTCCTCAGCCCAGATCAAGAATTAAAATCCCAACCCCTGGCTCATGCCGTCACCCGGCTGGTTCTCGGCGTTCAATATTGGCATTCAAAATTAAAAGTGGCCCATGTGGTTTTCACTACGTCATTGTACAACTTCGTAGGAATATTGTGCACTAAATAACAACCAGATTAGAATTTTACACCGCAATGCGTCCCCTTGTTATATAGGCTCAGGTCCTGAATGTAGTCTTTAGGGACTCAGCTGAGGAAAATGTCAGGTAAGTTAGAAATAGCTTGGGAAGAAAGAAGATAATAAGCAAACTGAACTCCCGGCAACCACAAGAACTTGTAAAAACTGTAAATATGTATAACTACCGTATATGGCAATGGGTGCCAACCATTGAATAAACATCTACGGCTCCTTATGTCAACCACACCGCTCGGCTGACCACAGGGAGTGGACCTCGTCATACACAGATCAACGGGGTCACGACCAGGTAAGCATAGGTAAATCCCTTGCGCGTATGCGGATATAGTTTGCAAGGCCGTGCGGAAAGCGGGTAAGCTGTGGATAATGTTTGGAGAAAATTGCGGATAGTTTTACAATACAATCCGAACTTATTTAATATAATTACTAGGAGCCGGGTGTTTATGACTAGAGCTCGGATTTCTATGTAATTACATCTTTTGTTCCTTGCTATTTAGGTGCTGGGAAACGTTATATATTCACAAAACACTATGTTAGGCTTATTATAACCGAATTTCTTTTTACATATTTTTTCATATTTGTGGGTATTCTACATACTCTTAGTGATATTACATAAAATTACATATTTCAGCGTTTTCCTGTTTTCATATGAAATAAATTGCTGAATTGAAGTTTCACACTTAATGTGGGGCTGTTGTCTGTCCCCTCAACAGGTAATTATGAGTGACAGGTAATTGAGAGGATTTTTCTAAAGGTTCCAATTAGCTGCAAGAAAACTGTTACTTAACATGCGCCAGTCTTAAATCTTGCATCCCTTTTAGAGTTAATTGTTTTACAACTAGCCTCTGTCATGTTGGAGTTTCCAGGAATATTTCTCTAAGCGCATTTTTGTGACCTCTTTGTTATGTACTTAGGAATTTCCAAATCTATTCTAGAGCTGTCTTCCTTTGAAATGTCTCAATTAGGTTTTAGTTTCTTTTTAATATGTGTGTGAGATATTCATATAATATGACTCCAAAGAACATTGAAAAATACTTAATTGTTCACTGTGCTACAAAATGTAATATAATGCCTGTTTAGAGTGTTGTAACTGACAAAATGGTAAGTTTATATTAGGCTAATTATATGATATAACATATTTTACCCAATCTACATATTTTGGTGCTTTTTGTTACATATTTATATACATATTATGCCACTTGATACTACATAAAAATCCCAGCTCTATTTATAACATATCATATTTCTCCGTTATGTTTTTGTTTCCATGTCGAATGTAAGATGATCATTTAAGCTAATCTCATTGAAATAATGTCATTAAGCCTAATTAACACTCCGAACAGAAAAGGGTTGCAATTCTGGCTGTATAAGATTCATTTTAAACATATCACATGACATACTAAAGTATTCAGAAAGGTGTGAGGCAAGACTGCAACTTATCACCCATACTTTTCAATCTTTACATTGAACAAGCAATGAAGGAAATTAGAGAGAAATTTAAAGTCAGAGTGAAGATTCAAGGAGAAATAATTTCAACTCTGAGATTTGCTGATGATATCGTCATCTTGGCCGACACGCCTCAGGATTTGAATGAGTTTTTGATGGTATGGACTCCGTCTTGCGGAAAGTATTCATGATGAAAATAAATAAATAAATGTAAAACAAAAATACTGGAATGCAGCCGAAATAAATCAGAAACCTCTATGGAGATCAAATTGGTAGGGGAGAAACTAAAGGAAGTAGGAGACATCTGTTACTTAGGAAGCAAAATGACCAGTGATGGACGAAGCAAAGAGGATATAAAAATAGGTTGGCTCAGGCAAGGAAAGCATTTTACAGAAAAGGAATCTGTTGACATCCAATATAGATTTAGGTATTAGGAAGACATTTTTGAAAGCCTTTGTCTGGAGCGTGGTGCTCTATGGAAGTGAAACTTGAATTGATGCAGCAGAAAAGAGGAGAATTGAAGCGTTTGAAATGTGGTGTTACAGGAGAATGATGAAGATCAGATGGGTAGATAGGGTTACAAACGAAGAGGTATTAAGACGAGTGGGAGAGGAGAGATGTTTCTGGCGAATGCTAATGAAGAGGAGAGATAGGTTGGTAGGACACATACTATGACACCCAAGAATAGCAAGCTTAGCTATGGAAGGAAGGGTCGAGGACAAGAACTGTAGGAGTAGACCAAGGTTAGAAAATGTTAAACAGATTGCCTCGGATGTAGGGTGTGGTAGCTATGTAGAGATGAAACGAATAGCTCAGGACATGGAGGTATGGAGGGCTGCATCAAACCAGTCAAAAGACTGAAGACTCAAACAACAGGGATGGACTTTTCCCTCAAATGTCTAAATGTGTTGCTTTAGTGAATTATGCTTTATCTAATAAATAATATTATTGCAATGCCAGTAGGTTCGCACAACAAACGTGCGAATGCGGAAAAAAGACGTGCGGGCGCGGGACGGATGTGGATAACGATTTGTTTATCCGCACAGAGCTCTCAACATAGGCTACACATAGTGGATGTGACTTTGATAAGGACCAAGGATCAAGATCGTGAGTGAGTGGTGGTCACGAGCATCTACAGTGCGCTAAAACACAACACAAGGTTTTCTGTTGTACAAATAGCTAATTACTTTTATAGCAAATATTGCAAATCGTTTAGGCTTAAAGCACCACACGGATCTGTACAATATTCTGCCCAAGTGGCCATGAAAGTCTCGATCAAAGTAACGGCAGTGCGTTGGCAGTATGTTCACATCCCAAGCTTCTTGCTGCGTCTCTAATGATCTCGCTTCGTAGAGTGACATTGCAGTCCCAGTTAAACTCGCTGGTCCTCGGTATCCGCTTGTTTCACTGTGTTGTCGCTCCTCACGACTCCATCTTCAGCCCAGGGCTGCTTCTCCGCCGAGGCGAACAGTCCGAACACGAGCGCGCCAGCTACGTACAGAGCACTCGTGATGTAGAACACCGTCCGCCACTCATCTGCGCTCTGGAACAAACATGGAGGTTATACAAAAGATATTATATCCCCACGTCGAAGAAAATGGACGATCTATCTTTTAAAACTATAAATCCTTGCATGTCTGATGCCGCATCGTTCAATGTCTGCAGCCAGTTTATTTCTAACCCCTATGCTTAATCTTTAATCGCAAAAAGTTGAATTAAGCAGCGAAAATGCTAATCTTTATTTTCACCTCAAATGAGGGGTCTAGATGCAAAACTCACGTTCTCCACGTTTTCCAATTTTACAGGAACTAAAAAAAGTCTTAAATGTATGTAACTAATGGAACCTCTAAGAGACTTTGCTTTTGTTGCAGGGTATACTTAATTACACCTTCTTGAATAAACCATGTTTCATTATTTATATTAATTTATCGGAAAAATAGGTTTTAATTTTGGAGAATGTGACTTCTGTATCCAAACATTGGAGTCTGAGAGTTTTGTGTCTGAACAAGTTGGAGAATGTTGCTTTTGACACTACACAAAATTAATTACTTCAGACAAAAAAATAGACAAGTTGGCCAAGTTTGTGAAATATTAAGACAAATGAAACCAATTGCATTGTTGGAATACACTTATTATGTAGACGTTACTAGTTGAACATACAATAATAATAATGGCCTGCAGCTACAGAAAGTCACATGACCAGAAGCTGTCTTGTGATTGGCCAACAGGGAGAATGTGCTCTTTGCAACTAAACAGTGTGGTGAATGTTAGTTTTGCATCTAAATTGGGTTTTCGGCATTTGAAAACTAGTGGATATTGTGAGCTTGGCTTCTCAGCACTAAGATAATCGTGTGTAGTTTGGAACGAAGAATAAGAATGCCTTGCCAACTCAATTTCGAACAAATGTGGTGAATGGGAGTTTTGCATCTAGACCCCTCAAATAACTTAATTTTCTCAATATACGCACACTCAAGACCACTGAAAAGTAATGCTATTACATAAATACACTGCAAATTAGAAAAACTGTGAAAAAGGTAAGAATTTCTTTCTGGTGTGATTAATCATAAACTGGCATTCGGTACTCTAGAAGGGAATATTATCACAGATATTAGACTCTGAATAAATACACTGCAAAACAAAAACATGAGGTGAGTAATATTCTAATGTTTTTGTAGGGTCTAACCGTTCAGATTGTATTGTACAGGCTACTTATCTGGTTGAGTCTTGCGCGGTTCCTGTTGAGAGCAGTTCACTTGGCCACTGTTTGCACCGAGTGCAATACAATCTGAATTGATCATTTACATCAACAACATATTCACCCCGGAGGTCAATCACCACTTCCAGTATCTCAACAAAACATCACATAGACCACAACTATAACAAATACTGACGAGTTGCATTATCTCAACTAATACTGCAACTAAATAAGTGTATATATTGTAAATATTTTCACCCATATTTTCAGACATAGATTTTATAGCCTAAGTGTAATGGATCTGATGATGATCGCTTGACGATCGAAACTGGTCATCCTAGTGTATTTATTAATCTTACGTTTATTTTTTCAGGATTATGGAATAACAATCGTGTTTACCGACTGAAGAGCATTAAACTTTTGTTTGTTTTTTGATGTGTAACATCTTTCCACTCGGTAGCTGGACATTTCTGTGGGAGTGATTTTGGAAAAGGGACGGAAGTGCATGGGACGGAAACAATGAGCGCGCGTGATGCCGGAGATCAGTACAACGAATACTGTAGGCCATGTGGCTATGGGGAATGTATATCGCATACAGTTTAGTTCAGGGTTTGAAGACCCCATTTAAGATATTCCTACAATAAATCATATTCAAGTTATCGTTCTTTGGTGTGAAAATATTCATTTTATCATATTTGCTGAAAACAATTACGATTTATTAAATCTTCATACTTTTCCTGTATTCTTATTTAATGTAAGCACTCGATGTACTGTCGGCCATGTGGCTATGTGGAATTTATATCGCATCAACCAACACTCCAAACAACGTAGGAATTCAGTATATTAACGCCGACTACTAACAATAATTGAAACTTCGTTGGTCTAAACATATCACTGGGAGAAACACATTTAATATACCTTCCGCACACCTAATTTTTAATCGCGCCTATACTTGGCAGTGCGCTGATCGGCAAAACGAGACCATTTTCCATAACATCGCTGGCATGGGTTCACTAACTGGCCGGTATAGAGCGCAGCTCGCATCAAGTAGGCAGTGGATTGCTTCCGCCACGGCAAATAACAAATTATGATTCATTACGGTCAGGATTTGGCACTGGAGTTTTACAAGTAGTTATTTCAATGACCAACAGAAATAACTACTTGTAAAACTCCAGTGCGCTCCCGGGACACACATAGTAGGACAACATGTCACATGTTACACATCATATGCGACTACTGTAAGGCTCGTATAATATTTTTATTTATTTATTTGTTTATTTATTTACTAGCAGGTACCTGCGGCTTCGCACGCGATGAGGACAATGGAGATGATGTGTTATTGCTGATAATTGGTCTATTCTATTACTGCATTCTCGGCGGGGTGGGTCTATTTCAATTCGGAAAATTTTCCGCCTACAGTATATTAGTATGACTAATGAAGAAGTACTGGGAAGACGGCAAGGCTCGAACAGTTCCTACAAGTCGACGAACTAATGGTTGGTTCAAGTGATCATTTGTGGTCTCAAAATGCGGAGAAGAAGATATTAGTGAGAGCCGCAAATGGGAATTCCATAAAGTTGAGAAAGTCTACAGGGTACGATGTTATCTTATACGAACACATTTTAAAATTACGTTTTTGGTTTTGGCATATTTTGCTGAGACATAACGAGTTAGGTGTCTAGATACTTGTGAGCACGCCACATAGCCAACAGTTGCCCATGGGAAACAATGGTTTTGTCTAAATGTACACCTGCTGTTAAGTGAGTGTCATTGCGCTTTGTTAATAGTAATTGAGAATAATTTTTGAAGAGGGAACTGCACTCTCGCACACTGGAATGGCAAATCTATCGGATTATGGGGAATTCTTCCTTAAGCTATTCAGGGTGTAATTTTTCCACAATATTGATGATTTCAACGTCGACATGTCGCTATTAATAAACCTATAGTAAAATAACTCTCACCATGGCCACTGATGTACATTGTGCAGTCTCTTCCAGTGTTACATCCCAGGGATTGAAATTCTCCAACAATCCTTTTGCCTCACATGCCTCTCTAAATAATTGAAATTCCTGATTATGTTTTTAGAGATCTTTGAAAGAGGTTGCCCTCGCACATGGCGTAGATGCATTGTCAAAGGAAAATATTCCATGTTACGAACATGGGCCGTGTAGCCTGTACCGAAAGCTTCTGCAGATTTAACAGCAGGTCCATTCTGAACAACAGTTCCTTGAACTCAGATTTATTGTATCGTTCCATGTGTAATATCTCTACAGCGTAAGTACGTAAAATTTCGTTCAGATCGGTGAAACGGTGTAGATTTGTGCTAAAGGACCTAAATGTAGGGAATCCAGCAGGCTGTCCGAAATTTCAAGTGGACAATGTTACTCGTCGGGTTCCAAAGTGTAAGTACGTACATTTTGGTTCAGATCGGTGAAACGGTGTAGATTTGTGCCAAAGGGCCCAGCTACGAACATTGAGCTTTATATATATGGTCGAAAGGCAGCCTATATGTTAATCCAGGGCATAAGCTATGTCCATTTCAAATGTCATCCAAGTCCGTCCAGCCGTTTTAGTGTGAAGAGGTAACAAACACACTCACAAATTTTCACAATAATTATAATATATTTTAAAACTCAGCAATGTTTCTAGGTTTATGTCGACTTGTGTGGGGTTTCGCCTAGGACACCAAGCTGGCTCATCAGCGGGCTCTCGGTGTCCCCGCCCGGACCCCACAGGAGTAGCGAACTGCGTACTACCTCCCTATGAAGCGCACCTGCGCCTATTTACTGCGAGAACTGGAAGCTCAAGCAACCATTCTGGCCGAGAAAGCCAATACACCCATAATATATTTTATTTATTTATTCCATTATTTATTTATTTAATATTAACAATGGTTATTATTCAAATTGAATGTAAAATCAACAACAGACAAATTACAGAAAATTTACAGAAGAATTATTAGAACAATTCTTAACAAAAACAGCAAGTTGATGGACAGTGGAGATCGTCTATCGTGAATGTGAATCAATAATAACTACAATGCGTAAAAGAAGAATTTCCTTTTTCTGTCACAAATCCAGAAACAAGGATATTGAAACAACTATTTGATTACATTTTGAAAAATAAAATCAATACTAATTGGTTCAAAGAAGTTCAGGATGATTTGGAAGAATTGGTTATAACTCGGCAACAAATCAAAGACAGAGAAGAGAAGAGGATTTTGAAGAACAAAAGCACAAGTCTCTAACTACTAACAGTTGAACGGAAACAATATACACAAAGGGCTTCCAGGTCGGAGAGGATGAGAAAGTTCTGGGAGGAGAAAAAGAAGAAATTTGCTCAAATTTATTGATTTAAGTGCTCCAATGTGGGCGTAAAATATGTAAATAATAATAACAATGGTTCAACAACCTCTATCCTTCCTCTCATCATCATCATCGCCAATAACGTCATAGCTTGATGTGGATGGATTGGCAGGACAAATGATTATTTCAATTACCGGGATATCCAGAACTCCTTAACATTTCAGCCCATCAGGCGCGCCATGACGCGTGATGGAGCCCATCTTGGCAACGTTGTACAGCTTTCACCGGAGCGGCTAACTGGTGAACCATGTCTTAATTCCCCGTACAAATCACACCGATATAAAATAAGTGAATTAATTTACGTATTTCACAATCATACAGCATAACTTTTTTGATGTATAAGGATTACAACGCAACCAAGAACTATATTTTCCAACCACCCCGAGCCGAGAAAAAGTTACCTTACAAAAATGATAACAACTTTCGTTCTTGAACACACAAAATGTTAAAATTAATAAACCAGTTATACAACATTCCAATGTATAGTGTTAAAATTTGGATTCGATCTGATGACGGTTTTGTGAGATAATAATTCTTAAATGTGACGCATGGTTGAAAAGCGATTAAAAACGGGCACTGTTTGTGTTCCAACTGCGACAAAAATATTAAAATATAAATTATAAATTCCAAACCTACCTGAACTAACGTAAAATAGAACGCCGAAAATGATGATGTTATAGGATTTTATGTAGATCTATTGGTTACTTCACAAACAACCTTAAAACTCGAGTACACATAATATTTTGGTCGACAGTAGTCTGCGGGTCGAACTTCGGGGAAGCCCTCTCTAAATAGGTAATCTACCTCGTCAAACCTAGTTGTCGGACTCCAGCCAATAGAAGCCCAAACTCACCTGGTTACGGACGATGAAGCCGGTCAGCAAGGGACTAATGATGCCCGACAGGTTGGCAACCGTGCTGGATATTCCCGCTAGGACGCTGGCATGCGCAGGCGCCAAGTCCAAAGAGTTTACACTGTAAAAAGAAAGTAGTAGTAAGTGTTATTCTATCGTTATGACTGTGGATAACACGAGGCAATGAGCTCAACAGTGTCTCAACAGTTGATTCAGGCGCGGATTCAAGGAGGGGTTCACGGGGGTCATGACCCCCCCCCCCCCTCCCAAACGGTGACCAATTTTTTTGCAAACTCAAAACACAATAACCAGACAAATAAAACTTAACGAATTTTAACTGAAAAAAGTTTTTTTCGTTTTATTCAATACTGAAAATATCTTTATTGCAATTATTATGTTCTGTTACAACTGTACATATTTACAACTTCATACCTGTTATGTAAATACGATTATTTATATAACAAAATCAACTCGTCTATTTTGTTTAGCAAATCTTGTGATTACCGAATCGATGTCTATAGTGATGTCTCGATGAATGTGCAACAATGCACGGATAAGAATTTGGGGCTTTTTTCGCACCAAAAAATTTTGCCGACGTCCAAACTGCAAGTTTGGTTGACAATTTAAGCTGTGACTTGCTCCCTTTGTCGGTAGCAACTCGACTTGCCGAAACTTTAACGTAACTTGATCCTTTTCTCGAAGCTCGATGTAAAAGTCGCAGAACACGCCGTTGCAATTTGTACGAATATTTTTGGTGCGCTAAACGCATCAAATTTCTATCCATGTAGCTTGCAAAAAAATTGGTCTGGTTTTGTACGTTTGGTTATTTTGTGATTGCGTTTTTAGTGATACCATTTTTCTTAACAATTTCGATTCTCTGACACCCCCCCCCCCCCCCCCCCCCCCAAGCCAAACTCTAGATCCGCGCCTGAGTTCATTAACCATCTTCTCTGCTCGGGAAAAGATGCACCACTCCGTGGCGTTATATCCGCAATGTTTCGCGTGACATCTTTATGACAGCAGACATCACAAATATCATTGCCTTTCAGCCATTTGTCTATTGATAGAACTCAGCCATTATAGAAGTGGTTTTCCATGGAGTGTCATGCTAATTGTCGAAACGGTACCGTACCTAAATTAAGGTCCAGACAGTCTGGCCCTAAGAACAGCCATCACCATGATACGTTACAGGTTATTAGACAGATTGGTTGGTTCCTTAGTTTAGGGGCTGCGACAACGCAGTCATGTAGCCCCGTGTACTTCGGGTGCCTGTAGATTTGTCTAATAACCGTTGATAATTGTGATGGCTGTATTAGTGGGTGTTAACTGTGATTTAGGTAGAAGGACTGCGGACGATAAATAGTTTCAAGTAGCTCCTACTTTTGCTACCAAATTCTACCGTCCACGACACCTAGCTGCGGACGTGGCTACTAAATGCCATCGCAGTCAGCACCTGGCGGCGAACGTGTTCACCTTAGGAACTCGGTGTAGATCAAACCGAATTTCCGGCCGCAGGACTTGCCACGGAGGCACCTCCAAAGGTGTCCGGATCATAGAGGGACCTACAGCCACTCCTATTTCAGTACACGAGCTATCGAGTCTAATACCAATCAACCGATGGCACGAGGCTGCTTGGCGTACCTCTGGTGGTATTGGGTACTGAAGAGAGCTCGATAGCTTGGATATTGCGGCATTTGGTGTTAGGCTGGCTACCGGTGCCTTCCGGACCAGCCCGATACCCAGCCTACTCGTCGAATCGGGTGTTCCACCTCTAAATTATAGACGCCAACTTTTACATCGAGCTTCGAGAAAAGGATCAAGTTACGTTAAAGTTTCGGCAAGTCGAGTTGCTACACGCTATGACGTCACAGATGAATGGCGGTGGGAGGCTGGCAAAAAGGAAAATGTTTTTGGATAATAAAAACGTCATGTCCAGCCTCCCACCGCCATTCATCTGTGACGTCATAGCCAGTCTCAAAGCAAGTCTATACTTGTAGAACATGCCATGTGACAAGGTTAGGTTTACTGAGCTGAGGTTAACTTAGGTTAGCTAGCTCTATCTCACTCCTAGCCAATCATTAACCTTAAAAGCACTCTAGAGTTCTTGGAATCTGTTCATGTAATTATTATTCTTGACAGTACTTTGGAAATTACACCCTGAAAAATATCAATCCCCTTGAATTTTTTTTAAACTGTTAATATTATTATTATTATTATTATTAGCCAAGTCACTTTACTAAATTTTAATTTATGTGTATTTGTTGATATGAAAGTCTCTACAACCAGCCATGCTTGCACCCACTTTTTGCTTTCACTTTTGCTCCCATATTAATGTCAACTCTTATAACTAAAAGCAACAGCAAAATGTAAATGGAATAATATTTCTGATAATGTTCAAAACAAAAGTCCTGAGGTCTTGGGTTTGAATTCTCAACTATGATTGTCAGCCAATGAGTTACACTACAGAAATCTTTTTATTTTTGTGTTGTGTTGCATGATAATTTGCCCATTTCGCGATGTAGTGGCTAGTATACTTGGGTGTTATCCCAGAGGTTTTGGGTTCCAACTCGACTATGGCCAGAATTTAATTTTTGATCTGAGAGTTGGAAGGTTAGGTTAGGTGAAATTAGGTTGGGTGAAGTTAGTTTAGGTTAGGTTAGGGGAGATTGTTTTAGTAAAACACCACATTTGCCCCCACTTTTTAGTCACACATTTTTGCTCCCACTTTGTGCACTCACTTTTGCTCGCTCTTTTTTGCTCCCACTTTTGCTTTCACATTTGCTCCCACTTTCTGCTCCCATATTTGCTCACACTTGTTTGCTCCCACTTCTGCTTACACGTTTTGCTCCCACTTTTTGCTCCCACATTTTTTTTGCTTTCCATATTAATGTCAACTCTTATAACTATAAGCAGCAGCAGCAAAATGCAAATGGAATAATATTTCTGATAATGTTCAAAACAAAAGTCCTGAGGTCTTGGGTTTGAATTCCCAAACTATGGTTGACAGCCAATGAGTTACACTACAGGAAACTTTTACTTTATGTTGTGTTGCATGATAATTTGCCCATTTTGCGGTGTAGTGGCTAGTATACTTGTGTGTTATCCCTGAAGTCTTGGGTTCCAACTCAACTATGCCTAGAATTTAATTTTGATCTGTGAGTTGAAAGTTAGGTTAGGTGAAGTTAGATTAGGTAAAGTTAGGTTAGGTGAAGTTATGATGGGTTAGGTTAGGTAAAGTTCAGTCAAGTTAGGTTAGGTAAAGTTAGGTTAGGTTAGGTTAGGTTAGGTTAGGTTAGGTGAGGTTAGGTGAGGTGAGGTTAGGTGAGGTTAGGTGAGGTTAGGTTAGGTTAGGTTATGACTAAGTTTGTTATGTCTAGTTGTTTTAGAAAAAACACCATTTTTGCTCTCATATTTGCTTGCATATTTTCTTTGCACTTTAATCTATCTTGACTTGTGTATTTACTTTTGCTGGTATATTTGTTGACATATTTGTTAGCATATTTGCTCCCACTTTTTTTTTATATTTGCTTTGCTCCCACATTTGATCCCATATATGCTCCCACTTTTTGCTCACAGTTATTTTTTTCTCCCACATTTGCTCCCACTTTTTACCCCCCCCCACCTTTGCTCCCACTTTTTTGCATGTATATATGCTCCCACATTAAACTATTGTTGTTATTACCAAGTTGTCTTTACTAGAGATTAGTTTGTGCTTGACAGTTGATATGGAAGTATCAGTGACTAGGTATGGTAAGCCTTATGCATACTATAAAGGATATTCATATATTGTGAAACGAAGCAATAAAAATGGAACTGTTATTTGGCGCTGTTCAAAGCAACGATCGAAACAGTGTCGAGGAATGCTTAAAACAAAAGAATTGGACGTACTTTCTTCAAACAATCATGAATGTAAACTTAATAATCACGCTAGTCTAAATGTAAGGAAAACCCAAACCAAAGCAAGAAACCAAGTCCAAGAGAAAGATAGTACTGCTCAAGATAATATTAACCTCAAGTTTAATACACTACAACGCACTCATGCTGTTAGCGAGTTGTTTAATGAGAAACCTTTAACACCTCCTGTGAAACCCATGTTCAGACATGCACCCACATCTCAAAAGCCCCCAACCCTATCAGAGACAATATACCCCATCAAAAAGTTAGTGGGGAAAGGTAATAGTGGTAATAATAACATAACAATGTTAAAGCATTCTAGCACATCTAAAAAAAAGCTTTCAACACTATCAAAGACAACTCAAACCATTGAACAGACTGTGGACACAGGTGGAAATTATCATGGTAATGATAACGATGATAATGATCATCATTATGAAAATGATTATAATAATGAGGATGATAATCATATTAATGGTGATAATGATGAACTGCTTCCCGAGATTCTGAAACCATTCATAAAAAATAGTAAATGGAACGATCCTAATATATTAGTCGAACGTCTACAGCTCTTGCATGCCTGTAAACAGCTTGGTCATATTGGTTATGAGAAAGAGCTATTAAATATAGAAAATGAACTTCGTAAAGCTGCTATTATTGTGTGATGGGTCAACATAGCAACACACCCATCCCCTAAAAAAAAAATTTCAACAAGTGTTATGTTTAAAAGAAATAATAAACAAAAAGAGCTGTATTCTGTGTGTCTATCTCTTGTAAAAAAAATGATTAAATTGATAAACATAGTTTGTGTATATTTCTTGTTTTCTTGCATGTTCAAGCAATAGTTATGTCAGGGAAGGGATTCGAACCCTTGCTTCCTTATATATTTGGAAAGTTGATCTTAAGTCAAACGCCTTAACCACTCGGCCACCCTGACAGTTACTGATTTAATTAGTCTTGTTGGACATTAGTGTTTACAAAACTTTTCTTTTCCCCACTGTATATATGCTCAACCACTTTTTGGTTTTTCAATGCTGATTTTTGTTTTGTTTCAATTTTTTTTTCAGTAACATTGCAGTTATCAGTATTGCAAACTGAGTGTTTAATATAGGGTTAAAGGCATCTTAAAAATCACAAGCCTTACAGTTGTCACGTATCATGTATAACATGTTATCCTACATTCCACATAGGGCTCTACCTTCTTAACAGTGAACTCTGTTGGTCATTAAAATAACTACTTGTAAAATAATTCCACTGGTAAATCCTTTTAGCAAATATCGTATATTAAATATTTTCACGCCATAGAACGACAACTTAAAAATCATTTATTGTAGGAATACCTTTAATGGGATCACCAAACCTTCAAGTATGCAATATACATTCCAGATAGTGCTGTATGTTGGTCGATAGTGCCTCCAGTGCTTACATTAAATAAGAATACAGTAAACATATATTTTTTTTTATAAATCATAATTGTTTTCATAAAATACCATATAATAAATATTTTCACACCAACGAATGACCATTTGAAAATGGTTTATTGTAGAAATATCTTTAATGGAATCTCCAAACCTTCAAGTAAACCATATGTGATGTGCATTCCACATAGCTACATAACCGACAGTACATCGTGGTACCAATCTCCGCCGCATTGCGCGCTCATTGTTTGTGTTGGATTTCTGTCTCATTACTAGAACTGTACTTACTGGTCAATAACCAACATAGAGGTCAAAGTGTTCCCCTGGTAGATAACCCATGTTTGGTTTGTCAATTTCTAATTGCAAGGCCAGTCAAGACCTAACAAAAATTAGTCTTAACGTATATATCCATCATCAACACCATATCATTAAACAAATGAAACCATATTGTGGTGTTTGAAGCCATAAATATTGTGGTGTTTGAAGCCATATTTTCAGTGTTGCCTTAGTAAACAAGAGTTTAGTGCTTTTCAGTCGGTCTTAAGGTATTTATTACATTTAATTGCATTTTAGGAATCTTGCAAACATCTTGCAACCTTAAAGAGGAAAGTATAGACAGGAATTGTGAAGAGGAAACCGTTCAATCATTTAATGTCGTTAGTGTAAGGAACCTCAACGTAAGAGGTTATGAAAGTCTACGTGAGGGTGTGGTTTTTACAGCTGGATGCCTTTTCCTGACACCCACCTCAGAGACAAGTTTATGGGAAATGAAACTCAGCTATCATGTCGAATGTGAAGCTCCTAGTCTAGGAGAAAGTCATGTTGAGATGATTGTCTACAGGGAGTGTGGTAAACGAAACAACAACAACAACAACAACAACAACAACAACAACAAAAAGCATACATGTAAAGGGAATATTATGGAATTTTCGAATACATGTAGTCAATTTTAATAAAAATTGGATAAATTTCATGGTTTGTACACCACTTGGCTAAATTCGGTAAATTTTAGTGAATTTTCATCTATATTCGTCTAATTTTATATGAATTTGAGGTAGTTTAAACCATGCTTAGGTAAATCAATGGAATTTCAATAAATCTGGTAGTCATTTGTTGAATTTTGCTGGAATGTTGTGTCATTTGGTCAATTTGCGGAAAATGTAGTGGATTTTAGGAAAATTTAAGGTAAATCATGGGCAAGCACACTATTATTAGCTGAGTTTCTAATACAATTTTGCATACCCTAGGACCAGTATTGCATTATAAGGCATGCCATGTGTTAGCGTTCTTAAAAGCCAGTGATAAAAAACAAAAAGAGGTCTTTAATTCCACCCCTGGGCGTCATATCTAGTGTCATGTAGGTTGACGATCACGGAGTCCCAGCTGAGACCGTCATTGCTTCCACTAACTTGTGCTAGGCTCCTCACTCTCTTATTTCCTGTCGACCACACTTGCTCAACTCTTGTTCTCTACCGACCCCAACATGATTAGAGTATCCGAGCCCTAGGGAGTCTCTTCCTTTTGAAACTTCATTGGCCCTGGTTTATTTATTTTTTCTGATATCCTGAGGAGGCAGCCTTGCTTTTTTATTTTCATGTTATTTCCTGTCTTTTGCCCAAGCCCCCTCAAGAAGGTAGGGTGTATTTAGCCCCACGACTTGCGATGCACTCTGCCTATGGCTACACCCTCAAGGGCTGATCAGTTTGGAAGTTGGCAACCCCAAGGGATTTCTGAGCTGAGTCCAGTTTTCCTCCTCTTTATCCATTACCTCTGGGGCAAAGCCACTCCTAGTATACTTTTTATCTGCCTTTCATGGCTCTCCTTCCTTCCAACTCCCTCAATCCTTATGCTTGAGGGTTGAGGGCCATTTTTTATTCCTTCTGTCCTTTATTTGACCAATTGTTTTCCATTTCTTATTCTAGTATATAAGAGTGTAGTAGCTTAGATTTAATTTTCATCTTTACGATGTCCCAAACCATTGAGGGTCGCTGTAGAACGCTTCTCTCTTGTCCAAAGGACAGCATGCTGAATTCCTCACTGGTTCATGAATTTTATTCTTTGTTCACTTAGTTCTCATGGCTTTGAAACTGGCTGTCTGTAACGTGATCATTATTCATTTTAACTTCAGCGTACTAAACTAATTTTAAATTAGTTAATTTTAAATTAATTATTTTAAATTCAGATTTGTGTTTCACAGTAAACACAATTATTATTCTCCGTTTAAAACAAGCCATACCATTCTTTTTCTACCATGATAGCTTATACGTGGGCATGGCTATAGATCATCAGCTAAGGATTCAATTTCCATTACCTACACCTCTCATGGTATGCCAATTCGTTAAACTATAGAAAACGTTTCTATATGTTCTGTTACATTATTATTTGACCATCTCACCGTGTAGTGGTTAACCTACTTGGTTGTCAACCCTAAGGTCTTGCCTTCCAACCCCGACTATACCATGACATTCATTTCAAGGTTGCCATAAGCTTCACTAAGCCTTTGTCAAACCTAACAACGATCTAGTCATGTGCAGAGCATGTCCGCTATCAAGCAAATGAGTAATATGAAACTTCCTGACAAGGTCGCTGTGCTGTTATCACCAAAGCCAGTGTCTCTGTGCAGATTCAACCCAGTGGTAGTAGGCAAGCCTATGTTTGTTTAAAAATCATCATGAATATAGCTCCACTGTCACCACAGAGGCCCCGGTTCGATTTTTTTTTCTAAAGGCTGCAACAGGGTAGACTGAGTCTTGACAGGTAAAACTTTTTGGGGTGCATTCGTGAACCATGGCAAGGGTTGGCCATCCTGACTTCTTCAACACCTCCAACCAATGTTTACTATTACTGGTCAGTTACCATTTTTTCTTTCTTCGGCTTTTCCCTATTAGTTTGAGTCGCCGGAGCCAACCAGGCTCATTTTGATTTTGGCCGGGGATTTAAGGCCGAATGCCCTTCCTGACGCCACGTGATTTTTCAAGTGAAAATTCTAACCCCCGCTGGCACCGGGATTTGAACCCCAGCCGTCCGGGTAAAGACGAGCAGCTAAGCACCTGCGCCATCACGCTCCCCACAGGTTAGTTATCTATACACACATTAATCCATAATTACCTAATAATAATAATAATAACAACCATCATCATCCATACACATGTCCATTAAAGCATGGTTTCACAAAGATGCTTATGCTTTTAGGTGTATAACACATTTTTTCCTCATAACATGACTATTTACTGTTTTAGGGGTGAAATGACCTATCCAGGTAAAAGCCCTAATCATCCCCTATTTTTTAAGCTATCACACCTAATTTTAGGCTTCTTCGTTTCCTAGATATGGATTTTTCAATTTGGGGGTTGTTTGCATCCCCCTGCTATTTTTCATCAAAAACAAAAGATCTTAGGTTCATTTATCATTTTTAGGTGTTTAACACGTTTTTCCCCCATAACATAACTATTTACTGTTTTAGGGGTGAAATGATCCATCGAGGTAAAAGCCCATATCATCCCCT
Source organism: Meconema thalassinum (assembly GCA_946902985.2). Classification (NCBI taxonomy): domain Eukaryota; kingdom Metazoa; phylum Arthropoda; class Insecta; order Orthoptera; family Tettigoniidae; genus Meconema; species Meconema thalassinum. The sequence goes on along the minus strand of OY714911.1, from coordinate 9,983,899 downwards.
ATTTTTTAAGCTATCACACTTAATTTTAGGATTCTTCGTTTCCAAGATATGGATTTTTCAATTTTAGGGGGTAGTTTCACCCCCAAACAGGGAATGTTGCCCCAAGTGCTAGGACCCCTCATACAAGTCCCTAGCATGATTGGTTCGCGAGATATGAACAAAAGTGTCGTTAGGTCCTTTTAACAAAAATGAATCCTACATTCAAAAACGGGGCGTCACCCCCCAGGGTTAGAATACTGCCTATGGCAAAATCCCATGAGGGGTTCAGAAAATATTAACAAACGTGTAGTTAAATCCTTTTGACAAAACCCGTCCGTGCGCACACATACAAAAAATATTACTATTTCAACCCCCGGGTAAGGGTAGTTTTTATTTTGGAGTGAATATACCCCGTCCATAGAAAAGGAGAGTTCACCACGAGTCCTACGACACCTCATACGTTTAAATCCGATTATTGGTTAGCGAGATAGTAAAAAGCCGATGACCTATTAGTTTTTTGGGGTTTATTTCAATACATATTACAAAACACTCATTTATAAATCATCATTTAAAAAGCCCGCTCTTTTACAAAAACCGCCAAGTTCGTAGGTATACAAAAATAAATTACTATTTCATCCCCCGGGTAAGGGTAGTTTTTTATTTTGGGGTAAATATACCCCTTCGATAGAAAAAGAGAGTTCACCACGAGTCCTACGACACCTCATACGTTTAAATCCGATTATTGGTTAGCGAGATAGTCAAAAGCCGATGACCTATTAGTTTTTATGGTTTATTTCAATACATATTAAAAAAACACTCATTGATAAATCATCATTTAAAAAGCCCGCCCTCTTACAAAACTCCTCAAGTGCGCATGCGCATAAAAAAAACACTCATCGCCAAAATGTCAAAAAACAACATGTTTACCCCAAATGGCGTTTCCCAATTCCATCCATTTTTAAAAAATAACCTCACCATCATCTAGAGCGGAAAAAATACCATCTAAACGACCCCTCACTCGACCCTACTCCTCCCTCACCACCTAACCCTTTCCCAACATAGGCATACATATTCAAGCACGAGCGCGACTTCAGGAAACCAACACTACCCCACTACTCGCGAATGACCTTTTAGTTTTGGTCTTTTAATCAAATAAAGAGCCTATAGGAAAGTAGGGGGCATTACTAGCAGTGCTAGGACACCCTGTATGTTCTAATCCCATGTTTGGTTAGCGAGATATCAGGTTCGGGGCAGCTACGAGGGTGGCTCAATAAAAAGTGAGACAGCTCCCCCCTCATCCCACTACTGACGAAGATGACGACTGTCGCTCCGTGATCGTTGGCTGGTTCCCCCGTGGCCGTTCACAGTGCCCATCTTGTGGTTGTTACTGTTCTTCTCACGATGCCTGGTGTGATTATGGTCATTGTGACCCCTGTGTACAGCAGTAGGTCTCTCGGCTCTCCATCCACATGGCCACTAATAAAAAAATAGAGTTGGCTTGACAACCCAGAGACGCGACGATAGTGTAAGTGGGGGCATTCCTGGTGTTGGCGCGATTTGACAGTCGCCCCTTTCCATCAACCCTCTTTAGTTTTTCCTGTGGCTGGTGCTTCCTATTCGATCTCTGAGATGCCCCGTCTCACCGCAGTCCCAGCACCTCGTCTGTTTCTTCGTACTGCAAGGCTTGAAGGACTTACTCCACAATGTCTTCTATGGAAGGGACTGGCTGGGCCTCCAGAGCTCGAATACAAGCCTACTACTGGACAGATTGTTGGACAGCCTCAAACTCAAGAGCCAGAGTCAAGGCATCATTCAATGTTTGCGGGCGCGCCAGCTCACAGTCCGCTGCGTCTCAGTCTCGCGGAGACCGTCGAGATACTTCCCGGTAGCCAGACTCTCGTACACTTGGCTGGGCACTGTTGGATAGGCGCTCCCAACGAGACGGACTATGTCTGCTTCTAACTCATGTAGGCTCTCATTGCATCTCTGACAACGGTTTCTCAACTTGGAGCGATACAGCTGTTCCAAGTGACGATGTCCGAACCACATTTCATGTTTCTGTACAAGAATGTTGTAGTTCTGTCTTTCCAACAATAGAACAGCCTGCAGGACTCGTAGGGCCTTTCCGCGCAGCGACAAACTCATCATCCGCATCCGACCACCCATTCATCATGGCGGCGGTCTCGAACAAGGTGAGATAATCTTCCCACGCAGACTTCCCAACGAAAGTCGGCAGGTCAGTCTGCCTAAACGCGGAAACAGGTATACTCTCCTTACCTTCCGATGATCTACCGGCGGCAATGATTTCATTTTCCTGCTTGCCTTAATTTTGAAGCAGAGCGCTCGCAAACTCGTCCTCCAACTTCCGCAGGGATTCTTGAAATTCTTCCCTCAGCTTGGTTTCTGTAGTGAGCGTTACTTCTCGAAGTTCCCTCTCGAGGTTGGCAGTATCTTCCATTAACTTCCTTTCCAAATTCTCTGCTATTTTTGTTTCCATGATTTCGGGGTTTTCCTATATTCTTTTTGCCAAATCTTCCGAGTTTTCCGCTATGATCTTTCCCAATTTTTTAAATAGTTCTGAATGTTCTGTTATTTTCTTTTCCATGTTTTCTAACACCTGACACATACCGTCAGTCCCACCAGGAATCTCGAAAAAAGAAATGTTTCTGGGCCCTCACCTGTGTCCACCAGTAGTATACCTGTCTTAATCTCACTTGCAGCGCAGATTTTATTCCCGTATAATCAACTTCCCTTTCTTCCAGTTCCTGACGTAACTCCGAAATCTTCAGTGCCAAAAGTGTAACTTTCCTGGTCGTCCTTTCACACTCATAAATGCGGCACCGCAAGACAGTCACTAACTATTCACAATGTTGGCTATTTACTCTAAAGCCCGACCCCACACATCTGACGCCAATTGTTGCGTTAACGGTTCTTGAAATAACCGGTCAGGTGTAAACAAATACACTACTTCTCTATTTAACTATACCTTACACTAATCAACATTAATGTAATTCTAGAATCTTAAATCGCAACGTCGAGCTCTAGTCTTTTTAAAAACAACCAGCACGCATTCATTCTCACCACCTTGTCTTTTCACAGAATACTCAATCTTTATATCTCCATCCATATACTGAACCCTTCAGTATTGCAGTGTTTATATGCAAGAATCTTGATCAAGGGGTCGCGCTCAGTTCATAGTGTGATGTTTACGTTCGCCAAACAACATGCTCTACTGCGGGAAGGGTCATAGGATTAAAACTATAATTAAGAAAGGAAGTGACAAGACGTAAAATAATAACATAATTTAATGACTATTAGTGCAAAAAATTGAATATAAACAACAACAATAATAATATTCCTCCCTGAATCTTCCCTTGACAGAAATATCTATCAACGTTGAGGAGTCAGACGGATCTCCCCCTCATATAAATGTGGATCCAAGTTCCACTAACTTGCATTGGGATTTTATGTACGCGTAATGACTAACTACGAGGAATGAGTACTTGGATGACTGTTCGTTTACAGCGGGTAACAGCCACGATGCTTACGAACAATCATCTCGTACATCAACGTTTACGGATATAGGACACAACACTAATAAAAACCCTTAAAATTAATGCTGACACACAATCTAAAATCTAATATTTACAGGAATCTCCCTCGAGACCCTCCTTCAGTGCGATGACGCATCTGACAAATGAGCTGCCAACACGGCCAATTGCTCAATACACAAACAAGGAAAAGACAGCATCGCACGTGACTGCACGGGTCACTAATACGGAACATAAACATGGAATGGAACCAACAACAACAAAAGCCTCACCGGCTGAGATTACCTTATATGAACAAAAATGCACGTTAAGCTAACGCTTCGAAGATTATAGTAATTCGTAGGCAACTCCCATTTATTTAAACAATTTTTATCATTGATCAGTTCTTATTCTGTATTTCAAGTATTATTACGGAGCCAACAAGCACTCCACTAATGACCTCGATGCAATCTTTTCAGCCCGCCTTGTGAAAACAGCTTCCCCCCTTCCTCACTCTTGTCATCGTCCAGCTCCAGTGTGTAAAAATAACTTGACCAACTGTCCCGTTATCTCGTAGAATCAACAGCAACAAATCTCAACCACATAAACATATGGTAAGACATTAATCGATATGTCCTCGCAAGGTAACGATATGGACTTGGCACCAAGCTGACAGAAATCAGTCTACGCTGAAATTCCCGCTTGTAATGACCAATAAAATACACACACACACACACACTGCTGGGAATGACATAACATTTTTCACACAGGTCGGTTCAATCAGATGCTCACAATCTATTTAAGAAAATATTAAAACCTACGAGAGAGCTGACTGCTCTTCGCCACAACTCACATTGCTCCAAAGGCAATAAACTCACTGAATCTGATCAATAATAATCATTACAAAGATTAATTTACCCTCCAATCTACTGCATGATTATACTAATTCAGTCCTACTTCTGAAACACAATATATCTCCGAGAGACGTTTCTCAACCGCATTACGTAAACATATGCGAACACGGTTGTCCACATAGCCACGTTAGTTACCACAAACAAACAAGAACTTACGACTATGAAAAATTGTGCGAGCTGTTTGCATGCAAAAAGGTGTGTCAGACCAAAACTAAATACACTACGTTAATCAACACAAGCAAGATATTTACAAACAAAATATGTCCCATATACCATAAGTTAACTTGTCAGATAATAAGAATATTATTCAGTACTCATCCTCGGCCAGTCACCCGTCAGCGAACATCTGCAGCCATCTCCCTACTTAATGCTGCTTAGCTCATCTCAAACATCTCGACGGAGTGTTGACAGTTCCAAACTTCTTCCAGGATAAGCGATGTCATCTCTCGTGCTGATGCAAAAAGTTATAGATTATTACACACACGATATCTGTCTACTAAATTCACCGTTTTAGGTACTTATTTCCCCAGAACAGTCTGTTGGCGAATTGTCGATGATACTGTCCCTACAAAATAGTACTGTGACTATCTATCACACTGAATTTACAACACATTTGTATTAATAAAAATCTGTGTCCTCATGACACGCAAAGTACAAGTGCCTACGTCCTCAGACGCGCAAAATGTAGTAATAACCTGTGTCTCCCGACACACAAAATGTAATAATAACCTACGTCCTCAGACGCACAAATTGTAATAATAATTCTTGGCTCTTCACGCCACTTATAAACGAACTGTCCCTAGGTATCGATAGAGGGGGAAATTATATAAAAATTTCTCAAAATAATAGTGGTACAGGAATGAAACAAATATCACTGAACTCGTAAAATTGCGCAGGTCAAGAATATGCCCATTAATTCTAGAATCGATCGTAGAGATGTTGTCTAGCCGATCTCCCGCGTTAATGCTAGCTATCGCGTGCCCAAGCTGGACTTGGCGCGTTCGTAAGCATTCATCTCCCATTGGTTTAACTTTTTCGTTAACTTCGCGGTTTTTATCAGACCTCGGCCTCGTAGGAGTGTCCAGTAGTACCATCAGCCACTCACGTTACTGCATTATATTTTCTTTAGGCGCGAATAGTACAATGAACATGCCATAAGCGTGTCTCACCACGCGTCCCTTCTATTTTGAGGTAGCCACCACCTGTCCTTCTGAAACATTGCTAGGCTCTTTCTTTTCACAATCCTTAAGTATTTAGCCTTTTGTCAAACTGCTGCAGGTATGTTCCCACTGTCTCCAACAAATGCTTGAAGTTTCCTCATCTTCGTCTGGCTATTTCATGACGCTGGTGGAAATATTAATTAATTGTAGAAATAAAACATCGAATCATTTATCCATCAGAGGATAAAGGGTTCAATACGTCGCCTTCTCGATTGCTTTCACTGCCTGCCTGCCGGCCCTTCTGACAATTACAGCAAGAGAACAAAAATGGCGCTCGCACGAGTCCGTCACAGTACAATCGTGCCATGGCATACCGTACCGTAGTTGATGTAATACCCGTCTGATGAGTCTTTGCCGTTCTGTGGTGAGTGCGTTGTCTTCTGTTTGCATCAGTCTGTCGACATGTTAGGGTGAGTGTGGGACATGCACACTCCACTTCAAGTGTTATTGACACTAGGAGATGACGTGCTCATGCTAATCCAATAGCCATAATCTAAATGTCGAGATTTCAGTGTAGTCCGAGTTAGTGATACCGGTAGCAGCTAAGTTCTTTAATCATACCAATACAAACACCAACCTGACCATTTACTAACAATCAACTCTGAGATTTACTGATGATATCGTCATCTTGGCCAAAACGCCAGAGGATTTGAATGAGTTTTTGAATGGTATGGATTCTGTCTTATGGAAGGAATTCATGATGAAAATTAATAAATGCAAAACAAAAGTATTGGAATGCAGCCGAAATAAATCAGAAACCCCTATGGACATCAAATTGGCAGGTGAAAAGCTAAAGGAAGTAGGAGACTTCTGTTACTTAGGAAGCAAAATAACCAGTGATGGACGAAGCAAAGAGGATATAAAAAAGTAGGTTGGCTCAGGCAAGGAAAGCATTTCTACAGAATAGGAATCTGTTCACATCGAATATAGATTTAGGCATTAGGAAGTAATTTTTGAAAGCCTTTGTCTGGAGCGTGGCGCTCTATGGAAGTGAAACTTGGACTATTGGTGCAGTAGAAAAGAGGAGAATTGAAGCGTTTGAAATGTGGTGTTACAGGAGAATGATGAACATCAGATGGGTAGATAGGGTGACAAATGAAGAGGTATTAAGACGAGTGGGAGAGGAGAGATGTTTCTGGTGACTGCAAATGAAGAGAAGACTCCCAGGAATAGCAAGCTTAGTTATGGAAGGAGGGATCGAGGACAAGAACTGTAAGGGTAGACCAAGGTTAGAATATGCTAATCAGATTGCCTCGGATGTAGGGTGTGATAGCTATGTAGAGATGAAACGATTAACTCAGCTCAGGACAGGGAGGCATGGAGAGCTGCATCAAACCAGTCAAAAGACTGAAGACTGAAACAACAACAACAACAACAACAACAACAACAACAACAACAACAACAACAACAACAACAAAACAAAAGACAGATATCTCACTAAACAAGGTCAATAACCACTAACAATATTTTATCATCACGCGCGCCTTTAACGAAAACCGTATGACAGGAATTTGCTTTTTGGATATAAGTCGTGCTTTTGATCAAGTCTGGCACAGCGGCTTGCTGTACAAGATGAAGCACTTCGGATTCCTAGGTCATCTTCTTAAGGTCATTGAGTCCTTCCTATCTTAGGAAAAGGAAATTCTATGTCCAGTTGGTTGACGCTAAATCCTCCATGAGAAGGATCAAGGCCGTCGTGCCTCAAGGTAGCGTCATAGCCCCTGCCCTTTTCAACATATTTGTCTCTGACATTCCCAGAACTGACGCTACCAGTCTCCACCTATTCGCAAACGATACTGCAATCTCCGCCACCTCCTGGCAAGGACATAGAGTTCAAGCTAATCTCCAAGCCGCAATAGGCAACTTAAAAACCTGGCTAAGGGATTGGAGAATTAAAATTAACGTTGCTAAATGTTCTGTTTACCAAGACACGCAAATATACAGAAGTCCAGGATCTCAACTTCTTTGGCGAGGTAATCAGGTGGCAACCTGCTACTAAATACCTGGGAGTCACACTGGATCGAGGCCTTACTTTCGCTCAGGAGGTTTCTCTGCGCGCTAACAAAGTGAAAGCGATCCAAGCGCAGCTCTGGCCATTAATTAAGTCCCAGAGCTCTCTTGACGAATCCAGCAAGCTCTTGTCTTATAGCACTCTTGTGCGCCCTGTGATGGAATATGCCAGCCCTGTCTGGGGTTACGCAGCTCCCTAAACTCTCAATAAACTTCAGGTTGTGCAGAACAGAGGTTACGAACCATATCAGGCGCTCCCTGGTACGTTCGAAACGCTCAGTTACACGCTGACTACAACCTCTCGAGCTCGACCATTAGTCAGAGGATACACCGACAGGCAGTCAAGATCTACCGTACATCTACACGTAGCACCAACCCTCTAATAAACACCTTGGGTGATTACCGTGCGCGGGGGAATCGCCATAAGCGCCCCCGCATCATTATAGAATAAATATTTTCCAAACCATGCTACTATAGCACTATTACTTTTCTTCAAAACTGATATCTTCACCCATTCTTCATTTTCTGACTCTTTCTAAGATCTACTCACTTCTAATATCCTTTAATTTCTGTATTTCAAATGTCTCAGTACACCAGGTCATATTGATTTGATTCACGGTAATCACCCAAACCCCCTCATTCAATTGCAGTCGGTCGTATACATTGGTTCAAGCTCTCAAGGCCTTCGGGCCGATAGGTTTCGCTTGCTTGGGCGCTGACGCTGTCTAAAAGTCACCGCGTGAGTTAGCCGTGGTCGTTACGGCATGACTGCTGGCAGTTGCTCACATCCGGGAGGCGAGGAGGTTCGAATCCCCCCGCCGGCAACCTTGAAGATGGTCTTCTGTGGTTTCCGATCTTCCTTCCAGGCAAATGCCGGGGTTGGTCCCTAACTATAGGCCACAGCCGCTATCTTCCAACTCCTCGTCCTTACATTCCCACTTTCCTCCCCAACGGTAATTGTAGCTCACCCATTGGGTGTCCGTCTCGAAGCAGCTACAAAGAAACTGGCGAGCCGAACATGTCCTCGGACACTCCCGGCACTAAAGGCCATACGCTAAAAATAAAAATAAAAATAAAAGTCACATACAGTATAACTACCGGATCTTGACGAGTTGCGCAAGCTCATAACAACTGATGTAACTAAATAAGTGTAGGCTACATATTGTAAATAAGACTTCCTTCGGAGGGGAAGTAAAGCCGGTGGCCTCACGTAATAGATTTATGGCATGTAAAAGAACCTTCCACTAACTACACTTGTGTGAAGCCAAAATTTGTAGATTATAATTGATAACGCTGTATTAGTTCCAACGTTTGCCACCACGTGCTGACTGCGATGCCATCTAGTTGCCAAGTCCGCAAGCTAGGTGACGTGGACGGTACCATTTGGTGACAAAAGTAGGAACTACGTGAAATTATCGTCTGCAGTGCTTACTTGAATTAAAGCAGGTAACTCGCACTAATACAGTCATCACAATTAACACCGGTTATCAGACAGATTCTACACACACACAAAGTACACGGGGCTACATGACCGCGTTGTCGCAGCCCCTAAACTAAGGAACCAACCAACCATATTGTTAATACCATCATGCACATAGGCCTACTTGTAGACATAGGATCTGATGATGACCGCTTGACAGTCGAAACTGGTCATCCAAGTGAATTTATTAATCTCATGTAAATATTTTTCTGGTTTAGTGAAACACCTTTTACAATTGGGTACAATCGTGTTTACCGACTGAAAAGCATTAATATCGATTTTTCATACAATTTTGGAATGTAATTCATAATTTAGAGGTGGGCACCTAAATTTGAAAAAGACTGAAAATTAATAAAACAAAAACAAAAAAAGAACTTAAAAAACTAATAATTATAATCTGTTGTTAGGTAGTCAGCCCGAAGGCTGGTTGGATGCTCAAAAAGTACCGCCGTTAGGTTATGTGGGTAAATACCCACAACACCCCAAGGCAGCGATATATTGAGGCGTACTAGGCAACATGAGGAGTGAGGTAGTTTGCCATTGCTTTCCTCACTGAGTCAGAACAGCTGTACTAACCCTATGAGTAGAACCTCTCACAGCATCCACAGGCACTGACTGTGCCCTGAATGTCATTACTAAGCACCACCCATACCTCAGTAGCTTCCATATAATCACAGCCATGAGTGAGACTGAGACATCGGTGATACTCTAGCCTGTGCCAACAGACAAATGCAAATGTACTGCATTCATCAAGAGATGGCAAACAGGCCATAATAATTATAATAATAAACAAAAATTACGGAAAGGGGAAAAATTCAGAGTTAAAAGAAAAAAAAGAACAAGCCTTTGGGTCAATGTACACTTGAAAATTTAGATTGCTGGCCCTAACTCACTCTCACTTATAAAGCAGATGACGAGATCAGCAGCCACCGCGTAATCGGCTTATATAAGTTTGAGTGTCACTTTCGTAAGTCAGCAAGATCCACGCAACCGGTTAAAATGTGGGCCACGGTGAAAACGGCTCCACAGGTACAAAGTCGGGGGTCTTCCCTTCTCATCAGATACGAGTGGCTGGATCTTGAATGACCTATCCTTAGCCTACACAAAATGACAGACACCCTTCGTGACCGGAAAGAGCCCCGCCACACGCGAGTAGTTCCCTTGATCGCTCTCAGTTTACTGGGCAGTGGGTCAGCTAGCCACTGACTCTCCCAAAATGCCAGAAATTGTCGGCGTAACTGAGAGCGAATATCTCTAGCGGGTACCTGGTGTGATGATGATTATAATTGTTGTTTTAAGGGGCCTAACATCTAGGTTATCGGCCCCTGATGGTTTGGGTGATAGTGAAGGATGAGAAGAGAATGAAAACTATAACAAACACTAACTACAAACTTACAAACTAGAAGAAGAAATGGTAAACACTGGATAAGACAAATAAAAGACAGGAAGAAAAGAAATGCCCTCAACCCTCGAAGAATGAGGATTGAGGGTCTTGTAAGGAAGGTGAGCCACGAAAGGCAGATAGGAAAGAGGAGAGGGCCCACCCCAAAGTCAGAAAATGAGACAAAACGGACCCAGCTCAGGAATCCCTCAGGTTTGCCAACTCCCAAACTCACCAGCAACGAGCCCTTGATTGTGTGGTAATATCCAGGGTGCACCAGAAGGGGTAGGGCGACATACAACCTGCCTCCTTGAGGGCTTTGAGCAGAAGGCAGGAGATTACATGAAAAAAGAAGAAGGCTGATCCCTCGAAGAAGGAGGGTATCAGGAAAGATGAGACAAGAGCCAATTAAGGCGGGGAAGTGAAAGACTCTCTAGGCCTTGGATACCATAATACCGTAGGGGTCGGAAGAGAACAAGAGTTGACCAAGAGAGGTCGACAGGAAAGAAGACGGAGAGGAGCCCGGCACAAGTAAGTAGAAGCAATGCCGGACTCAGCTGGGGTCCCGTGGTCACCAACCCACGTCCCACCAGATGTGAGCCCCTGGGGGAGGGGTACCTAGTGTAACCCCGCCGAATCTTGTTGGGCAAATCATGTGTTGACTGATAGTTTGTGCAGGCAACTCTCATAGACCCTGTACCAGTCCACTTACCAGATGACAGCATAAGCGAAGGCCTCGAGTGCGACCCCCACGATGACACAGGCTATGACGCCCACGAGGTTAGTGAGGTAGGTGGAGAGCGTCAGCGCAGTCGCTTGGAGTACGAAGGCGGAGCACAGGAAGATCTTCCGCACCTGGAACAATCAACACGGCAATAGGAAAACTGGCATCAATGGCGTGGAGAGCTATCACGGGCCCTGGCCCGGGGAAAAAACTACCGGGCTGCTTTATGACGTTTGTATCGTTCTTCTTTTATATACAGGGGCATTATCTTTGTGCGCCGCGGTAATCGCGGCAAACTATGGCGTCATTTGGCTGGCCAGGTGTGGACCTCGCAATACCCCGCTCCGCTGACTCATATCGTTAGTTCATTCATATGGACGTGTATCTGCAAATCTTAGACGTTAGTGTTGCACGTTTAGTGAGTATTGTGATTGGTTGGTTGGTTATTAAGTCTAGGGGCTGCGACAACGCGGTCAATTAGCCCCGTGTACTTTGGATGTGTGTAGAATCTGTCTGATAACCGGTGTTAATTGTGATGGCTGTATTAGTGTGTGTGTGTGGTTTTTCTTTAATTCAAGTAATGAATGCAACTTTGAATTTTTCAAATAGTTCCTACTTTTGCTGCCAAACGCCACCGTCAACGACTACTAGGCCTAGTTCAGAACTTAGCTACTAGACGCCACCGCAGTCAGCTCTTGGCAACGAACGTAGGAACCTAAGAGCATTGTTTACATTCTAAACCTATACAATTTAGCTTCACACAGGTGTAATTAGTGGAAGGTTCTTTAACATGTCATACATCTATGACATGGGACCGCCGGCTTTACTTCCCCTCCGAAGGAAAGCATACTGAGGGATTCTTAACGCTCTGAAAAAATCCGACGAGTTCGGCCGGATTTGAACCCGCGATCTTGGGCATAGAAGCTCAGCATGCTACTGACTACGCCACCGAAGCCGCCAGCATTGTGATTACTGTGATTGTTGGTGATGCCTAGACACCAATTCACATTGCGCGAATGTGTGTATATCCATAAATCGTATATGAAAAGCAGAAAGTCTTGTTCTGAAACAAGACGAAAATTTCGAATCAAGTTTCCAGGAAGACCTGTGCCTAAAGCCAGTACAATTAGGAGGCTCGCTAAACGATTCAAGGAAACAGGCTCCGTAAATAATAAAAGAGTTGACAGACATTCTTTCATCAGAAGATGTCAGGTGTGTGTTACAAGAGAGGGGGGACATTTTCAGCATCGACTATGAGCACTGTAAGTACACATTATTGAACAAGTTTGGTAAAAGTGTAAAAGTGCGAGTCAACCAACGGCTGAACCGTGTACGCGTGCCCGCGACCATCGCCAGTCAACGCCGACTTATCTTGCCGTGTTTACCGGGGCGCACAAAGATAATAACCCTGTAAATTCAAAAAAAAGTTTTCAGAATAAAGTATAATATAGTCCACAAATCTCGTTTCGCTATCCTTTGTTTTATTATGGCTTGCCTCCATATTAGATTTCTCTTGGACATTTTAACGGTATAAATTTTTAAGTCCCGAGAAACTTGGAAAAGGAACTGCATTTATTAGTAAAAATAAAGGAGAGTGCTTTTTGGAAAAGAAGAAAAAACAACGTTTGGATAACGTTTGATTTCTGATTTTCAACTGGTCAGCGATCTCCATATATTATAAAAAATAATTGAAAGCCTAGGTAGTTTGCCCGCTTAATATTTTGTATAAAAAGTTCACGTGTATAGTTTATTTCCAAAATTCAGAAGATTTCCTTGTTTTAGTATTTCACATTAATTGTGTAGAATTGTGAAGACTGAATATGGTCAGCAAAAAATTCAAAAGAAGATTTAGTTTCTCCCGCGCCCTAGTTTATCCCCCAATCTCGTCGGCCTCTGTGAAGCTGTAATAAAATTCTAGTTTATAGTGATTGACAAGGCTCCAAAAATTACTAGTCTATTGCAGGAATTTGTCAAGGGACAAAGAAAGGCCACATTCGACAGTTAGGGTCAAGAAACTCGGATAGCAAGTCAGAGGAAATGTCCCCATTGACCACGGTGTATCGCGTCCGTCTCCAAGCACAGGAGCACCAAATATCTACACGAGAGTCAGCCGAGTTGCTCTAGTCTAGAGTCAAGACTGTCTGAACCATGCCCTCTCTAGAAAGTTTCAGGGAGTACTCACGTTGGTGGTGCTGAAGATGTTGCGTCTCTGCAGGAAGTCCGCCAGATGTCCCGCGCTCTGCAAGAGGACAGCCATCACCAGATACGGGAGAGCAGACACGAATCCCGCCTCCTTTATGTTGAACGACAAAGTGTCTGTTGGAATAACAGAGGGTTTTGTTAGGGTTTGATTTATGGTACCGGTAGTCGATTATCTCACTTTCGACGAGGGTTTTACCGTCAAAACGGTTAACCTACCCGGTGGCGTACCGAGGGGTTGGTTAGGGTTTAACCCCCTCCCCCCAAGAGACATTTCTTTACTTGAATCTTTATATTGTCCCATCTATCAACTCTTTTACGCTATCGGTAGTGAGGCATCTTAACTGCTGTGTGTATTTTAAAAGTGATCAGCTGATCACGTTCGTCACTCTACTCCAGGGCCATCCAGTCTTTGCGCTCCGGGAGCGCGGCGGCGCTCGGGGAGCACTGGGCAGTCAGACTAGCGCTCCTTCCCCTACCACCACTATGCACTGTGGCAGCGAGGAGACGGACGATGTTCGGACCACGCTGACTAGATACGTACGCAGTAGCGTAGCCAGGATCGACCAATGGGAGGGGTTATAGGTACTCAAGCCAAATTCTACAAGCATTTCGTCCCGCACCATGGTCGCGAGGGCAATTGTGGTAAGTACGGATATCGTAGGTTCGAATCCCGGTGCTGGCAGCGGTTATCCTGACTGTGTTTTTCCCCGGGCTTTGACACACTCCCTACAGGAAATTGCCGGGATAGTGCCTTGCTCAAGTCCCGGAGCGTCTACCCCATCCCTGTCCCAGATACATTTAAACACACAACTACAATCATCACAGCAATACAGGTTGCCGGGCAGCTTCAACACACTCCCAAATACACGGGGCTGATGGCCAAGGTTTCTCAAGCCCCTCAAAATGAATTAACAACAACTCTACAAGGATTTCCATTTCGCTATGAGATATTATTACACAAGAAAAGTTTCATGGTTTTGATCCCGAATTTTTCGAGTAATACAATATGCTCAAAAGACAAAAACAAATCAGTTCTTTAAAAAATTAAGTAAATTTTTGACTAAAATGTCTCACCTCAATGGTAAATCTAGAACATTCCTGTTCCCCTGACAGGAACAAAATAGACTATCTGTGCTACCAACATGAAGACTGCGTATCTCTTAACAAGAGAAATTATTTACAGAGGTCTCAGCAAAAGTGGCCATGTCCTCTCACGATGTATCTTGTTCATTTATGAGTAATTCAATACCGGTACTCATTTTTATGTTTATTCAGTTTTTCCAACAAGATCCTGTGCTTTATATTGCAATTAGCCTGAATACCTAAAGTATCATTTTCGAAGATTTTTGCCACCTACTGATCACTTTCGTGATGTTTTTAATGTGTGTTTATTTCTTATGCCGCATTTGTCGGTCAAATGCTTTGGGACCACCGAACTATTAATGTATTTAATCACATTTATGTTTATAATATATAATGTAATTTTCGAGTGATTACTCGTAACAAACAAAATTTCTAAGACACATACCTCAGCCTGTTCATAGATGTTGACTCTCCGAGCCACAAGTTCACTACTGCCAGGTGTGCTTCTCGCCTAGCCGCTACGTGAAGGACTGTCGTCACATCTCCGCTTTAGCCAATCAGTCGCCGCCAGCCAGTGCTGATTTCTCGATTGTTCTACGCCCTATTTAAGAAGCGGTTCTCCTCTTCAAGAGTCAGATCCAGCACGCCAGATCCAGCACGACAGTACCGCATCACTTCATGGAGTCTTCCAAAGCTTCGTTCCATGGGGCAAATACCTAACGGCATGCTTCAACATAAGACGGTGTACTCAGCACGTCACACCGCTACGCTGGAGATTACTACGCATCAAAGCCACAACTAGATGAGCTGTCGCCAGGCTCAGATCACAGTTCTCACCGCTACGCAAGATGAAAGCTTGCTTGTTACTTTCGCTCTTCAGTGAACTTTGGTTCTAAAGAAGAACCTTTCTTCAAGCCGATACTTTATTTCGAGATGCTGGACATCGAACTCACAAAGTATAGTGTTCGTAAACTATAAACTACAACAGCAAACCAGCAAGCTCTGGCCACGGCCGACCTGCAGCAATGAACCTCTCTAGTCAACATGAATAGCAACGGAAGATAAGTTACGTTCTTTTATTCTCTATTTTTATCAATAATCTTATATGTTTTAATGGTTTTAATATTGCTTGCAAGTGCAATTGTTTTCAAAATAGTGTGTCTTTAAAATGAACTCTTGTAAATAGCACCAAGTTGTGCCAACCTACTAATTTTTAAACCCAAAGGGTTTCCAGTAATGTATAGAATTTATCACTTGTGTCAAACAACAAATAAAGTTTATATTATATTAATGCTTAAATGTTCAGTGTTAAATTTAAACTTAAAGTTGAGTATAAGGAACCAGGCCGCACTCCCCTAGCCCAAAATATTCAGTCTAATAGCTTCTTTCACAGTAGTTATTTTGTCCAGGCATTGCCTGATGCTTTCTCCCGTTTATGAGAACGAACTTGGGCTGTTCTTCACATAACCATATGGTGCCGAAACCCGGGAGTGCGTTTGGTAAACATTTGTTGAAGCAAGTCTGTAGATTGAACCTTTCTCAGAAATTAATATTTAAACTAATTAACAAAAATTTTCTCTCATACTGAACATTAAGTGTATAAATTGTTCAAAAATTGTGATTTCTAATTCTTTTGGAAAGTTTCAGCTCGGAGTTCATGTTTGGCACTGGAAGAGGAAACACAAAAACAAGTTCCACATTTAACCGTTGGAAAGGCTGCTTTCTCTCTCTTCTGGCAGGCTGTTGTACGAGTTCACAGGGAAGTCGTGAGTACTTTCACAACAAACTTTCACAATGCCAATGGACGAAAAACTCATTAATGCGAGGGCTTCGGTCAAGGGCAAACTCACGCGTTTTCGCACTTTTCTATATGAGCTTACGGAAAAAGAACGTAATAGTGACATAATTTCTCAAAGACTGAAAGGTTATGAACAGGCCTTTGAAAAGTATGACGAGATCCAAAGTAATATTGAGACACAATATCCCGACCAGCAAAGTGACCGCGCTGAGGTTGAAAATTTATATTATAAGGGGTTTGCAGACGCAAAGCAGCTTTTAAGAAGTTTAACATTGCGGGAAAAGCAGGAGAAAACTCCTTCAGAATCTTCTTCTTTTCCTTCCCGTGTTATATTACCGAAAATAGAATTACCTAAATTTACCGGAGATGAAGCTACATGGGAACCATTTTTTGAATTATTCAATTCATTGATTCACGAAAACGATTCTCTTCCTTCAATACAGAAGTTTCATTATTTGCGTTTGTCCTTGCAAGGCAACGCACTCAAACTCATCCAAGAGCTTACGTTGACAAATGAAAATTATGAAGTAGCTTTGGCACTTCTCAGAGATCGGTTTGGGAACACTCGTTTAAAAACTCAACGTCATATACAGGGTTTATTCAATTTACCTATGGTTCAAGCTGATAATCTTGCCTCGCTTCGTAATTTGATCGATGCTGCAGAACTTCATATTCGTGCGCTTGCAAATTTGGACCAACCAGTTGACCATTGGGATCTATTTTTGATTCATCTTATTTCTGTTAAATTAGACACTAAAACTTTAAAAGATTGGGAAGCAGATCTGTCGCAACATTCATTGTGTACCTATGAAGCTATTATTAAATTCTTAAAGGCGAAATGCCAAATTCTCCCTGCTGTAGCCAGCCAAAAGAGTAGCTCTACCTTCAAACCTCCCTCTAATAGTAAGGACATCAGCCCCACTCATAGAGTGCTAAGGTCACATGCCTTTTCTACAAATATTCGGTCTTCCAATCAAGCACAAGCTTGTGTTTTGTGTCAACAACCGCATAACTTGTACCAGTGCGCTCAATTTAAATCTTTATCTGTGGATGAAGGACGCAAATTAATTACCACCCCCAAGCACTGCTTCAATTGCCTATCAGGGACACATATGATAAGCAATTGTCATTCTGAACGGTTATGTTTTCACTGTAAAGCAAAGCATCATACTCTCCTGCATAGACATGAAAGATCGCGGTCATCAGCAACCAATAGTTCATCCGCTAAATCTAATTCTGAGACTTCGCCGAATAACGCTCAGTCTTTTACTCAAAGCTCTATTTCGTTCAGTAAAACTCAAGTTTTATTGTCCACTGTCCAAATTCTAGTGAAGAATGTTCACGGAAAATGGGTTTCTGTAAGGGGATTGTTAGATAATGCTGCAACTAACAATTTTATCAGTGAATCGCTAGTTCGCAAGTTAGGTCTACAAATATGCCCTACTTCTATAGAAGTTACAGGAATTAATGGTTCCAAATCGCAATCTCTGAGTTATGCTAAAGTGGATGTAAAAGATTCCAATAATCTCGGCATTCATTTAAATTTAGATTTTTTAATTATCAATTCCATAGGTAATGACACCCCCATTACTTCTTTTCAAGTCCAGGGTTGGAATATTCCGCATCATTTGCAACTTGCAGATCCGAATTTCAACACAGCTTCATCTGTAGAAATTCTTTTAAGTGCCAGCATTTTTTGGCAATGTTTACATCCAGAAAAGGTTAAAGTTGCCCGTGATGTTTTCTTTCGTAGAACCGATTTTGGTTGGATTGCCACTGGGCAAATATACCGCAACCCAGTTCAACAAAAATCTCATTGTTATTTTGTTGGTGCTGATTTAAATCAAGAATTAATTAAGTTCTGGGACATTGAGGATATTCAAGTTACCTCACCTCATTCTCGCAATAATGAGATCTGTGAAACACACTACGTAGAAACCACTGTTCGCACTACTGAAGGCAGATTCGTGGTTACTCTTCCTCGCATTTGTAACCCCCCTGTTATTACAGAATCACATTCCAGAGCTCTCAAAGCTTTATTCGCAATTGAAAATCGCTTTAAAAAGGATGCTCTCTTAAAAACTCAGTATACTTCCTTCATGGAAGAATACGAATCAGCGAATCACATGGAAGTAGTTCCAAAATCTGAAGAAATTAGTAATCCTCCTAAAGAAATAGTATATCTTAATCATCATCCGGTTTGGAAAAATTCTTCCACCCGAGAACAGATAAGAGTAGTTTTTAATGGGTCATCTCCAGATGCTAATGGTGTTTCTCTCAATGACACTCTGCATTCTGGACCCGCTATTCAGACAGATCTTACTTCAGTTTTACTTAACTTTCGTCTATTCCCCATTGCTGTTCTTGCTGACATCAAGCAAATGTATAGGCAAATTCTAGTAAATTCAGAACAACGTGATTTGCAAAGAATTTTGTGGCGAGATGACAATGCAAAACCTATAAAAATATTTCGTTTAAGAACAGTGACATACGGTCTTAAGCCGTCTGCGTTTCTCGCAATACGATCTCTTCACATGTTGGCCGAACAAGATGGTCATCTTTTTCATCCTCTAGCTTCTGAAGTTTTGAAAACTGCATTTTATGTAGATGATTTTCTGTATTCCTTTTCTAGTATTTCTGAAGCACTTCGTGTTTGTGAAGATTTAAACTCTCTTCTTTCCGGTGGTGGGTTTACCCTTCATAAGTGGAACTCGAACTCAACCGAATTTTTATCTAACTTTTCACAAGTAACTCCTGTTGATAAATGTGTTGCGCTTCCTACTGAGGAATCAGCTATTAAAACCTTGGGTGTTTTTTGGTCTCCTTCTTCAGATACCTTTTCCTATCAGGTACACTTATCTGAGTTTCACCCTCGAACGAAAAGGCAATTATTATCAGAAATAGCAAAAGTTTTTGATCCATTGCAGTACATTGCTCCGGTGGTTATTACTGCAAAAAGTTTCTTGCAAAAACTTTGGTTATTGAAAATTGGTTGGGATGAACAGGTACCCTCCCCCCTTTTGGATGAGTGGTTGAAATACCGCAAGAGTTTGTTAGATCTTTCTCAAATTTCTATTCCTCGCACTTTAATTTCGGACCTTTCATGTCAGTATTTCGATTTGCACATATTTGCAGATAGTTCTGAAAAGGCATACGGTTGCTGCGCCTACTTAGTAGGCCGCCCTTCCAATACTTTACCCGGATTTTCCAATTTAATTTGTGCAAAATCAAAGGTAGCCCCACTCAAATCCATATCTTTGCCTAGATTGGAATTATGTTCTGCTGTAATGGCTGTGGAATTAGCCAGTAAATTAAAAATCAGTTTAAATTTGAAATTTTCGACCACATGGTTTTGGAGTGATTCTTCCATTGTGTTAGCTTGGCTTTCAAAACCTTCTTCACATTGGACCACTTTTGTGGCTAATCGCGTTTCTAAAATACAAGAGTTGTCTCATTTTGACCAATGGAATCATGTTCCGGGGAAGGAAAACCCCGCTGATATAATTTCACGTGGCTGCTTGCCCAAGAAATTAATTTCTTTTAAATTATACTGGAATGGTCCGGCGTGGCTCAGTCAGGATTTCTCTTGTTGGCCTCGTTCATCTAATCCGCTCGCAGAAGATGTTCCTGATGCTCGCATTGCTACCGCTTCCCTTTTTCTAACTTCTATTGCTACTAGTCTTTTTCAGCGTTACTCTTCATTTAATAAATTAATTCGTGTGGTAGCATATTTATTTCGATGGAAATTTCTTGTTCTTAATGAGCCTGTGAAGCCGCAACCCTTTCTCACTAAAATGGAATTGGAATTTGCTACTCGTAGAATCTTGTTTCTTATGCAACAAGAAGTATTCTTTCTTGAGTATCAGACGCTTTTAAGCAAAAAAGCTTTACCGAAGTCTAGTAGGCTGTTACCTCTCACCCCTTTTGTGGACCAAGATGGATTAATAAGAGTGGGGGGCAGGCTAGAATATTCTAGTTACTCAGATGAGAAAAAACATCCCATTATTCTCCCTTCTAGACATCCTATTACTACTCTCATCGTAAAGAAATTTCATTATCAGAATTTGCACGCTGGCACCCGCACTTTGCTTTGTTTAATTCGCGAGCAATATTGGCTCATTAACGGTGTTCATGAAGTTTCTTCTGTTATTCGGAAATGTATACCTTGTTTCAAATCTAAGCCCCCGCCAATCACGCAAATTATGGGAAACTTGCCATATTTTCGTTCCGAACCTAGTAAGCCTTTCGCCCTTACGGGTATCGATTATGCTGGGCCTTATGTCTATCAAGTTAATTCCCCTTTATCTAAGCGAAAGTTGTTAGGTAAACTTTATATTTCTTTATTTGTGTGCATGGTGACAGGAGCCATTCACCTTGAGTTGGTTACAAGTGCTTCTACTCCTTATTTTATAGCAGCCTTTTCTAGATTTGCCGCTAGAAGGGGTGTTCCCTCCGAGGTTTTCTCAGATAACGCAAAAATTTTTGTTAGTACTTTTGATCTTTGGAAAACTGCGCTTACCTCCCCTTCTGCTAAGGAACAGTTTTCTAATTTTTCTCATGCTAAGGGATTCAAATGGCATTTCACTCCCCCTTACGCCCCCCATCATGGTGGTCGTTGGGAATCTTGCATAAAGCTCACGAAGAGACAGCTGAAGAAAACCCTTGGTTCAGCCATCCTTTCCTATGAGGAATTCAATTCTTTAATTATTCAGGTTGAGGGTATCGTAAATTCTAGGCCGCTCACGCCTTTGTCTAACGATCCTAAGGATCTTCTTCCCTTAACACCTGGTCATTTTTTAATAGGCTGTTCTTTAGCTTCTACGCCTCCTTTGCTGAGTCGACGTTGTGATCTCGGGTTGCCTATTTTCTGGAGAAAGTTAGAATCTTTGCGAAACTCCTTTTGGCGCCGTTGGAAGCTGGAGTATCTCGGCTCACTTAACAGGAGAGAGAGGTGGCGGCTTTCCCAGCCTGATGTGCGAGTGGGAGATATGGTTCTTTTGCGAGATCCAAGTCCCCCTCTCGTATGGAATATTGGTAGGGTAACTCACTGCCATCTAGGTCGTGATAGGCATGTGAGAGTTGTAGATGTTCTCACTAGTAAGGGAGTCTATACTAGACCAATTTCTATGGTTGCTATTTTGCCTGTTGAGGCTTAGTGTCATCCTCTTTCATTGTTGTTCATGTTCTTTCCAGATGATTCTTTGATTGTTTTCTTTCGGGGGTCTCGGAGCATGATCACTTTCGTGATGTTTTTAATGTGTGTTTATTTCTTATGCCACATTTGTCGGTCAAATGCTTTGGGACCACCGAACTATTAATGTATTTAATCACATTTATGTTTATAATATATAATGTAATTTTCGAGTGATTACTCGTAACAAACAAAATTTCTAAGACACATACCTCAGCCTGTTCATAGATGTTGACTCTCCGAGCCACAAGTTGACTACTGTCAGGTGTGCTTCTCGCCTAGCCGCTACGTGAAGGACTGTCGTCACATCTCCGCTTTAGCCAATCAGTCGCCGCCAGCCAGTGCTGATTTCTCGATTGTTCTACGCCCTATTTAAGAAGCGGTTCTCCTCTTCAAGAGTCAGATCCAGCACGCCAGATCCAGCACGACAGTACCGCATCACTTCATGGAGTCTTCCAAAGCTTCGTTCCATGGGGCAAATACCTAACGGCATGCTTCAACATAAGACGGTGTACTCAGCACGTCACACCGCTACGCTGGAGATTACTACGAGTAGTGTGGTAGTGGGGGAGCTGCTTATAAAAGCAAGTGGTGAGCCCCTGCGACCTTGGAATGGAAAGAGCCATGCTAGGAGGGCGTGCTTGGATTCGTTTTTTTCGTCTCGTCATGCTCTTTACGGGAATGTAGGTATCGAAAAGGTGAACTTAGGGTTTTGGGTAAAAAAATGCGTTTTTCACATTTTTGTCGATTTTCGGAAAACGGGCCATGCTAGGAGGGCGTGCTTGGATTGGTTTTTTTCGTCTCATGGTGCTATTTACGCGAATGTAGGTATCGAAAAGGTGAACTTAGGGTTTTGGGTCAAAAAATGCGTTTTTCACATTTTTGTCGATTTTCGGAAAACGGGCCATGCTAGGAGGGCGTGCTTGGATTCGTTTATTTCGTCTCGTTGTGCTCTTTACGGGAATGTCGGTGTCGAAAAGGTGAAGTTAGGGTTTTGGGTCAAAAAATGCGTTTTTCACATTTTTGTCGATTTTTGGAAAACGGGTCATGCTAGGAGGGCGTGCTTGGATTCGTTTATTTCGTTTCGTTGTGCACTTTACGGGAATGTCGGTGTCGAAAAGGTGAACTTAGGGTTTTGGGTCAAAACATGCGTTTTTCACATTTTTGCCGATTTTTGGAAAACGGGTCATGCTAGGAGGGCGTGCTTGGATTCGTTTTTTTCGTCTCGTTGTGCTCTTTACGGGAATGTCGGTGTCGAAAAGGTAAACTTAGGGTTTTGGGTCTAAATATGCGTTTTTCACATTTTTGCCGATTTTTGGAAAACGGGTCATGCTGGGAGAGCGTGCTTGGATTCGTTTTTTTCGTCTCGTTGTGCTCTTTACGGGAATGTAGGTGTCGAAAAGGTGAACTTAGGGTTTTGGGTCGAAAAATGCGTTTTTCACATTTTTGCCGATTTTTGGAAAACGGATAACGTGATGATGACGTGCGTGATAGTATGTTTTCGTCTCGTTGTGCTCTTTACGGGGATATAGATATGGAATAGGTTAAAAGCTGGAAACATGTTTTTTTTAGTCACAAATGGGTTTTGTGATTTTCCCTCATATTGTGAAAACCGAAAACGTGAGAATGACGTGTGTGATAGTATTTATTTCGTTTCATTGTCCTCTTTACGGGGATATAGATATGAAAAAGGCAAAAAGCTGGAAACATGGTTTTCTTATGGAAAAGGTGTTTTTTGTTCATTTTCGCGTTATTTGGAAAACGAATGAGGCGATTTTTATGATGGTCATGTCGATGTATTTATGTCGTTCTGTTTACGGGAATGTAGGTATGGAAAACCTAAAATGATGGTTTCCGTTATTTTTTTCGAGATCGTTGAGGAAAACGGGGAAAAATGTAAGAAACCAGATTTGAAGTCACGTTAGGTTATGCGCTATGATGTTAGTAAAACATTTATGCATTATTATTATTATTATTATTTGTCTTGACTGGTCAGGGCTCACACGCAGAGAGAGAACATGTTTAATGCAATGAGAATTGAAAGCATTGAAGCTAGCCCACGGCGATCCAGACAGACACAGGTCTTATCATCGTACGTGCCTCGCAGCAGAGAGAGATAAGAGGCTGGTGTCATTATACAGTGTGCGGATTTATAATGTGTATGTCATAGCCTAGGTTCATTATGGACTCATCATGCAACGCAAAGTTTGAAACAATGAGTGAGTGTATAACATCATGATAACAGATTGGCATGGGCTCGAACAAAGCGGTTATTGGACATGTAATAAACAAAAGGGTGGGAATAATGAAAGGTCATATGATACATTTTTTTTATTTTTTATTTTTTTCAAAATAATTAAATAGGGTTTTATTACAAAAAATTATGTTTATTGACCCATGAATTATACGTGGAAGGAAAACCTAACCACTTTACAAAATATTTTGCACCTTTGACTTTAATTACTCGTTCAATGAGATAATCGTTGGGATATAATGTTTTTTGCACTTCTTCATAATAGAATCGTCCCTGAATGGGTTGACCGCTCTGATCTTCTAAGAGATACGTCACTGGTTGACCTAGCTTGACTTGGCGAATTTTAAAAATTTCTGTCGACCATTGTGGAGTATACGATTTTGAAAACACACTTCTATGTTTACTAATGCGAACAAAATCTCCAATTTTAAGGCGATGTCGCCTTGGATCTACCCTTTTTATAGGGTTAAACAGTCTATTGAGTCTGGGTAGGTTCTTGGTGACGAGGCGAGGTTTCATGCCGATGGTGGAATGAATGGTGTTGTTGTAGCGAGACACAAGTTGAGGTAACCAGTCTATCCATCGATAGGAACCATGTATTGTAAACTCTTTCCACATATAACTTTTTAATGTTCGATTGAACCGCTCGACCACACTGGCTTTGAGATTGCTATAGGTGGCATAATGGTGAATATCCTTAGATTTGAGAAAACTGGAGAAATCCTTGTTGAAAAATTCTTTCCCCTGGTCGGTTTGTAACAAGTGAGGTTGACGTTTTGATTGTTCAATAATATGTTGAAAGGCCTTTGTGACTAAGATACCAGTTTTATTTTTTACTGGTTGAACAAAAGCCATTTTGGAATAGACATCAATGACAGTCAACATATAGCGTACACCGTCGTTAACGTTAGAATAAGGTATCATTTCAACCAGGTCTGCCTGCCAAAGGTCATCGATTCCTTTGGAAATGACACGACGACGTTCATAAATGCGTCGGGCTGGTTTATGCAATTCATGAGCAATGCCCACTTTGATGGGGGATGGCTTATAAGATAATTTTAGCATTTCGGAGTTGTTGTTCAACGTCGGCGATTTCCGCCTCATGTCCAGTGTGACCAGCTTGTTTTGATGCATGAAGCAAGTATAAGCGCTCTACTAACTGATTGGGATTATTCCAAAAGGTTATATCTAGGTAGGGTTTTAATTTCTTAAACCTTACACCAGAGGCAGAGTGATGTTTTTGCTTACCAAAGATGTTTGCAATGATGGTTTTATATTTTTGGGATATATTGGCATTGACCTGCTGAGAGGATTTATAGTTTCTTTTGTGAGCGTTGGTGTCTAATAAAATGGATTTATATTTAGCAAGGTCCTCGGACGTAAAATCTTGTGTCGAGGGGGTGCGAGAAAATAGCAGCTTTAACAGACCTGGTGTTAATTTATAGTTGATATTTTTAATGACAGCTTTCGTACGAGCAAATTTAATGGATGAATCCCCAATTTTAAAACTATCATTCTCATAGCGAACACCATACGTGGTATCTGTCTTTCCAATAAATAGAAGGGTCAAATACGGTTCCAGGGTTGCCCCATAATGTTTGATTAAAATGTTTTTGAGTTGAGCTTTATTTTGAGGGGTTGCCAAGACTTGTGAAAACGGAGACGATGTGGAGGAAGACGGTGTTGCCGCTATGACGGAAGATTTTTGTTTTGTTTTTAGAAACTGTTGAAGGGGTGACGATTTCTTTTTTCTTTCAGGACTAAATACGCTTTCGCTGTCACTTTCACTTTGTTCATGCTCTTTTTCTTTTTCTTTCTTTTCATGTTCTTGATGTTCTTGTTCACTAACATTAGAGGAGGAGGAAGAGGAGGATTTTACCTGTCGTGTGGATTCTGTTTGAGTAAATTTTGAACTTGTTATGGGTTTGGTTTGAGAGGTAGCAGCAGCAGCAGTAGCAGCAGAAGCATTAGGTTTAAATCTCATGGGATCAACCGATGATGGAGCATGTTTTATCATGGGTAAAGGATTGACGTTTTTTAAACGTTGCAATTCACGAAATTTATGTCGAATCGTATTTCGTGCCTCAATAATACGCTGCATGATTTGAACATGTTTCTTGTACCCTATGGCGTTCGCCATGGTAAAGGTAAAGACACACTAACAGGAAATGTCCAACCCTAGGTCTTTTTAAACAGAAATAAAATGATCAAAACCCAAGCGATAACGTCCCTCACATCGTTCACTCTGTTTATTTATGACCAAACAGGCATGGGGATGATGGTTCCAACACGAAGCACACAATTGCGTGAAAGCTGTAAAGGACATATCTGGATTCACATGATCTTGAAAAATATGATAGAGATTTCTAGAGTCTTGGCGGAAGAGAACGATGAGATTGGCATTGTCACGAATCAACTGTTTGGGGATTTTGGAATAGGTCTGAGCTAGATAAAAACAATCCACTTGTTTATGGCGTCCCATACTAAAATACTCTTGAATAATGGCCTGTCGTTGAGTGGCAATATCATCAAAAATTATAATGGAATCTGGTTGAATGCGGTCTGGTTGAATGACATCTTGAGGTGAGGTGAATGTAAAATAGCCCATGGCTTCTTTATTTAACGAAGACATAATTTGTTCCAGATACACGTACAGAGGCTGGTACAAGGATTTGGCAAAAATATAAATATTTTGAAATCGTAGGCCATGAGGTGCGGTAATAATGTTCAGCAAAACATTGGTCTTTCCACAACCCGAAGGCCCTACCATAATACATCGAACGGTAGATGGGAATAGGGTGCCATGACGTTTAGGTTCGCACACGGACAGTGATAGCTCTGAAACCAAATCAGAGACGGGCAAAGCATGGGGTTGTTTCATTAATTCCATTGTGTCGATGACTGAGTTTTTTTCATGTGTGTATAAGGTTTATATATATAGGCAAACGGTGAGTAAGATAGGTTAGTTAACGTCTATCACCATGGACGTGTTTGGGAGAGCTCGTGTAACCATGGCCACGGCCGCCTCTTTGTCAAAACAGTCACGAGAGGTGGCAACAAAAAGCTATGTCGATCGCAAAGTGCAAAGTGTCTATCACATGGCCCCGAGACTAACCGCTGAGGGCTATTCAGCCAATCATCATCGTATTATTGATGTGCAAGAGCCTCGAGACGAAAATGATGTCTGCACGAAACGTTATGTGACCTATCAAATGAAAAGGCTTTATAAATTTGTCCCATCTGTATTTTTAGTGTACCTGTCAAATCAAAAACTGGACAATGACGAAAACCATTCCCCACCACCACTACCACTGGTGAATGATGATCTTACCTATATGCTTGCTTCCGGTTTAAGTCGTTATCGACTGCATTATGATGGTGTCATTCATATTAAATATGCCATGCCTGATGAGAAACATTTAAAAATACAACTAAACGGTGATAGAGTGTTGGCCCACAACCATCAAAGAGTAAATGTGGGAGATGAATTATCCTTTCATCTTATGCTTACGTTTGAGGAAAAGGAAGCTGGGAAAACGGTGAATGATTTCCCGCTTTATATAGAATTGGAATATAGTGCTATGAAATAAGGTTCTCTACGTTAGTTGTTATCGAATGTTTGCTGTGAAAGGTTCACCAAGTAGCAGCATGGTGAAAAAAAGATATGCTATGAACATGAAAAAATCAAATCTCAAAAAGAGAAAAAAGCCAGGTCGGGAACCAAGTCGATCAGCCTCACACCCAGTGTTAAAACGTAAAAAAACTAAAAAAAATCTAAAAAGAGTGGCTATCGAAAAAGCTTTACAAGCGGTGCGATTGTCTACAGCTCCGAAATCGCAGCATTATGTATCGATAAAAAGAAAAGAAAGAAAGCAAAAACGTGGGCGAGTCATTCCTGTTGCTAAGCGTGGGGGTTTTTTGCCGGCTTTATTTGCAGGGTTGGCAGCTTTGGGGTCCCTTTTGGGTGGTGCCAGCGCTGTAGCGAAAACCATAAAAGCCGTCGAGCAAGGCAAGCAACAACTCAAAGAAAGCGAGCGACACAATAAAACGTTAGAAGCCATTGCGATGGGAGCTAGAAATGGCAACCCTTTAAAGCCAGTCTTTTATCCACAAGGTAATGGCCTACCGTCTAAGGAAAAAAAAAAATGTCCATCTTCATCGATAAGCGCTTAAGCCAACTGCCTCGTCATGCCATGACCCATGAAGAAGTGGAAAGCTATGCCAAACAACTAAAGATTTCTCATTTTCGAGGTGTATTTATGCGAAATGAATTACCTAAAGCACCGTGGAAAGAAGAACGAGCCATGATGAATTTAGATGATGATGCAGGCCCAGGAACCCATTTTGTAGCCTATGTGAAACAAGGTTCCACAGTATGGTACTTTGACAGTTATGGAAATTTACCACCCCCGATCGAGTTGATACGTTATTTGGGAAACCGGGTAAAGATATTCTATAATGTGAATCGTCAACAAACCTTTGACAGTCAAGAGTGTGGCCGTTTGAGTTTACATTTTTTATATAAGAGGTCGCGTTAAGCCATCAGTTTCATCATTATGAATGTCAACGCCAAGACCTTTACCGTGCACAGTCGCGGGCCTGAAGTGTCCCTGGATTTTTTCCCTCCCATTGAATTGCATCCCGAACAATCCTATGTGCTAGGATTAATTTCTTTGGAAAGTTACAACAGAATTTACAATATTCAAGTGGATATTAATGACAAATTTTATTATGATGATTATATGTTGACACTACCCCCTGGAGGTTATACTATAGACGATGTGCATGAGGCCATTAGCGTGTCGATGATAAAACAATTTGGTGTCAAACCATTTGCGGATGGGACACACAAATTTGAACTTACAGCCAATACAATAACTCATCGCTGTCGTATTTTCTCTACGTTTAACATTGACTTTGAAACACGAGTTCATTCTATTGGTCCTTTATTAGGATTTAAACCAAGAGTGTTGGCAGCTCAGCAACCCCATGAATCAGATTATCCAGTGAAATTCATCGAGGACCATCACATTTCTGTAACTTGCAATATTATTAGAGACGTATTTACGAATCAAGAACAAAGCCATTCCCTGTATGATTTTATTGTCACCTCTCCTTGCGGCTATATTATTCGTGAAAACCCTTCAGTGGTTCTCTATCATCCTGTGTGTGTCAGTGATATTAGTAATATTACCTTACGCTTAGTGAATAGAAACCAACAACTGATTGCTTTGGACGCCAACACCCCTGTGACCTACAAGTTGGTTTTAAAGACGCTATGAAATTTATCTATAAAGCAACAACAACGTCTACGAGCTCGGTTAGTTGCCCGCCGTGTATGAAACGGTTGACACGGGTAAACCGACAACGCTTACAACGCCTTGGTTATACGCTACACCCCAATCATGAACAAAGAGCTGTTGCAAGTGTTAAATCCCATACAAGTGGAAGATGGCGTCGTGCGCATTGATATGCATTCCTATCAACCTCAAGCAACAGGTCTGAATAACAATGACGAGATTCAATTCATAATTAACAATCAAGATATTTTTACTCTACCTCATGAAAGTGTCCTTCAAATTGAGGGTAAATTAATGAAAGCAGATGGCAGTACGCCCACAACGTCTGCGTTGGCGAATCATGGTTTGGCTTTTCTGTTTTCTGAAGTACGTTATGTGATAAATGATATTGTCATAGATATGACTCGAAATGTGGGCATGACTAGTCTTATGAAATTATATCCATCCTATAGCGAGGAGGAAAGTAAAACGCTTTCTATGGCAGGATGGTGTCCCAACAGTAGCAATAACTGGCTAGTTCATACCGATGGCACTTTTACAGGCTTCCTACCCTTAAAATTACTCCTTGGCTTTGCCGAAGATCACAAGCGTATTATTTTAAACGCAAGACAAAGTTTGTATCTGGTGAGAGACCGCAGTGATTATAATGCACTGAAAGGAGCCTCTGACCAAGTGATAGACTCAAAAATTCAACTGCTTCGATTACTATGGAAAGTGCCCCATGTGACGCTATCGGATCGTAAAAAGCTAAGCATGTTAAATTTGGTGCAAAAAGATAAAGCCTTGCCTATCGCCTTTCGAAGTTGGTGTCTGCATGAATACCCCTTGCTACCTACCACTGACACTCATAGTTGGAGTGTCAAATCGGCTCGCTCTACCGAGAGACCCCTCTATGTTATTATTGGTTTTCAAACCAATAGAAAATACCAACAAAGCAAAGATGTCACCTTGTTTGATCACATTCACTTGAGAAATATACGACTATTTTTAAATAATGTTTGCTTTCCCTATGAGGGGTTGGAACTCAATTTTTCAAAAAATAAGTTTGGTCCCCTTTATGACATGTTCGCTAAATTTCAATCGTCTTATTATGAAAAACAGGATTGTCCTATGTTGTCGCCACAAGGGTTTAAAGCAAAAGCACCACTGATTGTTTTCGACTGTTCGTATCTAGAAGAATCTATGAAAATCACCACCATTGATTTAAGGGTAGATTTTGAAACACAAGAAAATGTCCCAGACCATACCAGTGCCTACTGTTTGATTATTCATGCTAGACAAGTGAAATATCATCCTTTGTCCAATTATGTCACCAGCATGTAAGCCATCTGTGGTCGAATGAAAACAAAAAAAGATCATCATTCATAGGATTGATGATAAGCGTCTGCATGCACAGTATCTGTTGCGCTCTGGCACTGTGCGCACATACGACAACAACAAACATCATGTGTCCCTCAATAAGCAACAGCAACAACAACGTGACAGACAAACCATGGAATTTAAAATGTGAATTTAATCGTTTGAAAACTTTTGAAGCATGGACAGTTCCCTTTATGGATTGTGGAGAATTGGCTGCGAGCGGATTTTATTACTTAAAACGTGGGGATGTGGTCAAGTGTATTTTTTGCAACATTGAAATTGGAAACTGGGAAATAGGGGATCGAGCCTTTAGCGATCATCAGCGATGGAGTCCATCCTGCCCTTACCTCAATCGCTATGATGTGGGCAATATTCCATGGAGTTTGAATTATCCGGTTATTGTACCAGACCCTACAAAACTAGGAGATACCTGTGGACCGTATGTGCAAACTATTCATTTGAATGCTGTTCCAAATTAAGCCAACACACTTGTTTGTAATAAAAGTGTAAGTTTTTTTTTTTGTTATGAATAAAACCTCAACAAATATTTCGCTGTTGTTCAATTCATTTTTTCCTTTTTTTCCCCTAAAGTCCTTTGATTTTGCCATGTTAAACCATGGCATGGGTTAGTTGTTGATTAGACGTCAATGAGGTAACAAGTAAAAATAAAAAAGCATGATGCGTACACTCATCGTGGATTGTCAGGGGTTTAAAATTGCAGACAACAAATTTATATTTAAGGAAGTTGCTTTTATCGATTGTAGTACGTTTTGGGTGTCTAACCCTATTCATTTGGTGTTTAAACCTCCCTATGCTTTCGAGTTGCTTAGTGAAAAAGATAAAAAACAGAGCCAATGGATTGAAAATCATTTGCAGTTAGCATGGAACAAGGGTGATATTTCTTACAAGTATCTTGACATTGTCATGAAAGCCCATTTGTCCTCGGCCAATGTCTTATTTGTTAAAGGGAGTGAAAAACGCCAGTGGCTTCAACCATTTCTACCCTCTCACTGTCAATGTATTGACCTTTTAGATCTGGGTTGTCCATCCCTGCAAACGCTTATGGACACTTGTCCTTGCGACAATATTCAGAATAAAGCCTTAGCGCATGCATGGCAATTGTTTCATTGGCTCACCACGAGTGCATGTTGGGAGTTGTTCAATAAAATGAAAACTGAAAGTGTATCGTCCAATGATAGCAGTGAGACGTGTACACGTGAGGTGATAACATCAACGTTATAGACATGGACGCCACTACAATCGACAAGGCTATTGGAAAGTTCTTTGTGTGCAAGAAAAAACTGATTAGCTTTACACAACATGAATTATTAGCACTACCTAAATCATTTCTTTTTTATGTTGCTGCCAACGCTGTCAAAGAAATTTGGGAAAAGGCGCCTGCCGAGTGGACTAACGACTCTGTATTGAGTGAACTACAACCATGCAGTCATTTTTCCCATCACAAGCAATTAACCATGGCAAAAATACCTTCCATTCGACAGTGTGCCACATGCCAATTAATGAAATTATATCATGGTCATAAAACTCAGTGTAAAGACATTGTTTCATCATTCCATGGCTGTCATGCGGAAAACAACCACCACCTACCATGCTCGTCAGGAGCTGCCGACAAACAACAACAGCAAGAACAAGAACAAGAAGAAGAAGAACAACAAAAAAAGTGTTTTTCACCGATTGAAACCTCTATGTCCCAGGTGTACTGGCCGTGGAATTATTGATAACATTATTAAAAACTTACCATTCGAAGCTCACTTACCTGCTTACAGCTTTTGCGGCCCTGGTACTCGTCTTCAAGATCGTTTGAGGAGAGGGAATATGGGAATCAATGCTTTGGATCATGCATGTCTTAATCACGATAAAGCCTATGAAAACAGTGATCCCACACTAAGACGCATTGCCGACAAAGTCTTGTTAAGCATTGCCAAGCAACGATTAACAGCTTCAGATGCCAGTCTAGCAGAACGAATGGCAGCATTTATAGTGATTGGTGCTATGAAGAGCAAATTACTTTTATCTAGATATGGACTTTAACGTAATGAATTTATTTAAAAAAATGTATAGTATCACTGTTATCATGACAAAAAAATAAATAAAAAGACAAGAGTCCATGTTGTGTTTTTTTCCATTATTATTATTCACTCATAGTTTCATTATTATAATTATAAATGACAAACAATAAAAAAGGGACAGCAGTGCATCGTTAAAAATTATTACTAATTGTAGTAAATCTATTTTTTCAATCACAAACAATAAAAAAAGGACAAAAGTCCATTATTTTAACTAATAGTTTCATTATTATTATTATAAAAAATTATATATACATGGTAATTGTACTAAACCTATTTTTTTTAAATCACAAACAATCAAAAGAAAGGACAAAAGTCCATCATTATTCATCAGCTTCAAATGGCAGTCTAGCAGAACGAATGACAGCATGAAATCTTTTATCTACTCTAGAACCAGTTTTTTTTGTTAAACGCTTATTATTATTGAATAAAATAACATGTTACTAGAATTTGATCATTATAAATTATAATAAAAATTGCTTAAAAATTGCTATAAATGCTATTTTAAATCACAAACAATAAAAAAGGACAAAAGTCCATTATTTTAACTAATAGTTTCATCATTATTATTATAAAAAATTATATATACATGGTAATTGTACTAAACCTATAAACAAACAAAAAAATCTACCATTAAGCATAAGTTTTGAAAATTTATTTTTATTATTATTTATCATGGTAAACGTTGAGCAAGAATTAATAAACGTCAAACTGTTGAACCCAAAAAATAATTTTATTTTATTATAGTTATTAAAGAGTAGGGCATGAATAAACAAAAAAGTTACGGCTAGCGTACAATGATTATTCGTTTTCAATTTTTACAAAACGAACCATGCATCGATTATTTTTTTCACCCTCATAAATTAAATAGACAGGGTGAATACTGGAATTGACATCTTCCATAACATTATCAGGTAGGTTATTAAATCGTGTGGGAAGAAATGTCTCAAAGTCTTGACAAATGCAAAGAGCTCGTTCACCAAATTTGGTTATCAGTTTTTGAATTTTATGTATGCGAAAGGGTGTTTGCGTAGGCAATTCACTCATTTTCTTGCGTGCAAAGCCACAATCTTGACCAATGGCGTTCAAGGCGTCCATGGTTGTCTATAACCAAAGAAAAGAGTGTTACTTTCTAACACTCTCGTTCTTATATTACAACAACAATAACTTTGTACATCAAAGTGTGTTGTTTTTTTTAATCCTGAGTGTTTATGACCTGAATTTGTAGATAGATAGTATTGGATAAAAATATAATAATAATGTTTGTATCATTTTTTCAGTCAAAACATACATTTGGAAATTATTTAATAGGAAATGTTTTATCAAAATTAAGTGTGAATCTCTCTTGGAGGTAAATGCATGTCTCTGTTGTGAATGGGAATTAGCCTATCATTCCCTAGTCGAATGACTTGTATTCGTTTGCTCTGTTGTTGTGCAAATTCACACAACATTCTGTTAAATAAATAGTATCAACAAATACTAAGAGCAAACATGGAATGCTTTTGGTAACCTATAAAAAGGCAAAGTTAACACGCTATGCATTTAATAACCATGTCTACATCCAACAAAACAAAATTCAAAACTACAAATTTAAACCAGTGTGTATGTGTTTATCAACGTGAATACACGATAAACTAAAACAAACAAACAAACAAAATAGCCAAATGTATTCTAAACGTCAAGTATGCACCTGAAAGCCGAATGTAAACAAAAAAAAGCGATAATCATGACATCATGTGGTTAGTTTCTAACAAATCTCATTCTATGAGGCGAATATTGATTGATAGGTAAGCCAAGACAAAGTTGGCGAAATGCTTGTTGTCGATACGAAGTGATTGATTCCTCAGCAGGAAATTTATAAAAATGAAAACAAAACATTTGAAAAGTTATTGGAAAATAAACATTAAACAGGGGTTTTGTAAATATTGTACACCAGAAATCTGGAAAATGATCCTCGTCAGCTAATTTAACAATCACTTGATTCATGGTTAAACCGTACCATGCTTTATGAATCACTTGCGTGGATACATTATTTTCAAAGTCAAAATTTAGCATACAGGATTTACAAAAGTGATGCCCTGGATCATAAACTATGTCATCATCCATAATGATGTCATAAAACATGGTATCAATGCGTACTTTCGTGTTTCTATATTCTGAAGGATAGGCCACACGTTGAGGATTATGAGACATCATCGTGGCATATTCATTGAACGTGGTGTGTTTTGTGACGATAAAACGATCTTCATCATGGCTCATGATTGAATCTGAAAAGTAGTCGTTGCCGTTTACTAAGTGAATAAATAAAAATACTATGTACTATATACACTGTCTGTCCCCTAAGTCAATGGCAAAAATAAAATAAAAAATAAGCAAAACACAAATAAATAACCATCTGTCTGTTGACTTCTTTAGGTTAGGTTAGGAAAAAAACATGTAACAGGTTAAAGAAACAATTTCTGTTCAGATATTTCAAATATATCACCACTCATAACTCTAGCCATAAAGTGAGAGTTTTGTCCTCCGTAAAAGCAGCAGATTATTATTCTTTTGTTCTTGCATGAGACCTACTAAGCCACACCCTAGTGTGGCCTATTAAGCCGCATGCCTACTGAGAGTGAATGGTCACCTTGCCGAAACATGAGGCCTACTAAGCGACAACAATAGTGAGGGTGGCTACTTGTTTGTTTTTTTCCTAACCTAACCTAAATAAGTCAACATGTTTTTAATCTAGCCTGTGCACAGTGAACCATGGAAACGTTGATGCATGGCTCTCTTTATGCGTTGACAGGCAAATAGCACAAGACATACAGTTTATGTACAACTATTTACAGGCATTCACACATCCATGCATACACCCATGCACGCAGGTTAAAAAACAAAAATTATATGATACACTACAATTTTTTATTTTTATTCCGAGGCTCAAGATGGCATCTCGCATTTGATAGCAACCAAACCAAACACTTGCCGTGTTGTACAACAACAATAGCTACAACCACTACTGGTTGTAACCAAATGGGACGCTTGTCATCATATCCTGACACCACTGTCTCTTGTCGTCCAACAAAGCGAGTGTTTGTTTTCGCTGCTTCATTAAAAATAAATCATGATTTTTTGAGAGAATCCTAAACTGACTATGTGCCATGGCTGTGTGGGTCTGAAGGACATGTAAATAATCATCCACACAGAGACGTTTAACCACATGCTGGCTAATCCCTTTGGCTCGCATAGATTCGCATCGATCCACCTGTCGAAAACTATACATTTTCGGAGCGAGACCTACAAACTCAGTCATCATGGTGTCTGAACACTCATCTTTCATTAAACCAATTTCTTTTTTGTTCAGACGGGGGATATCGAACACGTTCTTCTCACTAAACGAGAACGTGTCAAACCATTTTGGGTTTTGTTTCATAACGACATACGGATCACAGTCACGGATATGGTAAATAAAACTATCCGTGTCTGTATATAACAAGGAAATGGTACCAAATCGCTGTATTGCAAAACCATAATGGAATTTATACATGTGCAATTTTGAAAAATCTAATATGACTTGGCCTAAATAGATAGGCTTATTCATGACCACTTTAGTTTTGGCAAGTTCAATAGTCAGTAGATCATGATCAATAATGTTTAAAGATTTGAAATTTGGTTTTGCAATATATTTTTGAGCCCCCCATCTGCCATGCCATGTATTGACCAACTTAATGTCCCTATACTGCCGTACATTTTCCAAACTCTTGCCATAGATACAATTATTCATCAGTTTAAAAAAATTGATTTGAAATGGCTGAGTGGCACTTTGTCTGTGACTGGTATTTAAATCCATGTATGGTTTCAACCACGGTTTCTGACAAAAAGAAATACCTCTATGGATTTTTTTCAGGGTTAAGCCCTGAGCTAAACATTCTACCAGCATGTCAATATGCAACACATAGTGATTTTTATCATACAAGGTACCCATCAATTTCTTATGATTGCCCTTACTCTCGGGCGGCACCATTTTCTCTATGCAAAAGGGGAAATCACCATGACGCTGTCTGAGATGGGGGGGATAAGCTAAGTCGACATCAAGAACATACCCTACGTCCTGTTGCTTGCTAGCGCTATGCACATTAAAATCTTTAATTTCATCCTCAGACAGCCAGACAAAGTTTCTGTATGGCAGTGGTCGACTCATAGCGTGACCGTATAAATTGTTTACGTCGAAATACATTAGATAGGATTCTGGTTCTTCGGGAACAATAATCAGGCATGTAATGATTATTTGCCTTGGCATGTCGCTGATTGAGCGATACGAATCCCCCACGAATCCCTTTTTCCATCATGAGTACCATATCGGGATCCGTCAGTAAATCAAGCTCAATGTGGGTAAATTTGAGGGCGGCGTCCCAACTTAACCCTGGACTGGTATAGTAGTGAGCGGGGTCAAGGCCATAAATCCTGTGACATAGCTGACGAAACGTTTCAAAAACGTCGGTCAACAACAACACGTCTAATTTTAAGTAGTGCATAGCATACTGGCCCATGGTTTCTATGCCAAACACTCGCCAAACATGCTGTGCATGGGCATAGTCTTCTTCACTGATGGTGCTTTGAGTCAATTGAGAAAAGAATTTTTCTCTTGGCGGCAAAGTCGTTTCTTCAAGCACCTCGTAACTTTCCACATAATCGTATGGAAAATGGCCTTTACGAACACACAATTTAAATTGATTTGTATCCGTAAAGTGGGAATGGGTATGTTTCAACTCATCTTGGCTTAAGCCTTTCACAAGACTATCCAGCGAACTAGACATAAACTTGAATGAGTCGAGAAAGCGAATGCTCATGCTTCCTTTTCTCCATGAAAGTGAGGTAAAGCTCTCATGGTTCTTAGCCAAAATGCTGAATTTGCTCATATCTACATGAGCAAATTGTTTTACAATGAAGTGAAGGTCATACCGGGAGAAATTGTGTAAGAAGACAGGGAGGAAGCGAGGTGTAGAGTACTTCAAATTGCATTCGTTATGGGCAGCACCTCTAAAATGCCCTGTCCTATGGCAGTGGTCTCTTACTTTTTTTTCTCCGCCTAAGATTGGCTTTTCACATATGTGGCAGGTGGTGGCTTGATCATATTCTCTTTGCTGTACGTCATTCATCTGAATTGGTACAGGGTTGTTCAAAATAGTTTCTACTTTGCCTGCTAAAGCCGCCATTTGATCAACAAACCACCGCGCACAATCCTGACCTTTATGACTTACATACTCACATTGTGAATTATCATAGTGACAGACAACATAATAGGCTACAGCAAAAGGCTCATGTTTCTGCACTGGATAGGTTGAGCTTGTATGGGGGCTTGGTTCACATCCCTGAATGGGAACAGTAAGGGCCTCAAAATCAGCGTAAACAGTAAATGGTACCATCTCTTGTTTATTAGTGGCCTTAAATTTTAAGACTGCGTCATTCCCTTCGGGCAAGACTAGCTTTACTGCCGTCTGCCCTTCACAGTCTTCCGTATGTCGTTTCAAAAGTTCATCAGTTGTAAAATACTGAAGGCAGCGCTCACAAATGTGTTTTGCACACTTATGGTTAGACACTTGGCTGCTCACCAATTTACTTAAATTCTTTATCCAACAGTAATGGCTTTTATCCCCATCAGACAGGAAAAGCAGGTGAATGTGATGTTGCTTTACCTGTTTGGTGGCATACAAGGGGCCCACAATATTGGATCCTTCGATGCCATACACCATGAAAGAGAAATTTGGATTATCTTTCTCAAATAAATGAATTTTATCTAGAGGCATGGGAAATGAAACACGCTCGAGATTGAGAGTTTGTTTCATGTGGTTAAACAATTCTTTGTACTGCCCTGGCAAATGACCATTTCTGTCTTGACAGGGTTGCAGGCAGCTCACTATACTCCACAAAAAGCAGTAATCGTCTTTGTTGCGTATGTTGATCACTGCCTTTCTGGAAGCGATAAAGCTCGGTGTGGCAATATAGCTACTTCCTGCATTCAATGGATTGTATTTACAAATATTGATTTGCAAATAGGCAATGCTATTGAGGGCCAAGCCACTGGGACCCTCTTGCAACTTATCAAATTTAGTGATAAGCGCTTGAATAGCTTTCTCCTGATACCACGTTTCCAAATTATCGGCTATCAGTACTTTCTCCATTTTTGTACAAAGGTTGAAGGTGTGTTTCTCTTCAACATTATTTTTTATCAATGTAAATTCACATAGTAGTTCGAAGTTTATTTTTAAAGCCTGATGCAATCTTAAGCCTTGTTCACATTCACTCAAAAAAATGGGAAAACATAATTCCACAAAATCTTTAGGCGACAGACAGTGATTCGCATTGTAAATTCGGCCTGAGCATACTCGCGTTTTGAAACATTTGGCCAAAGGCTGCCACACTAACACTTCACTCTCTGATATAGACATGATTATAAAATGGACTAATAAACGTGCAACCCTTACCTTAAAATAGGTTAATCCAAAATCTCCAATTCCAAACGACCACACTTATCGATTTTTACTGACTGGCACACACAATCTCGTTCACAGGTAGACAATGGTTGTAGTAATTTGGGCCCCCAGCAGGAAATGATCACCAACAAAGTTGTTATAGTTTTAATATCAACGACAAGGTTTATCTTGTTTTTTTTGTTTCCAATGATTTATCTGAAAAACAAACCAATACAATCCGTTATTAGTCATGGTTATATACATTAAACATGTGCATTCATTCATTCATTCATTCATTCATTCATTCATAAGACTTGCTAAAAACAAAAGGTTTCAAGTGTGCACACATAAATAAGACACTCACTCGAAAATAACAAAGTCATTTACAAAGACTCACCTCTTTTTTTTAATATCGAAAGCGTCAAAGTAGTTAAAACCTATTCACTCCATATATATCTTCATTCTGAAACAATAATAAATACACGCCATAAGTATATAAATTTCCGTGAAATAAATAACATACATTTAACAACAACAACAACAACAATAAAAGTAATGGAACAACATGTACTCACCATATAATGAATTATAATACTTTCAGCAAATGTGCTCTTTGCCGCCACTGTCACTGTCACTGTCTCTCTCTGTCTGCTTTCCCAGACTTAATGATGTTGTTTTTAAAAATCTGCAACAAACGAAATCCCCCAAAAATACCATCAGTCACTAACTTACTTTTCATGCATACACAAAATAACAATAAAACCAATCATGTCATAATTAACAATAATGAACCTACCTTAGTACAAGTATGGCCGCAGTTCACGTAATATTTCACAAAGAGCATAAGGCACTTGCATCCGTCACCTTCAAAGATGAACACGAGAATAATGAGTCTCTCTTACCCTCAGAACATATAT
The DNA here is from genome assembly GCA_946902985.2 of Meconema thalassinum. NCBI lineage: Eukaryota > Metazoa > Arthropoda > Insecta > Orthoptera > Tettigoniidae > Meconema > Meconema thalassinum. Next base: position 9,944,012 of record OY714911.1, on the reverse strand, counting down.
GTCTCCTCAACAAAATGCAAAGTTAACACTTTACTTTTTTTTTGTTCCTACGAGTAGGATGTCATGGAGCGCACAAGTCAGAGCGATTCTCACAAGCTTTTGCAATCTCTGCATGAGTATGCGTGGGAATGCAATGATCAGCTTTTCGACAGAGCTGTATGTCCTTCATCGAGATATCGAGTAACACGTCTGGGTCAGATAACAGCCACCTGCATGCGAACAACAGGCTGTTATCTCTCTCTGCTGCGAGGCACGTACGATGATAAGACCTGTGTCTGTCTGGATCGCCGTGGGCTAGCTTCAATGCTTTCAATTCTCATTGCATTAAACATGTTCTCTCTCTGCGTGTGAGCCCTGACCAGTCAAGACAAATAATAATAATAATAATAATGCATAAATGTTTTACTAACATCATAGCGCATAACCTAACGTGACTTCAAATCTGGTTTCTTACATTTTTCCCCGTTTTCCTCAACGATCTCGAAAAAAATAACGGAAACCATCATTTTAGGTTTTCCATACCTACATTCCCGTAAACAGAACGACATAAATACATCGACATGACCATCATAAAAATCGCCTCATTCGTTTTCCAAATAACGCGAAAATGAACAAAAAACACCTTTTCCATAAGAAAACCATGTTTCCAGCTTTTTGCCTTTTTCATATCTATATCCCCGTAAAGAGGACAATGAAACGAAATAAATACTATCACACACGTCATTCTCACGTTTTCGGTTTTCACAATATGAGGGAAAATCACAAAACCCATTTGTGACTAAAAAAAACATGTTTCCAGCTTTTAACCTATTCCATATCTATATCCCCGTAAAGAGCACAACGAGACGAAAACATACTATCACGCACGTCATCATCACGTTATCCGTTTTCCAAAAATCGGCAAAAATGTGAAAAACGCATTTTTCGACCCAAAACCCTAAGTTCACCTTTTCGACACCTACATTCCCGTAAAGAGCACAACGAGACGAAAAAAACGAATCCAAGCACGCTCTCCCAGCATGACCCGTTTTCCAAAAATCGGCAAAAATGTGAAAAACGCATATTTAGACCCAAAACCCTAAGTTTACCTTTTCGACACCGACATTCCCGTAAAGAGCACAACGAGACGAAAAAAACGAATCCAAGCACGCCCTCCTAGCATGACCCGTTTTCCAAAAATCGGCAAAAATGTGAAAAACGCATGTTTTGACCCAAAACCCTAAGTTCACCTTTTCGACACCGACATTCCCGTAAAGTGCACAACGAAACGAAATAAACGAATCCAAGCACGCCCTCCTAGCATGACCCGTTTTCCAAAAATCGACAAAAATGTGAAAAACGCATTTTTTGACCCAAAACCCTAACTTCACCTTTTCGACACCGACATTCCCGTAAAGAGCACAACGAGACGAAATAAACGAATCCAAGCACGCCCTCCTAGCATGGCCCGTTTTCCGAAAATCGACAAAAATGTGAAAAACGCATTTTTTGACCCAAAACCCTAAGTTCACCTTTTCGATACCTACATTCGCGTAAATAGCACCATGAGACGAAAAAAACCAATCCAAGCACGCCCTCCTAGCATGGCCCGTTTTCCGAAAATCGACAAAAATGTGAAAAACGCATTTTTTTACCCAAAACCCTAAGTTCACCTTTTCGATACCTACATTCCCGTAAAGAGCATGACGAGACGAAAAAAACGAATCCAAGCACGCCCTCCTAGCATGGCTCTTTCCATTCCAAGGTCGCAGGGGCTCACCACTTGCTTTTATAAGCAGCTCCCCCACTACCACACTACTACTACGCATCAAAGCCACAACTAGATGAGCTGTCGCCAGGCTCAGATCACAGTTCTCACCGCTACGCAAGATGAAAGCTTGCTTGTTACTTTCGCTCTTCAGTGAACTTTGGTTCTAAAGAAGAACCTTTCTTCAAGCCGATACTTTATTTCGAGATGCTGGACATCGAACTCACAAAGTATAGTGTTCGTAAACTATAAACTACAACAGCAAACCAGCAAGCTCTGGCCACGGCCGACCTGCAGCAATGAACCTCTCTAGTCAACATGAATAGCAACGGAAGATAAGTTACGTTCTTTTATTCTCTATTTTTATCAATAATCTTATATGTTTTAATGGTTTTAATATTGCTTGCAAGTGCAATTGTTTTCAAAATAGTGTGTCTTTAAAATGAACTCTTGTAAATAGCACCAAGTTGTGCCAACCTACTAATTTTTAAACCCAAAGGGTTTCCAGTAATGTATAGAATTTATCACTTGTGTCAAACAACAAATAAAGTTTATATTATATTAATGCTTAAATGTTCAGTGTTAAATTTAAACTTAAAGTTGAGTATAAGGAACCAGGCCGCACTCCCCTAGCCCAAAATATTCAGTCTAATAGCTTCTTTCACAGTAGTTATTTTGTCCAGGCATTGCCTGATGCTTTCTCCCGTTTATGAGAACGAACTTGGGCTGTTCTTCACATAACCACCTACCATGGTCCTTCTTACCTTACAAATGCTACATGCAGCCGGAAAAAGGTTTAATTGCTTATACAACTCAGGCGACAAATTTCACTCATTCGTAACTGGGAGATAACCGTAATTCGGGGAATTGCTGGACATAATATTTACGTAATATGAAGTAACTCGGCTAATGGTTACCTCATGCTAAAGATGTTAATAATGATCCCAAAATTAGCGTTAATGTACCCATAAAATTATCTAAGTCTTTATTAAAAGCGCGTTATTTTAATCAAAACTAGATTAATTTACATATAACTTCTCTCCCGCCAAGAAAAGGAAAAAAATCTAATATTATCCCGCTGTGTGGGATTCAAAATTATATGGCGCTAGCCTCAGTTTGAAATAAGCTATAAGTTATTTCGCGGGAGGAAAGTTAGATTGGCAAACCTGGGAGGGCGGAGTTGTATTACCACAGTCTAAAATATACAGTCGCGAAGCTCGCTGCGTTACGTAATTGCATCCTCTTTGTAGGTGAAGCGACACTAGCGCTCGCGGCGGCCAGCAAGCTGAACAGATGATTTCATTTCTGCAGGGGTTTTTTGAATTTTAAGTCACTTGAGTGATTATTTCCATTTTAAACATTGGTCTCGTTAAATCACCAACTACTAAAGGAAAAAGCCACAATGTTGATATACTGTACACTTTTAACTCATAGAAACATAAAAGAATGCTTTGTTTTTATTAGTTCAGTCCTCTATAAGTATCCCTAGGTACAGTTGTATGACGTATTTAATGAGTCTTACGTAGAATTCATAGTCCATACTAGTTATAAATTCATGTATTTGTTTTAATGATAGTCGCTGGCATCTCTACATAAAACCAAGTCCACGATTCCTGGATGTAACGGGTAATCTCTAAATCCACTGAATGGATTTTGATGCGGTCTTCACCATTCATTAAAGAATTTCTCGAGGAAGGTTTCTGTAGGAAAGCATTCACTTATGACCAAAGGAAGCCGAGCAGTAACGATCTCAGTGAAACGTGTCGAAGGAAAACCTACCGTCCGTGCGCCTTTTAAGCTTAGGCTGGGTAAACCATAAAAAATATCCATATGTTATGAGTGTAAGAATTGGTCAGCATGAAAAGTTCTACAAATACGACCGCGACAGCATATCTTTAATACATCGCCAACTATAGGCTAAGTGATTTTACGTTTTAATTTCTTCCAACAATCTCCATTCAGTGGAAATTTAAATTACTAGCTTCGGAGCGAGTTTACGAGCTAGTGAGCGAGCCCATCACCCCAGCTTCGACCAGCATTAACTGTCGAGTCGTGTCGAGTTAAGGCTTCAGAGAAGAGTAGACTAAAAGTGTTTGGAGTTCCTCTGTTCACCCCGGCTTTTGAGAATTGCGTCTGAGACCTACCGTCCGTGCACCTTTTAAGCTTACGTGGAGTAACCCCTTTAAGATACCAGGCGAAGCCGGGGCGGGTTGATAGTATGGGTATAATATAACATCACACTCTTAATCATATCAAAAGCTAGTTATTCCGTAAAATTGAATAACATTATAGTTAATTAGTAAAAATACCAGTGTGATTTGTGAAACGAAAAGTATAAAAAGATCTTAAGGTCTTAAATGGCTCAATTGTAAGTACTTCGTATTTTTTCTGTGGGTTTGAAACCATTCATTCCTGAATTTGACAAAATAATACAATGCCAATTTTACAAAATATCGGCGATAACAATTGTGTACCATGTGGGAGACCAGGTATGTCATAAGAGAATTAACAAACAGTGTACCACATCTAAGTTTGTGAGCATTATCCTGAAGACATAAATTAATTGGTTTGGTTCGAAAGGATTCGAGAATAAGTTTATATTATTGTGCAAAATCTTTATTCATTAAATCAGCTCTCTGACTATTAAAAAGCCATTTTCTACATATGAAAATTAAAATGTCGGCACGCGTTTGAGATGACATCTTTTACGTTTACTTAGTCTACCGTAAGTCTTAATTTAAAAAATTCATAGATATTTATATTTGATTTGCAGCCAATGGCCATAGCAGGGCATTTCACATGAACGCCCGTAGGTTCCCCAATTTCAATGTCAAGTAGTTCCAACTTAAGCTACACTGTCACTGAAACCCAACGGCGAACGTTTGAACTTGATAGAGCGTGTCTAACCCAATAGCCTACACATTTTGGCTACACACTACCAATTGTAGTGGTAAGTTCTTTTACGTGCCATAAATCTATGACATGGGACTCGGTTTGAACCCGCGAACTTGGGCATGGCAGTTCAGCATGCTACCGACTACGCCACCGAAGCCATGCATAGATATCCTACCGAGACATGCTTCTGATTTATTACCGACTGGCTCCGTGGCTCAGCGGTAACGTTCTCGCCTGCTGTTCCCAGGGTTGCAGGATCTAATCCTGGTGCAGCCAGCTGGCATTTAAGGTTGCATATATGCGAGGGAACCGTGTTTGTAGATTTACGGACACGTTCAAGATCCCCTTCAGGGCAAAATTCCGGCACCCCGGTGTCTCTAAAATCCACAGTAGTTAAAAGGGACCTAAAACCAATAACATTATTATTGATTGATAACCAGTTAAAGACCTAGTTCCGTTGTTTGATTGAAAAGCTTTATAATACTTTCTACTGCGTATCCCAATTAATTGGGGTCGCCTGAGCCAATCAGGCTCATTTTGGTTTTGGCCGGGGATTTAAGGCCGGATGCCCTTCCTGACGCCTCGTAATTTTTCAGGTGAAAATTCCACACCACAGTCACCGGGATTGGAACTCCGGCCGTCCGGGTGATTGACGAGCAGCTAAGCCACTGCATCAACACGCTCCCCTTCAAAAGCTTTGTAATACTAGCCTAAAATCCATAGCTCAAATCTTACCTTTTAGAGTCCTTTGGAAACTCGGGTGTCGTCTTGTTATTTGAACAGTCTGACTTCCCAGTCGGTCAACACGAATAGGCCTACACCCAATCAGATTGGGCGAGGAGTAACAATTAATTTCCCTGTGTAATTCATAATACAATAATTATTTATACATTTAATATACAACCCCCCCCCTCTGTATGTGAGAAGTGTTTTATTAAGCGTATAAATTATTCATGTATTGTTATTTCAGGCATTAGGAGATACATTGTCACTGCCCACCTAATCTAATTGGGTACCGTACACTCGTGTTGACCGACTAAAAAGCGATCATATAGGTTACTCAGCAACACTGAAATATTGATTCTAACATTACCGGTAGATCTATCTATTGAACTGCACATCTCCTCTTGTAAAGCACATGTTAAATTAAAGATATAACTTTTACACAATGCTCACATACAGTAAATCCGGCAACATTAACATACACCAACATAGCGCAGTCGGCACATTCCTGCTGGCTGCATGAGAGCATTGTTGTCGCGCGGTAGAAAACTATGAGGCAAGCTTCGCGATCTGTTGGTAGACTGTGGTTATACGTTGTGAACCACTTTTCAGAATTTATTGTAATTATTATTATTATCATCATGATTATTATTATTATTATTGTCATGTGTTGTGACATCTCTATATTACGCCTCGAGAGTTTAAAAGTGCGCAGTTTGTCTGTATGTATCTCTCTGTCTAACGTTGTGCAACCCCTGGCTACATACTGCCTTGTTCTCTCGTATTGGCTAGTGTTGTTGCTACCTTGCATTTTGTTGTGCAATTCGTTCTGCCATTGGCTCTGACAATATTTGACGCGAGTTTGGGGCCACTCCCAAACTACGCATTTGATATTTCTGAGAGGCTTCTCCCCTCTCTGGGGGACAGAAGCTTAGTCAGTCTTAGACGCGCCGAGATGTAAGGCGAACGTGTGTATTCGGGCAGAGGCCCACCCTCATGGCGCAGCGGAATGTGAGTACGGCTCAATGTATTTCTATCTAACGCAATGTAATTGTTTTTGTTAAACGTTCCTTCTTTTGCTTAATTCTCTTTCCTTTTCAAGATGTTACTGTTAGTATTTTAATCCTTGAACCAGATCTCCGGGACCTTGCGTAATGTCATACGGCGGAGTTCTTTTTGTTGCTTTTGTTATGTGCCCTCCTCACAGTTTTATTATTTTGGTTAATACCTGTAAGATTCGAAAGTATTGCGTTTCTGCGTCTTGGCTTATGTATATTTTCCTGTCGGGCCTTGGTGCTCGTCTTTTGCGTCGGTGTCTCTTTTGTACCACAAATGTTTCATTTGATTGGTAGCAATTGGACCTTTGTTTGCGGACAGTATGTGTGAGGTAACGGGACTTATGTCCAACGTCCCACTAATACGTGTCCCCTTTGTTTATAGAATATATGTGACGGTGGTTAACTGGGATTTTCTCCAGCTCCGATGTCATATTATTCTTTTTTTTATATGTCGTGTTGTTGCGGCATTATGTTGGAGTATAAGCCTGTTTTTTTTATAGCGTGCTTTCGATTTTTACCGGTCTCTTTCGTCCCAAGTCAATTGTAATGTAATGTATCTCCGTATATCTCATTTTCCTTTTGTTTTGTTTTTATCTTTCGATTTTCGCCGTATTACATAACTTAATGATATTCCCCCTTTTCTTCCCCTTCTTCCTACCTCCGTGAAATCTCTCTTCCCTTTGTTTTACTCCCCTCACTCCTCCCCCATCCCTCAGGTATGTTTACAATAACATCATGAAAAGCTTCGCGTCTTAGCAGTTCGAATTTTGACTTTTTGCAAGTTTGTCGTTTCTCTCTAACTTTTGTAAGTTTCGTTTTATTTTCTTTCAAGTTTGTATCTTTTCGTTAGATTCATGTTGTTGAGCGGTACTCAGGTTCTGTCGTGCTTTTTAGTTTTTTTTTAGTTTTTGAATTCTTTATTCTTGGTATTGGGTTTCTTTTGTATTATTGATCTTGTCTTAGCTTGCCTTTTTTCTTTGTTTTAAATAATTTGTTTATTTCGTGTACACGCTCTTTCTTTTATCCTCAATACATTTTTATATTTTAAGTAATATAGCTCCCTTGTCTTTTCATTTCTTATATTTAAGTTCCCCTTCCTTATCCTTATCCTTATCTCGATTTCGTCAATCTTGTCTTTGTGACGTAACAAAGGCACGATTAGCACGCCTCTGGGATTTGTTTAATTAATTTTATGGGAATCTCATTTTTGCACTTTTGATTGTTGCATTAAGCAATTATTTGTTTGCATTTGGTTTTTTGGGAATCATCTTTTGCTCGCTCCGAAAACCTTGGGCCCAGCACCGGGTCGAGCAAGACGTCTTTTCCCCCATCCATTTGCGACCTTGTTGATTTTATCTTCCTCTGCTACTCTGACGCGTATTATTATTATTATTACCCAGACCTTGATCGGCGCAATGGTAGCAGATCGCGTGGTTGCGTGCGAAATCGTTCCCTCCTCTCCTCTCTCAAGTTATTAACCTTTTATTATTTTTCTCTTCATTTACATTGTATTAAAATTTGTTTTTCTTTGAGTTTAAGGAATTCAGTGAATTGTTTTTTCCCCACCCCTGAAGAAAGGGTGAAGTTACTTTCTGTGTGAACTACGGGCATCCAGGAAACCCATCTCCAAGGAAAGGTGGTTTTGTCCCTCAAGTAAACAAGACATCCAAAAGACCCAGCTTCGAGGTGAACAGTGGCAACATATCAGTGAGTACATCGCATCGCTGGAACACGACACGTCACGGTATTGTAACCTACTTTTATGTATTTGCTTCCTCTAGTAGACATTTGTTTAGTTAACGGTGATTTTAAGGCGACAGGAAATTTTGTTTGCTTTCTCTTCTTTTTCATTTCGTCAGTGTTGTGGACGTTTTTATTTTACTTTCTGTGAAGTAGAAAACGCATTTCTCTCAAGGGTTTGAGTCCTTACCTTTGTTGTTAATAGTCGCTTTGTTAACTGTGATATTTCTCAGAACTCACCTCACCCCTTCACACGTCTCAGTCTGGAACAGCTGCTGACAGGTTTCTTGTCATTACCGTACAGCCTAAAACCCCCGCCCCTCTTTCTCCGAAGTTTTCCCCGGCCCACTTATGGGAACCGTCTCTTTAAATCCTACGGTCACCCCGACCCCCCCCCCCCCCCCTTGAGCCTCGCGTAATTATACTAACGTTTGATGTTAGTAAAGTGTTTGTTGTCTCAGTTATGAATGGTCTGTTGAGCTATTATGTGTGTTATGATTGGGAGTTAAGTTTGTTTCATAATTAGGGAGGGTGATTGTTTTATTTTTGTCAGGGGATTTCAATGTAGGTTTTCATTTAAAATTGTTTATATACGGTAAGCTTGATGTTACTATATGTTCAGTATGGCAGTGTGTATTTCGTTGGGAAACCTGCTAGGTGAGGTCTCCGTCGGAATTAGGGTTTGGGACCTGTCCCACGGCTTCGACGCCCACTTAGGGTGTACATAGATTCTACACGATTCGTCAATCTTTACTATGGGATGAAGTTTGTCACGATGACCTGTAGTCCGTTATTTGAGTTTCCATGGTGTTCCAACGACTCATATTAGCATTCTGATGTAATGGGGAAATTTTGATTTGTTTATGGGAAGGAGTATGTATGTAGTGTTGTTGTTGTTGGTTGTATTTTGAGATGAATGTGTGTGTCAATGAGTTTAATGAATTTTTATCAACAGTTATTTGTGGGTGGTTTCAAATTTAGTTCAATTTTGATTTTATACCCTATTCAATTTAAACTATATATATATTACGTACGAACTATTTATTCGTTTTTATTGGCAAACCAAATATACGATAAGTATTACTCAGAGATACCAACCATTTTAGGTCTACGGCATCCTTGGTATGGGACATTGATGTTCGTGTGAACTACTCTGGCGTGCATTACCCAATTTTCTTATATTTGTATGGGATAGGCCATACCCTCTCTGTCTTTAATTTTTTTTTATGCGGTACCTCTGAGGTCTACGGCCCGTATATTGACGCTGTAACCATTTTATTTTTGTGGGTTGGTAATATTTATTATTGGGTTTCGAGTTTGATTGATTGTATGTCTGGTCTTGATTGGTTTTATGCGAGGTTCCAGTCTGTTCCTTTTATTTGGAAGGTATTTTGTAACGTAATTATTTGGATTTTCGTTCTCTGTCCGGAATGGTATTTTTTGTTTCGACAGCTACTTTGAGTTATTATTCCTTTTCATTTGTTAGTATCTAATGTCTTTTGATGAATGTTATTAGTACATTTTTCCCCTTTACTCCTACTATGTATCTAGTTAGGCAGGAGACACCCGTGGCCGCCTGAGTTACACGGAGGATTTCGAAAGATGTGTTGAACTATACTTCTGCCTAAGGCAATTTCCGGTACCTGCCTGCTTTTGTTGTAGGGAGCCGGCCGGCCCATTGTCCGAGCTGCAGACACGACTTGCTATTGTTCGACAACGCCTGAGATGGTCTGTTGACTTACATTCTTTTCTTGTAGTGACAGTGATTTGTTTATTGATATAGTTGTTTACTATTTATCGTAACTTCTGTTTTACGTTTTTGTGATATCATGTTTTTATAAATCATTTCAATCTAATGTTTTCTCTAAGATAATGTGTATTATTTTCCTGTATCTGTCATATATTTGGAGAGTGTTTCCGGTAGCGATAGCTAGTCTCCAAGTACCTGAGAAGTGGCCGGTGTATCCTTTAGACCCCGTTCACGGCTCGTTTTCTCTTCTTTCATTTGGTCTGACGACCCTGCCTATTCATACTTTTACTTTCCAGCTGGCAGAATGAATCCACTTTCCCTCTTACGGAGCTTATGTAACCCCAAATATTTCCCCGACGCAAGCCTTATTTTGTATACAGGGTGCTCCCCTTTATATTTTTTTGTGATCATGATTTAACCTTTTTCTTTCTTTTATTATTAGAAAATTGGCTGATTTCCAGAAGGTCGCCATTAAGAAGACTTCGCTTTCTCCACGTCATCTGGCAGAGTCTAGCTCAAGATTGACCGTTTTATTATCATTATTTTCTTTTTGGTACATCCATTTTTAATATGTGTGACGTATTGACGTGCAGTAGAGGTAGGATCCGCCTTTATTTCACGGCTGTACTGATCCTTATATAATTTGAATTTTTGTTGTTTTAATTTCATCTTAAAGTTTTTTTTTCGTACCAAAAAGAAAAAAAATTCCTCACCAGTGAACATCTTCGTGAATACGTGTGTATGAAAATATATGTGTGTTTGAGAAAAGAGACTTGCGTTTCGTCAAGCCTTTTATGGAAGTTATGACGTTCAAAGAACTTTTAATTAAGCTGCGTCTTATGAATAAGAGAAATGTGAGAACATTTTATTATGTCTTAATTTTTCATGTGTGTATCTGGTGTACATGATGTAATCTTCTTTCCTTCACCCTGTTCAAATGTATCTAATCGAAGAATGTTATTTTATATAATTTTGTTATGAAAAAGAAAAAATTCTTTTATGCCTTTGTTATGTAAAAGAATTTTTTTTGGAGAAAGCGGTGGAATTTGAACCACTTTTCAGAATTTATTGTAATTATTATTATTATCATCATGATTATTATTATTATTATTGTCATGTGTTGTGACATCTCTATATTACGCCTCGAGAGTTTAAAAGTGCGCAGTTTGTCTGTATGTATCTCTCTGTCTAACGTTGTGCAACCCCTGGCTACATACTGCCTTGTTCTCTCGTATTGGCTAGTGTTGTTGCTACCTTGCATTTTGTTGTGCAATTCGTTCTGCCATTGGCTCTGACAATATTTGACGCGAGTTTGGGGCCACTCCCAAACTACGCATTTGATATTTCTGAGAGGCTTCTCCCCTCTCTGGGGGACAGAAGCTTAGTCAGTCTTAGACGCGCCGAGATGTAAGGCGAACGTGTGTATTCGGGCAGAGGCCCACCCTCATGGCGCAGCGGAATGTGAGTACGGCTCAATGTATTTCTATCTAACGCAATGTAATTGTTTTTGTTAAACGTTCCTTCTTTTGCTTAATTCTCTTTCCTTTTCAAGATGTTACTGTTAGTATTTTAATCCTTGAACCAGATCTCCGGGACCTTGCGTAATGTCATACGGCGGAGTTCTTTTTGTTGCTTTTGTTATGTGCCCTCCTCACAGTTTTATTATTTTGGTTAATACCTGTAAGATTCGAAAGTATTGCGTTTCTGCGTCTTGGCTTATGTATATTTTCCTGTCGGGCCTTGGTGCTCGTCTTTTGCGTCGGTGTCTCTTTTGTACCACAAATGTTTCATTTGATTGGTAGCAATTGGACCTTTGTTTGCGGACAGTATGTGTGAGGTAACGGGACTTATGTCCAACGTCCCACTAATACGTGTCCCCTTTGTTTATAGAATATATGTGACGGTGGTTAACTGGGATTTTCTCCAGCTCCGATGTCATATTATTCTTTTTTTTATATGTCGTGTTGTTGCGGCATTATGTTGGAGTATAAGCCTGTTTTTTTTATAGCGTGCTTTCGATTTTTACCGGTCTCTTTCGTCCCAAGTCAATTGTAATGTAATGTATCTCCGTATATCTCATTTTCCTTTTGTTTTGTTTTTATCTTTCGATTTTCGCCGTATTACATAACTTAATGATATTCCCCCTTTTCTTCCCCTTCTTCCTACCTCCGTGAAATCTCTCTTCCCTTTGTTTTACTCCCCTCACTCCTCCCCCATCCCTCAGGTATGTTTACAATAACATCATGAAAAGCTTCGCGTCTTAGCAGTTCGAATTTTGACTTTTTGCAAGTTTGTCGTTTCTCTCTAACTTTTGTAAGTTTCGTTTTATTTTCTTTCAAGTTTGTATCTTTTCGTTAGATTCATGTTGTTGAGCGGTACTCAGGTTCTGTCGTGCTTTTTAGTTTTTTTTTAGTTTTTGAATTCTTTATTCTTGGTATTGGGTTTCTTTTGTATTATTGATCTTGTCTTAGCTTGCCTTTTTTCTTTGTTTTAAATAATTTGTTTATTTCGTGTACACGCTCTTTCTTTTATCCTCAATACATTTTTATATTTTAAGTAATATAGCTCCCTTGTCTTTTCATTTCTTATATTTAAGTTCCCCTTCCTTATCCTTATCCTTATCTCGATTTCGTCAATCTTGTCTTTGTGACGTAACAAAGGCACGATTAGCACGCCTCTGGGATTTGTTTAATTAATTTTATGGGAATCTCATTTTTGCACTTTTGATTGTTGCATTAAGCAATTATTTGTTTGCATTTGGTTTTTTGGGAATCATCTTTTGCTCGCTCCGAAAACCTTGGGCCCAGCACCGGGTCGAGCAAGACGTCTTTTCCCCCATCCATTTGCGACCTTGTTGATTTTATCTTCCTCTGCTACTCTGACGCGTATTATTATTATTATTACCCAGACCTTGATCGGCGCAGTTGTCATGAAGACGTGTGTAGCCACAAATGGGGACCCGGGCTGAAAGACGACAACTGTGCATCACCACAGACACAAATCACAACCTGCCGATTTTCCAATGGGGGAGGGTTCTAACCCCCCTAACACCACCCTGGCTACGCCACTGTATGTACGTACATTCATGCGGCCGACGGCTCTTGTGGGATTGTTGACATATTAATAGGGCTGTTTTGCCATAACAAATATACCACATATACCAATCGAATGGTACTCCGATGTATGGAATGTGCAGGAAACGAACACAAGTGTTGAGTAAAGAATATTGTGATTTATTCCAAACTGAAATGTTAACATATTAGAGAGGAAAATTCTACAGAAAATTGTGTTGTTTTTAACACATTACATCTCTGTTGCACACTAAACATTTGGCATGCCTTTTATAAGCCGTACAGAAAAATGAAATTTCCCATTCTGCTTTAAAGACTGCTGCTTCACCACTCCTTGTTTTGTATGCTGTTCAGTCATGACCACTGTGAAACTGATTTACTTACACGCTGCCTACAAAGCGCATTGGACTAAACTAGCGACTGATGGATCGGCTGCACACTTCAGCGCGCTCAGCCAGTCAAGCTCTTCCCACTCACTTCTGAAACTACCTTCCACCAAAGCGCTCGGAGCACTGGCTTAGAGCGTGGCCGGGGAGCGCTGTCTGCATGGCTCTGCGTCTACTTGCAGCGAGACTCCTTCTTCAATGTTGGCGCAAGCTATGGATCAGTTTTACTGTTAATGTGTGCGATCGGTAACTTTTTTCACGTCGCTTTGGGTTGCTTTAATTGTGTGTCCGTTTCGTTAGAGATAATTCAGTACCTGAGGAGTTTCTACAATTTATTCCAATGAATGATACAGATAAAGTCATCAAGATGGCGGATTGTGAGAGTCAGTAGTAATGGCGGTGGGAACACGGAGAGCATTCTCTCACATAATATCAATATTATAAGCAACCACGTAACTATGGTACCACTGCATCATTTCAGTTTTAATATTTATTTACTGTTTTCCATATTTGTTATAATTCTTTTTTCATTTTATTTATTGTGTAGAAAAAATAATGAGGCCTAAAATAGTTTCATGCAAAGAGAACGGTTATGTAATTATTGTTTTTTATGAATATTAAACGAAATATAATTTTAATTATGATGATGACTGTCATCTGCTCCTGTAATAATGTACACAATTACCCTATTATATTAATGACTACCCCCCCCCCTTCCCCCCCCCCACAAGAAGGAACTCCTACGAACGACGCCACTGAACCAACCCCCCTGGCCATTAAGGGCTCCATCGTACTGAAGTACAGAGAACTCCCCTCCCACTTGCCTTTCTGTTTGCCCTCGCCACCCACGGGTACGCACGCTTCACGTGGACCATTCCTTTACAATCCTCCACTGATGAAAAGTCTTCCCAAAATTCTATGCAAGTGTGTCTTCATCTTATATCAAACAGGATCATTATGTTTGTGCGCCGCGGTAGTCGCGGTAAACTATGGCGTGATTTGGCTGGCCAGGTGCGGAGCGAGTGGACCTCGCAATACCCCGCTCCGTTAGTTCACACGTGTTTTCTCATTCATATGGACGTGTATCTGCAAAGCTTAGACGTTAGTGTTGCAAGTTTAGTGAGTATTGTGATTGCTGTGATTGTTGGTCATGCCTAGACACCAACTCACATTGTGCGAACGTGGGTATATCCATAATTCGTTTATGAAAAGCAGACAGTCTTGTTCTGAAACAAGACGAACATTTCTAATCAAGTTTCCAGGAAGACCTGTGCCTAAAGCCAGTACAATTAGGAGCCTCGCTAAACGATTCAAGGAAACAGGCTCCGTTAGTAATAAACGAGTTAACAGACAACGTTGTGTTCTTGCAATACAAATATTAGATGAGATTGTTGCCCATTCGTTCATCAGAAGATGTCAGGTGTGTGTTACAAGAGAGGGAGGACAATTTCAGCATCGACTATGAGCACTGTAGGTACACATTTATTGGTTGGTTCCTTAGTTTAGGGGCTGTGACAACGCGGTCATGTAGCCCCGTGTATTTTGGGTGTGTGTAGAATCTGTCTGATAACCGGTGTTAATTGTGATGGCTGTATTAGAGTGTATTATCTGTGATTCAGGTAAGGACTGCGATTAATTTTTTCAAGTAGTTTCTACTTTTGCTACCAAATGCTTCCGTCCACGCCACCTGGATTGCTGACTTGGCTACTAGATGGCATCACAGTCAGCACCTGGCGGCGAACGTTGGAACTAATAGAGCGTTATCAAATCATACCTACAAATTTTTGCTTCACACAAGTGTAGTTAGTGGAAGGTTCTTTTTCATGCCAAAAATCTATGATATGGGACTGCCGGCTTTACTTCACCTCCGAAGGAAGGCATACTGAGGGATTTTTAAAGCTCTTAAAAAATCCGACGACTTCGGCCGGGTTTGAACCCGTGACCTTGGGCATAGAAGCTCAGGATGCTACCAACTACGCCACCGAAGTCGCCTACAATCAAAAGCTACTAAGGTTCTTACAGTAGCTTCTGCCTGCTATCTGGTGACGAACATAGGAACTTCTCTAGTTCTTTGTAAGCTCTTTGGCACACATTCTTTAGTCACATTGTTTTTTCTTCTATTGAAAAAGGAGGCAAGGTCCCTCACGAAACGTATAGGCATTTTCTATTATTATTATTTCACACGGCAAAATCCCCAAAATATGGATAATATTAATAATAATAACCCGGGCCGTACTTTACCTTTCATGTAGAGCGGTAGCTGCGTGACCAGCGTGTAGAAGCCCCAGTTAGCGGCGAAGTGAGCCGCCATCTTGGCCACGTACGGAACAGACGTGGCGAACTTGAGCCAAGGATGAAAGCTCACCTGAAATGAAAACACTGATTTATGCCCAAACCAAACTAACACATTTCTGTCTCTCAATTAGAGCGTTTTTGCAAATTATAATCCAGCCGCTGAATTAATGTTTGATATAAAATTATATTATGGTTTTTAAGCCATTTTTCAGTGGTGCGTTACTGGGTGAGTTAGCCGTGGGTGTTACGGCGTGGTTGCAAACAGTCGCTCACATCCGGGAGGCGAGGAGGTTCGAATCCCCCCGCCGGCAACCTTGAAGATGATTTTCTGTGGTTTCCCATCTTCCTTCCAGGCAAATGCCGGGGTTGGGCCCTAACTATAGGCCACAACCGCTACCTTCCAACTCCTCGTCCTTACAATCACACTTTCCTCCCCAGACAACACTCCACACGCGACGGTACTTGTAGTTCACCCCATGGGTGTCCGCATAGAAGCAGCTACTTACTCTGGCGAGCCGAACATGTCCTTGGACACTCCCGGCACTAAAAGCCATACGCTAAAAAATAAGAAAAAAAAGTGGTGCCTTAGTAATCGAAATTCGATGTTCTTCGGTCGGTCAACATGATTGTGCCCAATTGTGACGGGTTACTCACTAATCTTGAAAAAAAAACTCGAGATTAATAAATACACTTGGATGATCAATTTTGATCGTCAAGTGATCATAATCATATCCTTTACACTTAAGCTATTAAATCTATGTCTACAAGTATGGGTGATGTTATTTACAATATGTACACTTATTTATTTGCAGTGGGGATTAAACTCTTTAAATATCTCGGCAGTTTTGTTTCTTCTGACAACACCATGAAGCGAGAAATCAACAACAGAGTAGGCCTACTGTACCCGTTCGTCCTGGGGATGCGATGACCCATCTGCTATAACATCGCATTCCTGGAGTTCCAGGACAGAGCGGAGTTAAATGAACCTCTAGTCAAATAAGGAATGTGTCGGAAATTCAGCTGAGTTATCGAAAAAGCAGTGGGTAACACGAGACAAAGTATCTCTAGGGTCGTTACGGGCTTACGTTTAATAGAAATAATGCAAATATAAATGGGCGCCATCAACTGAATTCCTAGCAAACCACTTCCTTTCCGGTTAAGCCTTACTCAAGATAAGGAAAGAAAAAGGAACATCACACCATCATCAGATCACAACTAAGATAAAAACAAATTTATTTCACTTTGATAGTCAGACAGACATTTTAAATATAACTCCTACCTGAGAGTATGGTCGAATGCCAACGTTAAATTGTCATTGTCCAAAAATCGAACCATCTCTTTTCTAATCAAAAATATTTCATCCACATAAAACAAGAAAAATCTCTAAAGTTCTCTTGGGTTCTCAGGATCACTGTAGCACTATGTCTTTCGTCACTGACATTTGTGAAACCTGAGACCTAATTTCTCTTTAATTTAACATCATAAATGTGGATTTGAAAAAGTTATTAATCTGTCTAAACATACACATATTTTAATCACATATATTAAACATCACGTAATTTATGGCTTGCATGGCATAATTTAAATGTTGAACATGTTAGTCAAATGCTCCTAAACATTGAATAATTAATTTACACTATTTACATTGTCATTCATAATTACTTATTTGTGAATTATAGAAAATTCATGGCTCATTGGTCATCGTTATCATCATCAAAATTAAATATTTCTCACATTAATTCTCATCTCAAAATTCTACATATTCCTGTCAGAATCATTAATTCATCACCATTACATCATTTAAATCCTCAACTCAAGTTGCAATTCCTTCAAATTGTATCTCAATTAAATTTATTTAATTCCATATAAATTCATTAATCGTCAGCTTCTTTAATTAATTATCACCTTCTAATTCAGTTATTCATCATCTATCCAATCATCTATTAATTTATTTAAATAAGTTTATTTATCCAATCTTCAATTACTAAGCCTCCGTGGCTTAGGCGACAGCACGCCGGCCTCTCACCGCTGGGTCCGTGGTTCAAATCCCAGTCACTCCATGTGAGATCTGTGCTGGACAAAACGGAGGCAGACAGGTTTTTCTCCGGGTACTCCGGTTTTCCCTGTCAAAATTTCATTCCAGCAACACTCTCCACTATCATTTCATTTCATCTGTCATTCATTTAATCATTGCCCCAGAGGAGTGCGTCAGGCCTCGGCAGCCGGCACAGTTCATATCCTCGCCGCTAGATCGGGGCTTCATTCATTCCATTCCTGACCCGGTCGGAGACTGGAAGCAGGCTGTGGATTTTCATTTTCATCCAATCTTCAATTCATCCATTTATTTAATTCATTGATTTATTCCAAAATTTAATTTATCAACTTATTTAAATTGTATTCTTCTGGTTATTTAGATTTTCATTATTTCATCTAGTCATTCTGATTTTTATTTCATTAGGTCAGATCATTAATATGCTTAAATTTTCAGATTATTATTTCATTAATTATTATTCGCAGAAAATCTTGTATTATCAACTTTATTTATTTGTTTAATTTCCTAACAAATTGTTTAATATGGGTTATAGAACGTTGTCTTACAGTTTTATCACTTCCAAGTTATATCTCGTATTTAATTTATCATGCCAAAAAATATTATTGCCTTCACGACATCACGTTGGATCTAACTATCCACAACGACATTATATTTCCTCAATTCTTCAAATATCACATTTGAATACAACAATTATTCCACAAAAACTCCATAAATATTCAGCACATACAGCATGAATCTCAACAATTACGCTAGACTGGGTACGACGACCTCATGTCTGCCTCAAAATACATTAGCAACGTTGCGACTATCACATGACAACTTCTACAAAATGCCTATCACAAACTTCACTTAACCATGTTGCATGATCTACAAAAAATATATAACTGGCTTCAAATTATCAACGCACACAATCTCCAATAACTGTAATTAATCTGATCACATCTAGACAACTTCTTAAACAATTGGAAAAATATTACCTCAGTAATTCAAGATTTGCTTTCAAATAGCATAAATTCTCTTACAATTCTCATAATTCACATCACAGAAAAACACCAATGTGCTATAATCTCTCATATCAAAATCTGCAACACTGATCTGCCTTTAAATAAATCTGACCATTAATGATTCATCTTACAAGATTCAATTACTTTAAGTCCTTCTCGAAGGTATCCAACACAATTATAAAAATCATCAAAAGCATCAGCTGTAACAGCTGTTAAACTGAAATTACTCTCAAAAGAGTATAGCAACAAAATATTGGATTGGCAAACAAGAATTACAAATGTAACCCTGTTGACATTTATCGTTACTTTATTTAACAAAAGTTCGACTGATATGTGACTAGTAGTTCCTTGTTTGATTCACTTACAATCTCATGTACACTCGGATGATAAAAATGAGTCCCTCAATGGCGAGTAAGATGAGTAACCACCGTACAATCGTATAAATACGAAAGACCTCGCCCCGTCGACTTGGATGATAGTGCCCTGAACGATGGGTAAGATGAGTACCACCATACAATCGTATAAATACGAAAGACCCCATCTCGAAGACTGAATGAGTGAATGTACCAGATAGGAATCAACAAGTCTCTAGTTGTCATATAAAAGCGATATTCATTCACTAAAGAGAATAACATCTTAATATCTCCAAACAATCCAATGGAAAAAATCCCTACTGATGAATAATACACACTCGCTAGTATGCAATGAACTGACGAAGTAATTTTAGATAATCAATTGCAGATCACGAGTTCGAAATACTCGTTACACAAAAAAAACTATTCATGAAAAATATCCTTGCTGGAAAATTGTCTAAAAGACCAAACATCTGCTTAATAAAGCCAACCAATGGTGAGAATTTCGTATAATGATGCCTGCCATATCATATGGTCACGCCATATTCTAGCAAAATTTCGAAGCATATAAAGTCAAAGCCATGTCTTAAACAATCGTATCACTCCTATTAGAAAAATATACATGTGTGCCCAGTATTCATGAAAATAATCGTATCAGGTAGTTATGACTCTTACAGTACCTTTTCATAATCAGCTGTTATTAAATTTCCAAGATCGTCGATTTTCCCTATATAATGAATTTCTCGAAAGATCGGCGTGAATATCATTCCATCCATGAAATGACGATTGCATTCGAAATCCCAAGTGAATCAGCTGGTGGACTCCTCTCGTCAGGAATCGAATCCATCGCTCTGCGGTGCCATCGCGTCTCTATCTGCGTTTACTCCGACATGATGAACTTCTGGTTACCCATAGCGGATATTGTCCAAATCCTCTCGAAAAAGTTCATGGAAACAGCGGACCCCCTATTCCTCTTCTACGTTACGCCACTGTTCCATTAAATGTTCAGTTTGAGTGTCGAAAGTTCAATCTCCAATAACTGATAAGTCTCACTTTCGTAAAATAAAATTTTATGTGAGAGTGTCTAAGTTTATGAAACACCCTGTAGTTGTGTTCATATTCGGTAATTTATAAAACTATATAAGAAATAAATGCATTAATGCACGAGCTAATGTTCATCAGTGCATATGCTTACACATTCCGTTTGCTTGAAATTGTTAATGTTACTTGGAATGCGTTATGAAAAGCATAGTCGTAATGTTATTCAGAAAAACTGTGTTCAGACTGCGTTGAAATGCAGCTTAGAATAAAGTTCTCCAACTACTCGTAATGCTGTTCTAACATCCCGGCCGTCTATGCTTGCTTGCTCGGCAAGTCCGCCCGGTTTATTGACCTGCTTGTCGTTCGCTGCTCGGTGATGTTGAAACTGTCGCCTTCACTTTGCCGTGACAGTTTCGGTTCGCTACGCGACCTTCACCATGCGTTTGGCTTGCGCTACTGAGCTCGACCCTGCTTGCTCGGCTGACAGAGCTCCACTGAATGTGTCCGCACTGTCTTTACTCTTATCTGCCTGGCGCAGACACGTGGCGTTCACCCCACCACTATGCTCTCGCGTCACAATTATAATCTCGAACCCTCATCATCTCGGCTATTCCGTTATAAAATAACTTAAGGGTTATCTAACTTCCTTTAAATTATTTCCACATATAATGCATGTTATATATCTAATGTTATTGGTTTTACGTCCCTTTTAACTACACTGGCTTTTAGAGACGCTGGGGTGCCGGAATTTTGCCCCGAAGGGGATCTTTAACGTGCCAGTAAATCTACTGACACGGCTCCCTCGCATTTGCGCACCCTCAAATGCCAGCTGACTGCGCCAGGTTTCGAACCTGCAACCTTGGGCTCAGCAAGCGAGAACGATGTAATATATCCTCTTCTAAGATGTTTAAATACCATATTCCATATAGATCTTAATAAAGCTTCATAATTCTATCCATAATTCCATCTTCTTACGGATGTCAGTGCCTTCTTGATCCTAGACCTACTACGTCATCCTGACATTCCTCTTGACTCGATCTGGGCGCTATCTTTTCTTAACTCTTCCCAAAACCTCAACTACGGCTTAATGTCTGCTGGCGTAGCCGATAGCCTAAACTAGGTATCGGGTACACTACAAGAAGCTTCAAAATTGTATCACTATGTGCGTTCACTACTTTGGGATCCAACATTCCCCCACTACTGTCGACCAAAGTATTATGTGCACGCATCTTGGCGCGTCTCGCTCGGAAGTGATGGGCTCCATCTCAGCAACGCTGTACAGCTTTTCCTGGAGCGGCTAGCTGGTGAACCATGTGTTATTTCCTCCTACAAAATACAAACCGATATAAAATAAGTGAATTAATTTACGTATTTCCCAGTCATACAGCATATTTTTTTGATGTATAAGGATTCCAACGCGATCAAGAACTACATTTTCCAACCACCCCAAGCCGAGAAAAAGTTACCTTACAAAAATGATAACAACATTGTTTCTTGGGCACACAAAAATTTGAAATTAATAAACCACTTATACAACTTTCCAATGTATATTGTGTTAAAAATTGGATTCGATCTGATGACAGGTTTTTGAGATAATAAATCTTAAATGTGACGCATGGTTGAAACACGCTTAAAACGTGCACTTTTTTTGTTCCAACTGCGATAAAAAATATTGAAATATAAATTAAACATTCCAAACCTACATGAACTAACGTAAAATAGAACGACGAAAATGTTGATGTGATTGGATTTTATGTAGGTCTATTGGTTACTTCACAAACGACCTTCAAACTCGAGTGCACATAATACTTTGGTCGACAGTAGATTACCGTACCGGTATTACAAAACCTACTTTGTGCCAATTCTAACATGCGGACTTTAAGCAGCAATACTGACAGGACCAGTAAACAATCGTCTGCAGGCTATTGAAATGTAGTTCCTCCGTTCCTGCTTACAAAAGACAAGGAAGGATGACATAAGGAATGTTGATATCCGAGAAGAGCTTGGATTGGAAAGAAACCTATTGGAATTAATGAAACTCTACAGATTACGGTGGTGTGGCCATATGAAAAGAATGCTTCCAGTAAGAACTCATAGAGCTTATTCTGAAAGGGTAGTTCCTGGCAAAAGACCCCGAGGACGACCTCGAGACTTATGGGTGAAACGAGTTTCAAAGGATGTCGAGGAGAGAGGTGTAAATTGGCATACTATATCCGAAGAACAGCTATGGACGGATAAAAGAAATTAGAAGAGGCTTTTGCACTATCGCACCCGGCTTGCTCGAGCGAACACCTGATAATGATAATGACGAGTAGTTAAACTAACACAACTGGTCAATATTTGATAGTTACAGCCTATGTGAAATTTTGTTAAGACACTGAAAGTGGTAATAATAATAATATCGTATGGCCTCGGATGCCGGGTGCAAGCTTTGTAATTTGACACCCAGAGGGTAGCTTGCATGTCAAATTTCGTTGTTCCTTGAATCACTATGAAAGTCAAGGAGGTTAGATGTTAGATATCTAAGCTCCATGAACACTGTAGCGCTTTTTAGTAGAGAAATGAGGAAATTTGTGTTGGCGGAAACTCCCGAGATTAATTTTGCCATTGTGAATTCCTACTGAATTCAAATGGGTTCTTTGACATGCCAACATCGTATGACATGCGTGTCGTATTTTTGCCGCCTTTCAAAAATCACTTACCACGGCCAGGAGCGAACCTGCAATCTTGGGGTTAGTAGACCGACACGATATACACTCGCCCACCGTGGTGAATGACATGCAAATTTGTTTGCTTAGTGTGAGTGTTGTGAAATGCTCAGCTTAGAGTGGATTGTATACTTAGCTGCTTGAGTGGTTCGGGGTCCGGTTGCGAGCAGTTGACCTTGACACTGCCTGCACTGAACTAGGAACCTAACTTCGCCACAATAAAGGCATCAATAATAATAATAATAATATGTTTTTCAGGGGAAGAAATGCATTCACGCACATACAGTAGTGGCAGAACACTCCCCCTGTTACTTCTCGAACCGTTTAACACATTACTTCAGGCTAGCTCCATATTGTGGAGTTTTCAGTGTCGCCTAAGTAAAGAAAGTTTGGTGCTTTTCAGTCGGTCAACACGATTGTACACAAATGAGATGGAGTATGCCCTAATCCTGAAAAAATGTACATGAGATTAATAAATACACTTGGATGACCAGTTTCGATCGTCAAGCGATCATCATCAGATCCATTACACTTAGGCTACATATTGTAAATATTTTCACCCATACTTTCAGACATAAACATTTTGTAGCCGAAGTGCAATGGACCATAAGGAAACGAGATAGGAAGTATATTGATGCTTTTGAGATCTGGTGTTGGAAAAGGATACTGCGTATTCCTTGAACAGCCAAGAAGACAAATGTATGGGTAATTCAAAACATCAAACCAGATCTGTCTCTAGAAGCATTGATAACAAGATTACAGTTTGTCATATTTTGGACACATTATGAGACGTTCTGAATCGTTGGAAAATGCAGTTATGCCTGGAAAGTTGGAAGGGTCTCGGAGACGAGAGCGGCCAGCATTGAGATGGATCGACTCCATCAAATCCAACGTGAATATGCCAGTGAAGGATCTGAAGTATATGGCTGAAGACCGAATCATATGGAGACAGTCCATCCAAACAGTCGCTAGGAGTCGACGCCGACATCCAAGTGTACAGTATTTATTAATCTTTGTGTACTATGTCCTTTGTATACAATGTACTATGCACTTTTTTCTGCAATAAACCTAGGCCGTTATGCGCGGCAGTATTAAAGGTGCCAGGACGTCTTCAATAGACCGTGTACCGCTTAGTTTAAATGGCTTTTTAGTCCACGCGTGGCGAATACAGTTCTACGGTCTTTAATAGTTGCAGATCTTCCTGTATTCAATAACATACATTCATATCTAGCCTTGGCAACGTGACACAAATAAACATTGCACTGACCTCAGAAACCACATAGGAACAAAAGGGGGGAGGATTTTGAACAACCATATAATCACCCCAAACAGACAAATTCCGGATTTTTATCACCATTTTAGCATTTCACCTAACATTAGATATACTACAATTAGCATACACTGACAGTTGCATTACCAATACTGCAACTAAATAATTGTACATATTGTAAATATTTTTCACCTGTAGTCTCGAACATAGATGTTATAGCCTAAGTGTAATGGATCTGATGATGATCGCTTGACGATCAAAACTGGTCATCCTAGTGTATTTATTAATCTCATGTAATTTATTTCAGGATTAGGGCATAACCCAGCTCTATTTGGGTACATTCGTGTTGACCGACTGAAAAGCGCCAAACTTTCGTCTAGGCCCATTTGCTAAGACACTTGTCCTCAACTATCTTTTAGGGGCGTGGTGGCTCAGCGGTCTAGCTGTATGCCTCTCACCAAGGCGGTCCGGGTTCGATTCCCGGTCAATGCATGTGCGATTTTCGAAGTGAAATGCCATGTCCTGTGGTTCGGATTCCACGTAAAAAGGAGGTCCCGTGGCTCATGATCTCAAGATTGACGGTCACGTTAAACTACAAGCTTCCTTCCTTTTCCTTCAACTATCTTTTATTTATACTGTTCACTGATTAACTTCTCTGTAACCAGCTGATGCAGGAGATCATTGGCTGTTTTACTTCTTGAACCTCTGAGCCTTTTCTTTGTCTAAAGCTTCTCTGAATAACTTGCACTGGCCAGATCCCACAGCATGTGCTAAATACTCTTTGTCAAAACCTCTAGCTTTGTGATCAGCCTCTCCGCAATTATAGCAAAGTTTACTTCTATCAGTGCCTTTACACTTGCTGGCGACATGTCCGTACTCCAGACAAACACCAAGATAACATGATCCTCCTTGTAATCCTGCAATTGACCCATCCTATGGAGATATGATCTTGCTTCAAGTGTACATCTGCATCACTAGTTGTTGGTTGGTTGGTTCTTAAGTTTAGGGGCTGCGACAACGCGGTCATGTAGCCCCGTGTACTTTGGGTGTGTGTAGAATCTGTCTGATAACCGGTGTTAATTGTGATGACTGTATTAGTGTGTGTATCTGTTTTTTAATTTAAGTACTGCAACTTAGAATTTTTCAAATAGTTCCTACTTTTGCCGCCAAGCAACACCGTCAAGGCCAAGTCCAGAACTTAGCTACTAGACGCCACCGCAGTCGGCTCTTGGCAACGAACGTAGAAACCTAAGAGCGTTGTTTACATTCCTGTTGTTAGATAGTCAGCCCGAAGGCTGGTTGGATCCTAAATAAGTACCGCCCTTAGGTTATGTGGGTAGATACTCACAAAAACCCAAGGCAGCGCTATATTGAGGCGTACTAGGCAAGAAGAGGAGTGAGGTAGTTTGCCATTGCTTTCCTCACTGAGTCAGTATAGTAGTACTAACCCTATGAATAGATCCTTTCACAGCATCCACAGGCACTGAATGTTCCCAGCATGTCATTACTAAGCACCACTCATACCTCAGTAGCTTCCATATAATCACAGCCATGAATGAGACTGAGACATCGGTGACACTCTAGCCTGTGCCAACAGACAAATGCAAATGTACTGCATTCATCCTAACCTATCCAATTTAGCTTCACACAGGTGTAATTAGTGGAAGGTTCTTTAACATGCCATAAATCTATGACACGGGACCGCCGGCTTTACTTCCCCTCCGAAGGAAGGCATATTGAGGGATTTTAACGCTCTTAAAAAATCTGACGGCTTCGGCCGGGTTTGCACCCGCTATCTTGGGCATAGAAGCTCAGCATGCTATCACTAGTTGTTAAAGTGACAACAGCCATCTTCACTTCTCTCGTCACCAGCACCTTAGTATCTGGAGTGAGCTCTGGAATAAAATGCAAACGTCATAATCAGCTAGTTTTAGGGCTCATTTGCTTGCACATTTTGTACTTTATTACCCTCGTGATGAATGGGCCTGTGCGAGATTGTGTTGGTGTTGGTTTGATTTAATGGCTGTTATTGGAAGCGTGTTTTGTGAACTAGGAATTGAGTGCACACGTAGCGCGTGCCAACGAGTATTCCGTCATGCGAAGTTGAACTTTATTAATAGAATCGCTTTTCACTCGGTCAACACAAGTGTATCCAATTAGATTCGGCGAGTAGTTAGTTATTGTTGTTTAAAGGGGCGGAACTACGAGGTCATCTGCCCCTATTGATACAGATTAAATTTGAAATTTAGAGGTGGACACCTAAACTTGAAAAGACCAAAAATTAATTTAAAAAATAAATTAAAAAATAATTTTAAAAATAAACAAAAATTACGGAAAATCAAAAATTCAGCATTCAAAAAAGAACAAGACGTTGAGTCAATGTTCACTGGAAAAATTAGATTGTTGGCCCTAACGCACTCTCACTTATAAAGTGGATAACGAGATCAGCAGCCACCGCGTCATCGGCTAATATAAGTCTAAGTGTCATCTGCAAACCAAGGTTTCTTCGAAAGTCAGCAAGATCCACACACTCGGTTAAAATGTGGGCCACGGTGAATATGGCTCCACAGGTACAAATTAGGTACGAGTGGGTGGATCTTGTATGACCTATCCTTAGCTTACACAAAATGACGGACTCCCTCCGTGACCGGAAAGAGCTCCGCCATACGCGAGTAGTTTCCTTGATCGCTCTCAGTTCACTGGATATTGGGTCAGCTATCCACTGACTCTCCAAAAATGCCAGTACTTGTCGGCGTAACTGAGAGCGAATATCTCTAGCGGGTACCTCCATTGGTCGAGGGGCTAGTGATACCGCATCTTTTGCAGCTTGATCCGCTAACTCATTTCCCGCAATTCCCATGTGGCTTGGAAGCCACAGAAAGGTGATTCGAGTGTCAGCTTTGCACAGCCCGGCTAGTAGGTCGTGGATTCGCTGCACTAGGGGGTGTAGCGGGAAACATGTAGCAATTGACTGCAACGAACTCAAAGAGTTAGTACGCACGAGAAAGTGGATTCGAGCATCCTGTAGTGCAAACTGCAGAGCTTCATAGATGGCAATGAGCTCCACAGTAAACACACTAGAGGCCTCAGGCGAAGAGATCTTGATATTTGCACCATCAATAACGAAATCACAACTCACCTTCTCGTCCACCTTCGAACCATCCGTGTGTAGAATACCAGCATCCGGAAATTGGTGAATTCGGCGAAGAGCAACATAAATGTCATCACCCTACTACGGGTTCTTGACTGAAAAATATGTATACTCTTGTCAAATAATTGGGGAAGGGGTTAAATGTATGACTTGTTTCGATCGTCGTGCGAACATCGTCAGATCCAACATACAAGACAAGATTGCTCTACAAAACACTGATCGGTCGCTGTCCTCCCGCTAAAGGCACGACTACTTCTGCTGTGAATTGCTAAAGCACCAAGCGCCCGTAAAAAGTAACTAGCCTATTCATGTTAATAAGTACAGTATCACAAGGCATAATCCCACCAACTCATCCGTGGAGCTACTATAAAGCGATAAGCCCTCAACTAATACTGTATTCAATTATGTGTCTCTGATGGTTGGCAACACTGAGAAATGGCATCTAATGTGTACTTGGCGTTAGACCTGAACTCAATGCTACAACGAATTCCTTAATATTTTCAAGCATTGGAGTTGTTTGTTGAATCCGGGAGAATGAACTTACAAAATAAAACCTTTACCAGATCTGTGCATTAATCCTCAGTGGATCTGCGCCAGAGTGTCCATCTCACGATCCTAAAACGTGGGTTCGATTTTCGGCCAAGGAAGTGCGAGCTTTCAAGGACGGTGACAATTTCGTCACTCCGAGTTGTTCGATGTCCGCTCGTCAAAGGTCTCTCGTATCACATTTGGTGATTGCATCTCAGTCACAGGTTGCCAAGTAGAGTTGACTTCCAGATGGCAGTAGATCGTCTCAGTGGCTCCACGCCATGGTAGCTGAGGTAATCGGTTTATACAGTACATATAACATATTGCTGGTACATTACAACGTAACTATACGGGCTTCAGTGAACCAAAGTATAGTTACTGAAACAGCAACTTCTAAGCTGGAATGTCGCTACCCATGAACTTCCGGACGATTCGGGTTGTTGATAGAACTACTGCCTTCTGCATTAGTTTGTACAGTTGAGTATCTAGATCCAGTTCTTTAAGGCCTTGGAGCAAGGTACTTGGGATCACGCCCGAACTTGAGACAATGATAGATATGATCTTTACCCGCTCTACATGCCATTGTCTTTTGATAGGGTTGACCAACCCGCTGTATTTGCTGATCTTTTCTATGTGTTTTGACTGGAGATTCTTGTTGTTAGGAATCGCAACATCAATCAAGGTTTGCTTGATTTTCTTGTTGACAACCACCAGAACCGGCCTGTTGTGTGATACCGATTAATCAGTCAAAATAGTTCGGTCCCAATACAGCTTGTATTCATTGTTTTCAAGAACACACTCTGGCTGATATAGGTGGTACGGAACTTTCTTTCCTTTCAGAAGCTGAAACGTATCAGCCAACTCCTGTTGCAAGATTTTAGCAACTGCATCATGCCTTTGTTTGTGCTCCGTCGCCAGGAAATATCTACATGCAACCGGGTGAGTTAGCCGTGGTGGTTACGGCATGACTGCTGGCAGTCGCTCACATCCGGGAGGCGAGGATGTTCGAATCCCCCCGCCGGCAACCTTGAAGATGGTCTTCTGTGGTTTCCCATCTTCCTTCCAGGTAAATGCCGGGGTTGGTCCTTAACTATAGGCCACAGCCGCCACCTTCCAACTCCCCGTCCTTATATGCAAACTATCCTCCCCAGACAACACTCCACACGTGACGGTACGTGTAGCTCACCCATTGGGTGTCCGCCTCGAAGCAGCTACAAAACTAGCGAGCCGAACATGTCCTCGGACACTCCTGGCACTAAAAGCCATACGCTAAAAAAATCTACATGCAGATGTAATATGCTGTATTGTTTCTGATTGTTGACAGCCGTAGCGGCACTTATCATCATCTGGTACAGCGGGATCATTTACAATGAACTTGAGGTAGTTCCTGGTAGAGATGACTGAGCCTTGAATTGCAACCATAAAATCGTCAGTTTCTGTAAAGATCTGTCCTGAAGTGAGCCAGTAGTTTGACGCAGTTATATCAACATTTGCTTGACTCACCTCGTTCGGATGTCTTCCGTTCAAAGGTTTTGCTTTCCATGCTTCCATCTTCTGAAGGTCAGTATGTAGTGTGCCCTTTCAGCAAGAAATATGCAAATCACAGTATGCCAGCAATGCTCAAATCGGGATTTTCGGGGTTATGGTATGTTCTCCCACTCTGTGACTTACACATTTTGGATTAAATAGAGGATACACTTCCAAAATAATAAACAAAATCAACTCCTACTATAAAACATTTAATTAACCAAATATATGGCGCTACAACAATATAAACAGATAAAATACTGACCAATACTTCTACCTTGTTCAGAGTGAACAAGGAATACATAAATAAAACAAAGGTTAAATCAAAATAAATGGTTTCCTACAAACCAACAAACTTATAATTCTTTTCATTTCCATAAAGTATCCCTTTTAAAATTCAATATAATCACGAGCTCCCAACTGCTCGATACTTTTACATACTCTGTGTTATTCTTATACAACACCTCACTTCCTATTATATGAGTATCTTATAATCAAAACAATATGTAATTCTTATTAAAGTACTGTTATTCCTTCACTTAAATTTTTGGTCTTTTCACAATGTTCTCATGTTACCACCTCTCTCAAGTTAACAAATTCACTACAGTGATTGGGAAAACACTTGTGTACTCCCGAGTTATAGAAGACTACTTGAACATGTCAAAAATTATGATCACTCCCGAAATCTAATTGTCTTCACTGAACTCGTGAATTCTTACATCATATAACATTGCATTAGGTATTTATTATTATTTGTCTTAAAGGACCATTATCTCATAAGAAAGCAACGATCTGAACTTGCAAGCGGTATCTTTCATCTACAAGAACCTCGGTTCGAATCCCGGGTCATTAACAAACTCTAAACACTCATGGTGTATTATTACTTCAAACAGACGGTCACCCGACCTACCGCACTTCCGTTAATAGTAAGGGTCGGACCGTACCACTCAGCGTGATTTATTGTCCGGGAGCAGGAACCCCAAGTCTCGCCCACAGAGACAGGCTACTCTCTGCTTATACAGCTATTTCTTATACGCAGTTCTTTGAACAGACCTGGCTTTTCATTCATTTATTTTAACAACATTATTTAGGTTCATAGACCACTCTCGTAACCTTGGCATTTATTCATTATGAAGTGTCCTCATTGGTGGGTAAGAATAATTCAATACAACAACAATATTTAGGGGCTTCACACAGACGAACCTGGGTTCGATTCTTTCACTGCCTCGGGAACCACATCCCATACTGGAGGACTTATACATTAGCGGCTTATGGCGACCTTTGTCTAACCTGCGCTCATAATACAATAAATAGCACCCTTAAAATACACACAACGGCCTCGTGATCATATCACTCTATGGAGGACTTATCATAGCTCAATTACCGCGATCAACTGCCCCTCATAATTAGTTTACCAAGTATATTTAGGTTCAACGCCTTCCTAGCGTGACAAATTACTTCAATGCGCGACATGCGCTATACATTACTTTACGGCCAAGTTTTTTTTTTTTTTTTTTCAAAGAACTGATAAATTCAAAATCAACATTTGCTCTACATTCAATTTTATATTAATCCTCTCCCGTGACAATAATCGCTATACTTTAAGACCATGTATTCACAACATGTATATATTCTTTTACAGGAGCTCAAAAGCTACTACTTTCATATAATTCAACTTAATCTTCATTTATATAATTGTAATTATTATAATTATTATTACGCTTGCTTTCACATAATTCAATCACTTATCAAATACACTGATATTTTATTTCATACATTTCCTCTAAGGGATTTATTCACTTCACATAATCATTTTATTCTTTCTCAATTTGTATTTGTTCAGATCGCGCTCTTATTCTGTTATTTGTTATTCAAAAACATCCCTATTTCTCATTCTCAGGTGGATTGTACACAAATATTCCCCAACACATAACATAATGAAATGGTTACTTACATGATCTGACGGTCATCGACCGTATTTTCCAACGATGTTTCATTTCGCCCACTTAATGTGTTTAAACCATCTTGATTAATCCCATTTCACACAATGACATTTCTTGACACACATATAACTTATATACCTTAAACACTGGTAACATTTTTGAATACAATTCTGTATTCTTCTATTATACACATATAAAGTCACTAAAAATTACTATACTAACACAAATTTTCTATATTTACATTACACTGCTTCTAATCACTGAGGCTTTGATTAGGCCTTGCACACGTGATTTATTGCTTCCCGTTTCCAAGGGTGAAACTCTTAGATGTCGGCTCCCTATCTGGTAAGAAGTTGAAAGTCTCGATCAATCTACCCCTCCCTGGAACGGTAATTCTTCAGATCCGGTTTCCTGACTATTCGGCTTTTATTTTTTAACTAGCTCGAAGTCGTTGCTCTCTAGACACTATTTAGTTGGTCGAGATACAGTTTGTCCTATTTACGGCCTCTCGAATATTTATCGGTGACCTATGATTCTCTTGCTTTTACTGCTCTTTAGTTTCATAGCTTAATGCTCTTACTGTTCTTTTGTCTCCAGTGAGACGATGTCTTGGATTAAATTTTCCCTTCTTATTTTCTTCGCTCTAGACCCTATCTTATTCAGAATACTAGGCGGCACTTATTTCTTCCGACCCTGGTCGTGTCCTTTAACTTTGCTAGAAATGTTCGTTTTTCTATCGTTGGTACTTCAAACGTTACGACACTTTCAGTCGTTTTACTAAACTGTTATTTGAAGACCTATCGCCTGTTCTTTTAAGTTCGCAGCCTATTTTGACTGTAATACGGAACTTTCACTATAAGACTGATACTGGCAGAACTAAATCCTGTACTAGGATTTTCCTAAGTCTTCACACGGCGATACTATGATGATACTTCTCGGCCACTCTCTACGGGTGCACGTTGGTGATACAGAGTAACACGACCTCTCGAGGTCTAGTAAGTACTGCATGATTTGCCTGGCACGGCCAGGGCTTTTATACAAATCGGAGACAAAAAGATAAATTTCTTGTCTTTTTCAGAACCAACTTCTGAAGTAATGGTCGCACACATTTGGAAATTATATCTCTGGAAAGCTTGTTTTCTAAACGTAAACTGATTTCTTTGTACGTGAAAATCGATCGTACAATTCCGAGATATTAAATGAAATTTACTCTTGAGGTACGTGGGTGTTGAGGTTGATTTTTAATCCCCTCCATCTCGGGACTCGGGGAACTTTTTATGACGTATGGCCACGTTTGCACTTCCTTCCTAGGCAATTATTAAAACCTTTTTCTCCACACAAAAATCTCTATTCCGAAATGATTCACAATGATGTATTTCTTTAGTTAATTATATGCTCGCAAGTGCTTTAAATCTAATTATTCTTCTTCTTGCACAACTGCGACGATGCCAATTTACTGCAACTTAAGATCAATTTCCGAAACATGCTCGCAGTCACTCCGAACGGAAAGTTCCACTCGTTCTAATTATAGCCATGATCGGCTCCTATCGGTGCGTCATGCGTGATATCATTTCCCGGCCACCTGGACCCTTACTTCTTGCACAACGTTATGCTCGCCCTCCCGTATAAAATCTTTCTATGATCCTCTGAAGACTGTATATTTCCTTCCTTCTTTTTACCATAATACAAGGATTCGACCCCTTGAACCAATGGTACATGGGTTCATCTCTCCCCTCCTTAGGTAAATAAATTTTCGAAATTTTTGAGGAAATTTATTTCAATAATTTTCATAAAAATCTTATTTTTCTCCAGTGTCGAAGCCATCATAACATCTCTCAGTACCTTTAGTTTCTATTCCCATGGAATCCCACGATAATTAGGATTTTCCACCTATAAAGTCATATCCGGTAATAGTGTAGGTAGAGTACGCTCTGTCCCTACCCGTTCTTCCTCTCTTACTTTTCTGGACTAAAAGTCTGCAGAACATAATTCTCCGTTACGGGTGTGGTCTATCCCTACTCGTTTCTTTATTTCCTCATTTTCTTTTCTTAAATTGAAATTTTCCTTTTCAACAAAATCAATTATTTCTCTTATCTCACAATACAGTTTCTCTAATTCGCATTCGCAATCGAATGGTTGAGCTCTGTTTCCTTGTCCTACCTTACTCTTGTTTTTATCAAACGTGGATTCATCATCTCTAAATTGTTCCATAACCAGGGCTTGTTCATTTGCTTCATCGAAGTCTTCGGGAGGGTAATATACTTTCAGGTTGGCTGAATTCATGGTCACTTCGTGATTCGTTTCACAGTGCCGAATTCTATAGGCATTATTTCTTAAATCTCTTATTATTTGATACGGTCCGTGGTACATTTTCTGGAACTTCTTGTACACGTGGTTCCCTGGATCCGAAATGGCTGGTCTTTTTACTAACACCATTTCTCCTGCTAATAGTGGTCGATGATACCTCTTGTGCCTGTTTCTTCTTTGCCGTCTATCAGCTTGAGTTTTATATGGTCAAAGGTTCTTCTAATACGTACATCTCTTCCAGGCTGAGCGTCTGCTGGCCTAAGAATGACCAGACTCCAAGGTCTCTCTGGTTGCTCATTCCGATGTAACGTTATTGGTATCTCTCCCGTAGACTCAATGATTGTGTTATTTATACAAAATTCGATAATATCAAGGATATCTATCCATTTCCAATTTTCCTCGGCTCAGTATATTCTACAATACTTGGCCGTTTCCCTCATAACTCTTTCCACAGGATTCGCCTCAGGATGGCGAATACTAGACAGTATCTGACGTATTCCAAGTCTCTCTAATTCCTGTCTGAATTCTACACTTGTAAAACAACTACCGTGATCCGACAACAAATTCTCTGGTTTGCCCAGAATAGGTATCACTTTTTCTTTGAGTCTTTTTAACACTTGTTTGGTACTAGTCTTCTGTATGGGAGCAAGGACAACCATTTTCGGGAAAACATCCATAGCCACCATTATGTGTCTATTTCCTCTCCTAGCCTTTGGCAAAGGTCCGAAATTGTCAATCGAAATAATTTGACCTGGCCTCTCGGGCAACAATGGTATTGGCTTTTGTCTCATCAAAAACGCATTTGGCTTAATCCTTTGACATAGATCACATGTCTTGAGCGTATCCCTTACAGTCTCTCTCAGTCTCGGCCATACAAATGCTTCTTTCAGCATCGAGACTGTTTTGTCGACTCCCATATGTCCAAACGATCTATGGGCTAACCATACCATTTTCCTCTGCAAAATCGCAGGTACAACGATCCTCAATCGTGTATGGTCAGAGTTCACAAACTTATGCAACAATCCATTAAAGAACGTGTAATCCTGAGCTAACTTATTAGCTTCAGTATTCGCCGGTGTTCCCCTTATCAAACTCCCTTCCAAGAAAGATATGAGCATGTTCATCCATGGATCCTCACGTTGTCGTTGACCAATGCTTCTTAATTCATTCAAAGTGCGCTGATCCCTGTCTTCCAAATCAATAGCCATTACTTCCTCTTCTGTGGACTCTGGCTGTCTACTTAAATAATCTGGAACTACATTTTCTTTCCCTTTCTTTCTTTCTTTCGATATTTACGTCGAACTGTTGGATATATAAAGCCCAACGCATCAACCTTTGACTGGATAAATCCATCTTCATCAAAGAGGTTAAGGCTTTATGATCAGTCCTAAATGTGACTGAAAACCCATGTACAATCTTTCGCCAAAATTGCAGCGCGTGCAATATCGCTAACAGCTCGATCTCGCTGATTGTATAATTTTTCTCGCGTGGTTTCAGTCTTCGACTTGTGAAAGCTAGATAATTTTTCTTCTCAGGGTTATCCAGGTTTTCCTGATATAGCATTGCCCCTATTCCAATCTGGGATGCATCCGTTTGTATTACAAATCTCTGATTAAAATCAGGATATCCTAGCTTCACATAATTTAAGAGCATTTCCTTGGCCTCTATGAATGCTTTTTCTGTTTCCTCCGTCCATTTCCCCTTGCCCCCTTCTTCAGAAGGTCCTGTAGTGGGGCAACAGTTTTGGTGTATGACGGACAATGTCCTGAGAAAAATCCAATCAATCCCAAAAACTGGCGAACGTTTTTCACCTTCAAAGGCCTGGGAAAATCTCTTATTGATTCCAATTTGCATGGATTTGGTTTAACACCATCTTTGTCAATCACATGCCCCAAAAACGTAACTTGTCTCTGACAAAAATTTGATTTCTTCAAGTTAATCTTAAAGTTCGCCCTTCTTAAATCTTCCAACAATTTCTTTAACTTTTCCATGTGTTCCTCAATGTTATCCGAGGTAAGCAATATGTCATCCACATAACGAATAGTGCAATCTTTCACTTCCTCTGACAGGTTACGATCAAGCGCTCTTATTAAGGCAGATCCCGCGGTCTTCAAGCCAAACGGACATCTCTTGAAGCAATATGTTTGTTGATCGAACTGAAATCCAGTTAAGAGACTGGTTTTCTCTTCCAGTTCGAGATGATGATATGAAGAAGTCATGTCAATATTTGTGAATATCTTCTTGTCTTTAAATTTCCTCAGTATTTCTTTTATGGGTGGTGTCGAATCATTTTCTGGTATAATTCTCGCGTTCAAATTTCTGGCATCCAAACACACCCTTACTGGGAGCCATCCGGTTTACTCACAATAACTAATGGACTAACATATGGTGTCGCCATCTTTTCAATAACACCTGCATCACTCATTTCCTGCAGTGTTTTCTTCGTTTGTGGGTAATGTTTTTCTGCAACCGGGTATGGTTTTTGTCTGAACGGTGCCCAATCATTTACTTGAAAAGCGTATTTAAAATTTTCAATCTTCCCTGGCTTGGAATCAAATACGTCCCTGTAATTTAATAGTAATTCCTTTAATTTTTCCTTGTTTTCGAGGTTAACTTTAGCTTCCTCTATTTTTCCTGACAAGTTGGTCTCGAACTCGGTTTCCAAACTATCTTCAAGTTCTATGTTTAGGACTTCAAATACTTTTTCTGTGTCCTTACCACCTTCCTCTGACCTTTCTTTCACATGCCATACCTGTTCTTCTATTTTTGCATTCTATTCCTGTAGATTAATGTTTTGTCCATACACACCCTCTCTTTGAATGCTAATGCAATTTTGCGCTAGGTCTATGATGACCTTGTTCTCACGGATAAAATCAATACCTAATATGACATTATATGGCAATTGATTTACCAACAAAAACATTGCGAAATTTCAGTGTTACCTATGATCAAATCAATGTATATCTGAAATTTACATGTCAAAGATTTTTCAGGAATAATTCCCTTAATCTTCACACTTGAAGTAGGAATTTTCAATATGCGACCTCTTGTTTCTAATTCATTTAGGAGGGTTTGCGTAATTAAACTTATGGTTGATCCAGTATCAATTAATGCCCTGACCAGTAATCCTTCTATCCTCAGCATGATAATAGGTAGTTCTCTTCTAATAGGTGGGATTTCTTCCATATCCTCTTTAATTAGCTCATCTGGTCTCGCTATCCAATTTACAATCTCAACCTCCTCCCAGCTCCTGGTATGTTTCCACTTTTGATGATTTAATTTTGAAGTTTTTTTTTATCCTGAGGGCTTCCTTTCCCCTCATTCTTCAATTGAGCTTGTAACTCCAAGCTTTGAGCTCCTTCTAGTCGGTCGGGTGATTTTCGGTTCTTTATTGCCTCACTCCAACGGACTCTTTGCGTTTCAGGTTCGTCTGTTCGTTCATTCATGTAACGAAGACTTTCCTGATATCTTTCTTCAATTTCGGCCCGATATTCATCATTTCTGTCTTTCGGCCTCACATTCCTTCTGGGATAATTATCCCATCTCTTTCTGTTATCCTGCCTCTGATTATTATTGTTATAGGGTCGATTCTCTTGTTGCCTATAATCCGTATTTCTAGGATTTCTTCCTCGATATCCTCCTCTATAGTATGGCTGTATTCCCCTAGGCTCTTGATGTCCATATTCTCGACCCAGTCCCTAAGTATCAGTACTAGTGGACTGATTTCTGGTCGACGGTTTCTCTCTGTTTTCTTGACTGCTGGCCATATGTACCTGTTCAGTCTGTCTTGAATGCCTGGGAGTAACGTGTGAAGTCGTCATATCTAATTGACGTAATACGCTCTCCACTTCCACAGCACTTCTAGCTTTAGATGAGATTAACAACCTCTGTATCTCATATGGAAGTTGTCTTGCAATGGCGGCACACAGGTCGTTCTCAGCAGGAGCAATGTCAAGTTCCCGGAATTTACACAGCTGAGCGGTGAACAATTCTGAATATTTTGTTGGCGCATTTGTACTATACTTCCTAGAGTACAGATCTAGCCTCAGATTTTCTTGGACATCTGCTGCCCAATATCGTTTCAGAAAAGCTTCTCTAAAACCTCCCACCGTGTCAAATGTGTACCTGAAACTCCTGAACCAGGTGAGACAATCACCTGCCAATAGCTTCTCAATTGCTCTCAGTCTCCGATCCTGAGGAACTTTCATTTCATTCAAGTACTCTGCGACCTCCTTCAACCAGTATTTAGGAGTAATCGACATATTATTCCCCGTAAACTTCACTGGTCTGTCCTCATTTGACTTGATGATATTTATTATTTGACCATTTGTTTGGTTCATATAAGGGGTTGACATCGCCATCGGATACCCTGGGTTCTTATAAGGGCTCTCCCCTCCTAAATCCCTATCTTGATTTGTGCCTCGTTCATGGGGATCTACCCATCCTGTCTTTTGGAATTCATCCTGACTTTCAAATTCTAATTTCCTTTCTCTTCGGGCACTTTCTTCATTAGCCATGAGTTGAATTTCCATTTGACTGTTCTTGTGTTCAGTCCTTTCCAACCGTGATCCTAATTCATTCTGAATTCTTTCCTGATTCTTTTTACTGGTTTCCATGTCTTGTTTGAGTTGGAATTTATCTTCCCTGAAACTATCCCTCATTTCGGCTAAGTGTGTTTCTACCTCTTTCTTGAAGACCATGACCTGTTTTTCTATAATTTCTGGCTTAACGTCACCTATGGTGTCTAAGTCCTCTCGGATCTCCTTTATCTTTTTCTCCATCTCCTTTTGTCCTTTGTAGACTTTATCCTGGATCTTGTTCATATCCTCTCGGGCCTTTCCTTGTTCATCGAA
Source organism: Meconema thalassinum (assembly GCA_946902985.2). Lineage (NCBI taxonomy): Eukaryota > Metazoa > Arthropoda > Insecta > Orthoptera > Tettigoniidae > Meconema > Meconema thalassinum. The sequence goes on along the minus strand of OY714911.1, from coordinate 9,905,609 downwards.
TATAATTGTTATGTCAGTCATAACTTTATTTATATCCCCCTTTGTGTCTCCCATCCGTTTTGTTAATCCACTTACGGTTTCCTGAATCCCGGTAACCCCTTTTTCTATCCTCTCTATGTTTAAGAGTTGTTCCTCACGGTCCGTTTTTCGTTGCGTGCTTTCATCTTTAAGATTCCCTTCGTATTTATTTAACTTCGTGGTTATTTCTTCCTCCTGCTTCCTCAACCATTCATCCACCTGTCCCGTGAATGATTTAAATTGCCATTCCCTTCTACCGGCATCGGCCTCACCTTGCTACTTAACGTCATTTATCTCAGCCTGAACTTTCTCGACTTTTCCCTCGAGTTTTTCTACTTGGTTCTCCACCCCTTTAAATCTATTTCCTAGCTTGTCAACACTTTCTTCTATCTCATCCCGGGTTTTTTCACAAAGACTCATGTTAGTTTCTATCTGAGCTGTTAAGTTTTCCTGCACACCTTGGATCTGGGTTACAAGTTCATTTTTACATGCATCTACATTCTCTTTACATGTTTATTCCATTTCACTTAATTTAGTTTCCATAGAACCAAATTTATTTTCCATGGAACCAATTTTATCCTCTATAATTTTAAAATTATCTTGACACTCCTTTTTGGATTCTATACTATTTTTTTCTATAGTACTTATCTGGGTTTTCAATCCTGCATTAAATGTGTTATTCTCACTTTGAAATGCCTTTAGCTTGTCCCCAAATGTTTTATCCAATATTTGAAATTTTGACTCTATGTTTCCTTCTATACTTTCTCGGAGTTCATTTGACCCCTGTTTTATTCCCCCTTTTAACTCATTTAACTTATTCCCAAATTCAGTGTCAAAACCTTGAAATTTGTTATTCATTGTCTCTTCTAATTTCTCATTTATATTACTTTGTATTTCAGTCTCCATGGCCTTTAATACGGTTTTCATGGCTTGACTTTTCAGAGAATTGTCAGCTATCATTTTCTCCTGAAACGAATGTAATCTATTTTCAAGTTTACCCTCCATGATTCCTAATTTATCTTCCAAATCCTTGGATTGTGCTGAAAAATGATCTGAATTCTCTGTTTTTATACTATCTAATTTACTTTCTATCTCAGCCTTCAGTTCACTGTTCATGTTTATACAATCGGCCTGGATAGATTCTAATTTAATTCCCATGTTATCACTGTTAGTTTTTAGTGATTCTAAACTTTGATTTATGGATCCTAACTCTTTTTTATTTTCATCCTGTTGGCTGTCCAATTTATTGTCTATAGTTTCAAATTTATTGTTCATGGCCTCCAACTTTTCTTTGCTATCGGCTTGTATAGCCTCCAACTTTTCATTGCTATCGGCTTTTAAAGCGTCCAAAAGCTCCTGCCTCTCTTCCCTATTCTCTGCTTTTGAAACTTTATTACTTTCCGTACTTATTTTTATCATCTCCTCCCTAGTCTTTTGGAAATGCTCATCCAAGCATTCCTTTATCTCCATCATCGTACATATCTTATCCACAATATAAGAATACAGTGGGCTACTATGCCACATCGCCGGTTCATGCATGAGAGATGGTACTCCGAACTATTGTGTCCCAATTTCCAAATTTTTACCTTAGCACGGGTGTTTACTACAACGTACCCTTTTTAAACAAGAGTTTAGTGCTTTTCAGTCGGTCAACACGAATGTACCCAAAAGAGATGGGTTATGCCCTAATCCTGAAATAAATTACATGAGATTAATAAAACACTAGGATGACCAGTTTCGATCGTCAAGCGATCATCATCAGATCCAATACACTTAGGCTATAAAATCTATGTTTGAAATACAGGTGAAAATATTTACAATATGTACAATTATTTAGTTGCAGTATTGGTACTGCAACTGTCAGTGTATGCTAAATGCAGTATATATGTTAGGTGAAATGCTAAATGGTGATGGCTATCCGGAGATTGTACTTTAGAGAGATTATATGGTTGTAAACTATGGTTAAACTATAAAATTTTAGGCTAACTACTTATCTGATTGTCTTCCGTTCTACAGCTATTCGCAGTTTCCGTGCTCACTTGAACTCGCTGTGCGGTCGACTGCGGTGGTTATCTTAACGACAGGTTTTTCCCTGCCTTCCCCCCCCCCCCTGTCCCTACGTGCTGTGGGGAGTGATCGCGATGTGTTTATGTGAGGTGTTGCCAACCTAGATAAGATGTATGTTATTGAATGAGGTGGATCTACAACTATTAAAGACCGTGGATTAGTCCTCGCCACGCGTGGAGCATAACCCATTCGAACTAAGCGTTGACAGTCTTATGAGGACGTCCCGGCACCTTTAATACTGCCTCTAATATGGGCCTTGGTTTATTGCAGAAGAAAAGTACATCGTACACCTGATCCAGCTAACATTTACCTATTAAAAAAACCCTAATTTCCCCCCTTTTTTTATCTAGCTTGGCTGTGTCGCTAAATTGTGTTTTGTTTCCGACAGGGTGTGTTTTTTAGTAGCGTGAAGAGGGGTGAGCTCTCCATGAACGTGTGTTCATTTAGATTGTTGGGATTGTTTCGTTTGGCTAGGTGTATCTCGATTGCTTCCTTTATGTCAAGAGCTCTGCCTTTCGATTCGTGATGGATTATTTTAAGGTCCGACTCTATGTTGGTAAAGCTATGCCCTGCGTCACACATATGTTCGCACACGGCTGAATGTGTTCCGTATCTTATCGCTTTTCTATGTTCATTATAACGTGTGTCTACTCGCCTTCCACTCTGCCCGATGTAATTAGCTTGACAATCGGTGTCTTGGCACGTTATAGAATATACCCCTGACCTTGAATACGGGTCACGTTTATTTAGATTACTATTTAGGAGCTGCCTAGCGGTTGTGTTTTTCGTCGTGAAAGCTACCTTTATGCCTTGCTTTTTGAATAGGTTAGTGATTTTATATGTATTCGCATTCACATAGTTGAAACGCGCAAATTTTTTCTCATTACTGTCCGGTTTGGGAATCGTTTTATCTTTATTTTTATGTTTGGCTATAATTTGATTTATTTTGCTTGGCGAGAAGTTGTTTTCCTTTGCTATTTGCATAATAGTTCTTATTTCCTTATTATAGCCTAGTTGTCTTTTGACATGGGTATGTTTAAAGCCCTGTGCACCATTGAATTGAAACCCGCTAGTTTGTGCGTACTGGGGTGATTAGACTGATTGTCGATTGCATGCGAGGTTTGTGTTGCTTTCCGGAATATGGAATATGAAAGGTCGTTGTCTTTACGTTCAATAGTTATATCGAGATAATCTATTTTCCGGTCTATTTCGGATTCCTTAGTGAATTTGATAGAATGGTGAAGGCTATTAATGGATTGGAGAATTGTTTCTTCGCTTGTTAGTTCAGTATCGTAGATGCAAATTACATCATCTACGTATCTTTTCCATATTACTATTCCCTTTGTTGAAGTCTTTTCTAAGAACGCATTTTCTAGTGCATTGATGAAGATGTCAGCGATTAACCCACTTAGTGGCGATCCCATTGCTAGGCCTTCTCTCTGTGTGTATATTTTATTGTCGAATTGAAACACGTTTTGGGTGAGAACGACCCTCAGTAATCTCACAATCTCTTCAATTTCTTTTACCGAATTGTTGGATTTTAAGTTGTTTTCGATAGTGTTGATTGCTTCAATAATCGGAATATTGGTGTACATGTTAGTTACGTCGAAGGATACTAGCCTGAAGCTAGGTTTCATTTGTAGGGTGTTCAATGCTGTTACTAGTTCTGTTGTGTTCTTTACAGAGTTGTTTTTGTCGTTGGAAAGACGGCATTTTAAGATTTTTAGTAACTCTTTGCTGATTTTGTAATTAGGGGCATTCCTACAATTGACTATTGGTCTCATTGGGCATTCCTTTTTGTGTATTTTTGGTTGTCCCCTCAATGACGGTATTTTCGGGTTCATGTTTATTAGTTTTGATTTTTCGGCTTTGGTCAGTATGTATTCTGTTTCTTTTAGCGCACTTTTTATTTGTTTTTGGAATTTGTTGGAGGGGTCTTTTGTTAATTCCTTGGTTTCGTTGTTGTTTAGGAATTCGACTGTTTTTTCAATGTATTCTGTTTTGTTCAAAATTACTGTAGTGTTTCCCTTATCTGCTTTTGTGATGATTAAGTCGTGTTCTTTTATTTTTTGTTTAAACGACTTTATTTCTTTGATTTGTTTGTTGTTTTGAATGTTATTGCTATCGCCCTCTCGTTTGAGGATTTTTTTGGCTTCGTTGGTGGCGAGATTTTTGGTTAATTCCCTGTCTTCTGCTGGGAGCTTGTGACTGGCTATCTCAATATCTGTGATTAACTGTTTTATATTGTGGTTCGTGTGTGCGTCTGTGCAGTTGTATTTCAAACCTTTGTCTAACATATTCATTTCATCTTGAGAAAAGGTTACGTTCGTTCTGTTGTTTACTCTGCTGTGGAAATTGAATTCATTGTTATTCGTGTGTTGTTCGTTAGATTGATGGTTCTGTGTTTCTCCTAGTTTTCTTAATTTATTTTCTAGCGTTTCATGCTTCCTCGTTGCTCTGATTTTGATGGTGTCATGTAGGTGTCCCATTGGGACAGCTTCACCGAACACCTACATGACACCATCAAAATCAGAGCAACGAGGAAGCATGAAACGCTAGAAAATAAATTAAGAAAACTAGGAGAAACACAGAACCATCAATCTAACGAACAACACACGAATAACAATGAATTCAATTTCCACAGCAGAGTAAACAACAGAACGAACGTAACCTTTTCTCAAGGTGAAATGAATATGTTAGACAAAGGTTTGAAATACAACTGCACAGACGCACACACGAACCACAATATAAAACAGTTAATCACAGATATTGAGATAGCCAGTCACAAGCTCCCAGCTGAAGACAGGGAATTAACCAAAAATCTCGCCACCGACGAAGCCAAAAAAATCCTCAAACGAGAGGGCGATAGCAATAACATTCAAAACAACAAACAAATCAAAGAAATAAAGTCGTTTAAACAAAAAATAAAAGAACATGACTTAATCATCACAAAAGCAGATAAGGGAAACACTACAGTAATTTTGAACAAAACAGAATACATTGAAAAAACAGTCGAATTCCTAAACAACAACGAAATCAAGGAATTAACAAAAGACCCCACCAACAAATTCCAAAAACAAATAAAAAGTGCGCTAAAAGAAACAGAATACATACTGACCAAAGCCGAAAAATCAAAACTAATAAACATGAACCCGAAAATACCGTCATTGAGGGGACAACCAAAAATACACAAAAAGGAATGCCCAATGAGACCAATAGTCAATTGTAAGAATGCCCCTAATTACAAAATCAGCAAAGAGTTACTAAAAATCTTAAAATGCCGTCTTTCCAACGACAAAAACAACTCTGTAAAGAACACAACAGAACTAGTAACAGCATTGAACACCCTACAAATGAAACCTAGCTTCAGGCTAGTATCCTTCGACGTAACTAACATGTACACCAATATTCCGATTATTGAAGCAATCAACACTATCGAAAACAACTTAAAATCCAACAATTCGGTAAAAGAAATTGAAGAGATTGTGAGATTACTGAGGGTCGTTCTCACCCAAAACGTGTTTCAATTCGACAATAAAATATACACACAGAGAGAAGGCCTAGCAATGGGATCGCCACTAAGTGGGTTAATCGCTGACATCTTCATCAATGCACTAGAAAATGCGTTCTTAGAAAAGACTTCAACAAAGGGAATAGTAATATGGAAAAGATACGTAGATGATGTAATTTGCATCTACGATACTGAACTAACAAGCGAAGAAACAATTCTCCAATCCATTAATAGCCTTCACCATTCTATCAAATTCACTAAGGAATCCGAAATAGACCGGAAAATAAATTATCTCGATATAACTATTGAACGTAAAGACAACGACCTTTCATATTCCATATTCCGGAAAGCAACACAAACCTCGCATGCAATCGACAATCAGTCTAATCACCCCAGTACGCACAAACTAGCGGGTTTCAATTCAATGGTGCACAGGGCTTTAAACATACCCATGTCAAAAGACAACTAGGCTATAATAAGGAAATAAGAACTATTATGCAAATAGCAAAGGAAAACAACTTCTCGCCAAGCAAAATAAATCAAATTATAGCCAAACATAAAAATAAAGATAAAACGATTCCCAAACCGGACAGTAATGAGAAAAAATTTGCGCGTTTCAACTATGTGAATGCGAATACATATAAAATCACTAACCTATTTAAAAAGCAAGGCATAAAGATAGCTTTCACGACGAAAAACACAACCGCTAGGCACCTCCTAAATAGTAATCTAAATAAACGTGACCCGTATTCAAGGTCAGGGGTATATTCTATAACGTGCCAAGACACCGATTGTCAAGCTAATTACATCGGGCAGAGTGGAAGGCGAGTAGACACACGTTATAATGAACATAGAAAAGCGATAAAATACGGAACACATTCAGCCGTGTGCGAACATATGTGTGACGCAGGGCATAGCTTTACCAACATAGAGTCGGACCTTAAAATAATCCATCACGAATCGAAAGGCAGAGCTCTTGACATAAAGGAAGCAATCGAGATACACCTAGCCAAACGAAACAATCCCAACAATCTAAATGAACACACGTTCATGGAGAGCTCACCCCTCTTCACGCTACTAAAAAACACACCCTGTCGGAAACAAAACACAATTTCGCGACACAGCCAAGCTAGATAAAAAAGGGGGGAAATTAGGGGGTTTTTAATAGGTAAATGTTAGCTGGATCAGGTGTACGATGTACTTTTCTTCTGCAATAAACCAAGGCCCATATTAGAGGCAGTATTAAAGGTGCTGGGACGTCCTCATAAGACCGTCAACGCTTAGTTCGAATGGGTTATGCTCCACGCGTGGCGAGGACTAATCCACGGTCTTTAATAGTTGTAGATCAACCTCATTCAATAACATACATCTTATCTAGGTTGGCAACACCTCACATAAACACATCGCGATCACTCCCCACAGCACGTAGGGACAGGGGGGGGGGAAGGCAGGGAAAAACCTGTCGTTAAGATAACCACCGCAGTCGACCGCACAGCGAGTTCAAGTGAGCACGGAAACTGCGAATAGCTGTAGTACGGAAGACAATCAGATAAGTAGTTAGCCTAAAATTTTATAGTTTAACCATAGTTTACAACCATATAATCTCTCTAAAGTACAATCTCCGGATAGCCATCACCATTTAGCATTTCACCTAACATATATACTGCATTTAGCATACACTGACAGTTGCAGTACCAATACTGCAACTAAATAATTGTACATATTGTAAATATTTTCACCTGTATTTCAAACATAGATTTTATAGCCTAAGTGTATTGGATCTGATGATGATCGCTTGACGATCGAAACTGGTCATCCTAGTGTTTTATTAATCTCATGTAATTTATTTCAGGATTAGGGCATAACCCATCTCTTTTGGGTACATTCGTGTTGACCGACTGAAAAGCACTAAACTCTTGTTTACTAAGGCAACACTGAAAATATGGCTTCAAACACCACAATGTACCCTTTTTATATACTCATTCAATCTCAAAACTTTTATGGAAGTATTTAAAAATTCAAAATTTCGAAAAATCTTTTTTTTAATGAAAAATTTTGATTTTTCAAGAAAACTCGGGGTTTCCCTAGGAAAATTCATCCCTACGTACAGGGCGCCAAAATTTAGTGTTTGCTAGGGGGTTATATATAATCTAGGGCAGCTCGGTGTGAGTTTCCAGGGTCCCATGCGGTCAGTTAACATTATATTTTGTAGCTACTTCTATCATTACTTTACTTTTACATGATATGACCGTCTTAAGTGTTCCTCTAGTTATTAATCCAAGCACAGTACTTCTATGCCCCACTGTGCCCTTTCAGCAAGAAATATGCAAATCACAGTATGCCAGCAATGCTCAAATCGGGAGATTTGGGGTTATGGTATGTTCTCCCACTCTGTGACTTACACATTTTGAATTAAATAGAGGATACACTTCCAAAATAATAAACAAAATCAACTCCTACTATAAAACATTTAATTAACCAAATATATGGCGCTACAACAATATAAACAAATAAAATACTGACCAATACTTCTAACTTGTTCAGAGTGAACAAGGAATACATAAATAAAACAAATGTTAAATCAAAATAAATGGTTTCCTACAAACCAACAAACTTATAATTCTTTTCACTTCCATAAAGTATCCCTTTTAAAATTCAATATAATCACGAGCTCCCAACTGCTCGATACTTTTACATACTCTGTGTTATTCTTATACAACACCTCACTTCCTATTATATGAGTATCTTATAATCAAAACAATATGTAATTCTTATTAAAGTACTGTTATTCCTTCACTTAAATTTTTGGGCCTTTCACAATGTTCTCATGTTACCACCTCTCTCAAGTTAACAAATTCACTACAGTGATTGGGAAAACACTTGTGTACTACCGAGTTATAGAAGACTACTTGAACATGTCAAAAATTATGATCACTCCCGAAATCTAATTGTCTTCACTGAACTCGTGGATTCTTACATCATATAACATTGCATTAGGTATTTATTATTATTTGTCTTAAAAGACCATTATCTCATAAGAAAGCAACGATCTGAACTTGCAAGCGGTATCTTTCATCTACAAGAACCTCGGTTCGAATCCCGGGTCATTAACAAACTCTAAACACTCATGGTGTATTATTACTTCAAACAGACGGTCACCCGACCTACCGCACTTCCGTTAATAGTAAGGGTCGGACCGTACCACTCAGCGTGATTTATTGTCCGGGAGCAGGAACCCCAAGTCTCGCCCACAGAGACAGGCTACTCTCTGCTTATACAGCTATTTCTTATAAGCAGTTCTTTGAACAGACCTGGCTTTTCATTCATTTATTTTAACAACATTATTTAGGATCAGTGACCACTCTCGTAACCTTGGCAAATATTCATTATGAAGTGTCCTCATTGGTGGGTAAGAATAATTCAATACAACAACAATATTTAGGGGCTTCACACAGACGAACCTGGGTTCGATTCTTTCACTGCCTCGGGAACCACATCCCATACTGGAGGACTTATACATTAGCGGCTTATGGCGACCTTTGTCTAACCTGCGCTCATAATACAATAAATAGCACCCTTAAAATACACACAACGGCCTCGTGATCATATCACTCTATGGAGGACTTATCATAGCTCAATTACCGCGATCAACTGCCCCTCATAATTAGTTTACCAAGTATATTTAGGTTCAACGCCTTCCTAGCGTGACAAATTACTTCAATGCGCGACATGCGCTATACATTACTTTACGGCCAAGTTTTTTTTTTTCAAAGAACTGATAAATTCAAAATCAACATTTGCTCTACATTCAATTTTATATTAATCCTCTCCCGTGACAATAATCGCTATACTTTAAGACCATGTATTCACAACATGTATATATTCTTTTACAGGAGCTCAAAAGCTACTACTTTCATATAATTCAACTTAATCTTCATTTATATAATTGTATTTATTATTATTATTATTACGCTTGCTTTCACATAATTCAATCACTTATCAAATACACTGATATTTTATTCCATACATTTCCTCTAAGGGATTTATTCACTTCACATAATCATTTTATTCTTTCTCAATTTGTATTTGTTCAGATCGCGCTCTTATTCTGTTATTTGTTATTCAAAAACATCCCTATTTCTCATTCTCAGGTGGATTGTACACAAATATTCCCCAACACATAACATAATGAAATGGTTACTTACATGATCTGACGGTCATCGACCGTATTTTCCAACGATGTTTCATTTCGCCCACTTAATGTGTTTAAACCATCTTGATTAATCCCATTTCACACAATGACATTTCTTGACACACATATAACTTATATACCTTAAACACTGGTAACATTTTTGAATACAATTCTGTATTCTTCTATTATACACAAATAAAGTCACTAAAAATTACTATACTAACACAAATTTTCTATATTTACATTACACTGCTTCTAATCACTGAGGCTTTGATTAAGCCTTGCACACGTGATTTCTTGCTTCCCGTTTCCAAGGGTGAAACTCTTAGATGTCGGCTCTCTATCTGGTAAGAAGTTGAAAGTCTCGATCAATCTACCCCTCCCTGGAACGGTAATTCTTCAGATCCGGTTTCCTGACTATTCGGCTTTTATTTTTTAACTAGCTCGAAGTCGTTGCTCTCTAGACACTATTTAGTTGGTCGAGATACAGTTTGTCCTATTTACGGCCTCTCGAATATTTATCGGTGACCTATGATTCTCTAGCATTTACTGCTCTTCTTTAGTTTCATAGCTTAATGCTCTTACTGCTCGTTTGTCTCCAGTGAGACGATGTCTTGGATTAAATTTTCCCGTCTTAATTTCTTCGCTCTAGACCCTATCTTATTCAGAATACTAGGCGGCACTTATTTCTTCCGACCCTGGTCGTGTCCTTTAACTTTGCTAGAAATGTTCGTTTTTCTATCGTTGGTACTTCAAACGTTACGACACTTTCAGTCGTTTTACTAAACTGTTATTTGAAGACCTATCGCCTGTTCTTTTAAGTTCGCAGCCTATTTTGACTGTAATACGGAACTTTCACTATAAGACTGATACTGGCGGAACTAAATCCTGTACTAGGATTTTCCTAAGTCTTCACACGGCGATACTATGATGATACTTCTCGGCCACTCCCTACGGGTGCACGTTGGTGATACAGAGTATCACGACCTCTCGAGGTCTAGTAAGTACTGCATGATTTGCCTGGCACGGCCAGGGCTTTTATACAAATCGGCGACAAAAAGATAAATTTCTTGTCTTTTTCAGAACCAACTTTTGAAGTAATGGTCGCACACATTTGGAAATTATATCTCTGGAAAGCTTGTTTTCTAAACGTAAACTGATTTCTTTGTACGTGAAAATCGATCGTACAATTCCGAGATATTAAATGAAATTTACTCTTGAGGTACGTGGGTGTTGAGGTTGATTTTTAATCCCCTCCATCTCGGGACTCGGGGAACTTTTTATGACGTATGGCCACGTTTGCACTTCCTTCCTAGGCAATTATTAAAACCTTTTTCTCCACACAAAAATCTCTATTCTGAAATGATACACAATGATGTATTTCTTTAGTTAATTATATGCTCGCAAGTGCTTTAAATCTAATTATTCTTCTTTTTGCACAACTGCGACGATGCCAATTTACTGCAACGTAAGATAATTTCCGAAACATGCTCGCAGTCACTCCGAACGGAAAGTTCCACTCGTTCTAATTATAGCCATGATCGGCTCCTATCGGTGCGTCATGCGTGATATCATTTCCTGGCCACCTGGACCCTTACTTCTTGCACAACGTTATGCTCGCCCTCCTGTATAAAATCTTTCTATATCCTCTGAAGACTGTATATTTCCTTCCTTCTTTTTACCATAATACATGGATTCGACCCCTTGAACCAATGGTACATGGGTTCAGTAGGTGGTGCTGAATCTCTTGTTGACACAAGACCAGTGGCGTTGATCTGTCCGCCTCACTGATGGCTCTGTGAAGGACAGATGACCTCGCTTCGGCGTAGAAGTACTCCCTAGGGCTGTCTACCTGTCGTTTCATTTGGTTATCAGTGTCAACGAACCCACGTCCACCTAGGCTTCTGGGTAGAGTCAATCGCTCTATTGAAGATCGTGGGTGGTGTTTCATTCCTTTTGTGAGCATCGTTCTCATTTTTCGCTCAAGACCGTCGATGTCCATTTACACCATTTGATTACGCCATAGGAGTAGCTCAGCACAGGTACAGCATACGTGTTAACAGCTTTCACTAGGTTTTTGCTGTTCAAGTGCGTTTTTATGATTTGTTTTAATTTTGACAAATTCACAGGACAGTTCTTTCTTTATTGACACATGGTCAATATACCTAGCTTGGTTTACTCCTAAGTATTTGTAGGTGTCTTCTCCCAACATAGCCTTAATATGCTGTCCATCTTCCAGCTCATACCCGGTCTTCTGTACTTTTCCTCTCACCACCTTTAGTGTCCGACACTTGTCCAAACCAAATCACATTTGTATGTCTCGTGAGAATGCTTCAACTATTCTCCGCAAGTTTTCCAGATGCGACTCTGTTTCGGCATAGAGTTTAAGGTCGTCCATGTATAGCAGATGATTTATCCGAGTACCAACTCTCTTTCCAATCTTGATAGAAAAGCCGTAGTGAGTAGAGTTAAGCTGGATAGATAAAGGATTCATTGCCAGGACAAACCGTAAGGGGCCAAATGAGTCACTTTGAAAGATGCCTCTCCGAATCGATATCTCATTTGCTCGCATGTCTGCGCGTGGCGTACGTAGACACAGTCTAGTTTGCTATGTTGACATAACCCTTTCCAAGATACTGACAAATACCTCATTGATCCTATACAATCTACAGCACAGATTCAAAGGCCTTCTTATAATCGATGTACGCCATATGAATGTTTCAGTGATTTAAGTGTGCCTGGCCACACACAACTGAGTCAATTATTAGTTGTTCTTTGCACCCTTTTGAACCCTTTTTACAACCTTTCTGTTGCACGGCAATTATGTTGTTCCTTTCACTGTGTGCACATATCCTGTTAGCCAGTCATGATGTTATGATCTTATACAACTTGGGCAGACATGTGATGGGACGATATTTTGTAGGATCGCATGTATTCTGAAGATCTTTTGGAAGCAAATATGTGATGCCACGTGTGAGGAATTCGGGCAAGCTATCAGGATGAAGGATGGCATCATTGATGAACTCACCTAGTCGATCGTGGATGCTCCAGAACTTCCTATACCAAAAATTCTGAATCTGGTCAGGGCCAGGGGCTTTCCAATTCGCTAAGTTGTTGATAACTTCCTTAATATCATTCGTGGCGAATTTCTCGTGCTGCATTTGCTCAAATCTTTGGGAAGCTTTCTGTTCTTCTCTTACCCAAGTTGATTGAGTGTCATGATGAGATGGTGTAGACAGTTGTTCACCCCAAAATTCCTGAATTTCTTCTTTAGTCGGATAGTTTTTGTCGGCAGAAACCTTTATCTTACCCAGAGTCTGATAGAATCTTCTCCCTGAGTTGGCCAAAAAGGAAGTTATCTTTCTTCCTCTTCATACTCTCCCAATACTTTGCAAGTCTGGCGGATTACGGCTCGCAGTTTATATTCCATATAACCAGTTGTGGAACGGTAATCTTCTTTATTTATATAAATGTGCGAGGAATCAATAAGATGTGACATTACATAATTATGAGTGGTTCAATAACTAAGGCGTGTGCACCGTGACTATTCTTACAGCGTTTGAATATTCTAAAGACTTTTCAGAGTAAATGAGAAATTACTCCAGATAAAAAGCCGGGGAACATTAGCTAGTAATGCATCAAAATGTTAAATTTAAAATTTAACCAGTTAAACTAAATTAAGCGGCTTCGGTGGCTTAGTTCGTAGCATGCTGAGCTGCTATGCCCAAGGTCACGGGTTCAAACCCGACCGAAGTCGTCGGATTTTTAAGAGCGTTAAAAATCCCTCACCATGCCTTCCTTTGGAGGGGATGTGAAGCCGGCGGTCCCCTGTTCATAGATTTATGGCATGTAAAAGAACCTTCCACTAATTACACTTGCGTTAAGCGAAATTATAGGTTAGATTTGACTAACGCTCTTAGGTTCCAACTTTCGCCTCCAGGAGCTGACTGCAGTGGCATCTAGTAACCAACTTCAGGACTAGTTGTTGACGGTGGAGTTTGGTAGCAAACGTAGGAACTACTTTAAAATTGAATGTCTGCAGTCCTTACTTGAATTAAAAACAGATAACACACAATAATACAGCCATCACAATTAACACCGGTTATCAGACAGATTTTACACAAACCCAAAGTACACGGGGCTGCATGACCGCATTGTCGTAGCCCCTAAACTAAGGAACCAACCAACCAAACTCAAACAAAGTAGAAAATGCGCACATTTGTGCAAAAAGAAAGAAAGTATTAGGGCTTTGCCTTCAGTATATGATATTAATGATTTACAGTGAAGCCTCTATTAAGAGACCAGGGACGGTTGCATGGAAAACTGGTCTTTTAGATGGGTGGTCTCTAAATAGGGGTAGGCATTAAAAATAATGTTATACTGCATTATTAATAAAGTGCAGTTGGAACACATACTTGATTACAATTTATCTGCATTGGTTCCCATTTAGTACAAATTAATTACAATTTGTTATTTTCTGATCTCTGTCATTTAAAAAGTCACGAATTGATCTCTGTTTCAGATTAGCACATCTCTTTTTTTTTCTCTGAGTTCAAAATTCCATTAATTTGTTCTGGGATCGAACAACCTTCTTGGAGAGCCCTTTTTTGTATTTTTTATACGTTGCATAACACTTCTTCTAATGACATTGTATGCTGATGCAGTTCTGTGACAAGAGAACCATTGTTTACATCATCACCCTCATCACCATCTCCAATGGGAAGTCAGACGCAAAGTGGTCTTTTGAAAGAGGTCGGACTGAGAAAATGCCTGGTCTTTGGTCGGGGAGAGGGGTGGTCCCTAAATAGAGGTAACAAATACATTGACCTTATGAGGTTTTAAATCGGTTCCAAGAAAAATCGGTCTTTAAGATGGTTGGTCTTTTAATAGGAGTGGTCTTTTAGAGAGGTTTCACTGTAGTTCATTCAGGACACGGTAGAATTTGGTATCTATAACACGCTTTCCAGCACACATACACAATTTCCATCTGGTGAGTATAATAATAATAATATCCTATGGCCTCAGGTGCTGGGTCAAGCTTTGTTATTTGACGTCCAGAGGGCAACTCGCATGTCGAATATTGTCGTTCCTTGATAAAAACCATGCACAGCCGTTCTCTTTACTTGGTGTCTCAACTCGTATTTCCCTTGCGCCCAGAGGTCTGATGTCATCACTTCGGTACTGTAAAGGTCAGTCCAAATGTCTATTTTCTTCTGTTTGCACTTCTGTAATAACACTGTACTCGCGCTGGTAGATGGCAATAGATACTTGGTTTTAAAATCTTCCACCACAATTGGCTGCCTAGTTAAACTACATTATATATTGAATGAGATGTACTTACCTTTTCGGTACAGTTCTGTCTACCCAAAGACGTTTCTATATAATTGAGTTCACATGTAGATATGTGGGGGTCCAGCTCAGGGCTGTCAGAGACCACTATCCACCACGCCACGTACCACACCAGCCCGATGGCACCTGGAACAGTTGGAAACAAGCTGAAGCCCGACACGAAGAAATTAACATTAAATTAGAAAATACCCATTATTCATTTCCAATCTCAAGTAAATTTTGCATAGTTGGAAAAAAGTGGGTAGAGTGCGTTGCTTGTAGGGTTGAGCCCGGCGCTATCCTAGATGGTTGGGGCCTCTGCGCTTGGAGACCACCACCATGGAATAGAGCCCGGCGCTATCCTAGATGGTTGGGGCTTCTGCGCTTGGAGACCACTGCCATGGAATAGAGCCCGGCGCTATCCTAGATGGTTCGGGCTTCTGCGCTTGGAGACCACTGCCATGGAATAGAGCCCGGCGCTATCCTAGATGGTTCGGGCTTCTGCGCTTGGAGACCACCTCCATGGAATAGAGCCTTGTACTATCCTAGATGGTTGGTGCTCCTGCGCTTGGAGACCACCGCCATGGAATAGAGCCCGGCGCTATCCTAGATGGTTGGGGCCTCTGCGCTTGGAGACCACCTCCATGGAATAGAGCCTTGTACTATCCTAGATGGTTGGTGCTCCTGCGCTTGGAGACCACCGCCATGGAATAGAGCCCGGCGCTATCCTAGATGGTTGGGGCTTCTGCGCTTGAAGACCACTGCCATGGAATAGAGCCCGGCGCTATCCTAGATGGTTGGGGCCTCTGCGCTTGGAGACCACCACCATGGAATAGAGCCCGGCGCTATCCTAGATGGTTGGGGCTTCTGCGCTTGAAGACCACTGCCATGGAATAGAGCCCGGCGCTATCCTAGATGGTTCGGGCTTCTGCGCTTGGAGACCACCTCCATGGAATAGAGCCTTGTACTATCCTAGATGGTTGGTGCTCCTGCGCTTGGAGACCACCGCCATGGAATAGAGCCCGGCGCTATCCTAGATGGTTGGGGCCTCTGCGCTTGGAGACCACCTCCATGGAATAGAGCCTTGTACTATCCTAGATGGTTGGTGCTCCTGCGCTTGGAGACCACCGCCATGGAATAGAGCCCGGCGCTATCCTAGATGGTTGGTGCTCCTGCGCTTGGAGACCACCGCCATGGAATAGAGCCCTGCACTATCCTAGATGGTTGGTGCTTCTGCGCTTGGAGACCACCGCCATGGAATAGAGCCCTGCACTATCCTAGATGGTTGGTGCTTCTGCGCTTGGAGACCACCGCCATGGAATAGAGCCCTGCACTATCCTAGATGGTTGGGGCTTCTGCGCTTGAAGACCTCCGCCATGGAATAGAGCCCTGCGCTATCCTAGATGGTTGGGGCTTCTGCGCTTGGAGACCACCGCCATGGAATAGAGCCCTGCACTATCCTAGATGGTTGGTGCTCCTGCGCTTGGAGACCACCGCCATGGAATAGAGCCTTGTACTATCCTAGATGGTTGGTGCTCCTGCGCTTGGAGACCACCGCCATGGAATAGAGCCCTGCACTATCCTAGATGGTTGGTGCTCCTGCGCTTGGAGACCACCGCCATGGAATAGAGCCTTGTACTATCCTAGATGGTTGGTGCTCCTGCGCTTGGAGACCACCGCCATGGAATAGAGCCCTGCACTATCCTAGATGGTTGGGGCTTCTGCGCTAGGAGACCACCGCCATGGAATAGAGCCCTGCACTATCCTAGATGGTTGGTGCTTCTGCGCTTGGAGACCACCGCCATGGAATAGAGCCTTGTACTATCCTAGATGGTTGGGGCTTCTGCGCTAGGAGACCACCGCCATGGAATAGAGCCCTGCACTATCCTAGATGGTTGGTGCTCCTGCGCTAGGAGACCACCGCCATGGAATAGAGCCCTGCGCTATCCTAGATGGTTCGGGCTTCTGCGCTAGGAGACCACCGCCATGGAATAGAGCACTGCGCTATCCTAGATGGTTCGGGCTTCTGCGCTAGGAGACCACCGCCATGGAATAGAGCCTTGTACTATCCTAGATGGTTGGTGCTCCTGCGCTTGAAGACCACCGCCATGGAATAGAGCCCTGCGCTATCCTAGATGGTTCGGGCTTCTGCGCTTGGAGACCACCGCCATGGAATAGAGCCCTGCGCTATCCTAGATGGTTCGGGCTTCTGCGCTAGGAGACCACCGCCATGGAATAGAGCACTGCGCTATCCTAGATGGTTCGGGCTTCTGCGCTTGGAGACCACCGCCATGGAATAGAGCCCTGCGCTATCCTAGATGGTTCGGGCTTCTGCGCTAGGAGACCACCGCCATGGAATAGAGCACTGCGCTATCCTAGATGGTTCGGGCTTCTGCGCTAGGAGACCACCGCCATGGAATAGAGCCCTGCGCTATCCTAGATGGTTCGGGCTTCTGCGCTTGGAGACCACCGCCATGGAATAGAGCACTGCGCTATCCTAGATGGTTGGGGCCTCTGCGCTTGGAGACCACCGCCATGGAATAGAGCCCTGCGCTATCCTAGATGGTTCGGGCTTCTGCGCTTGGAGACCACCGCCATCGAATAGAGCCTTGTACTATCCTAGATGGTTGGGGCTTCTGTGCTTGGAGACCACCACCATGGAATAGAGCCTTGTACTATCCTAGATGGTTGGTGCTTCTGCGCTTGGAGACCACCACCATGGAATAGAGCCCTGAACTATCCTAGATGGTTGGGGCTTCTGCGCATGGAGACCATCGCCATGGAATAGAGCCCTGAACTATCCTAGATGGTTGGTGCTTCTGCGCTTGAAGACCACCGCAATGGAATAGAGCACTGCGCTATCCTAGATGGTTCGGGCTTCTGTGCTTGGAGACCACCGCCATGGAATAGAGCCCTGCACTATCCTAGATGGTTGGTGCTTCTGCGCTTGAAGACCTCCGCCATGGAATAGAGCCCTACGCTATCCTAGATGGTTGGGGCTTCTGCGCATGGAGACCATCGCCATGGAATAGAGCCCTGAACTATCCTAGATGGTTGGGGCTTCTGCGCATGGAGACCATCGCCATGGAATAGAGCCCTGAACTATCCTAGATGGTTGGGGCTTCTGCGCTTGGAGACCACCGCCATGGAATAGAGCCCTGCACTATCCTAGATGGTTGGTGCTTCTGCACTTGGAGACCACCGCCATGGAATAGAGCCCAGCACTATCCTAGATGGTTGGGGTTTCTGCGCTTGGAGACCACCACCATGGAATAGAGCACTGCACTATCCTAGATGGTTGGTGCTTCTGCGCATGGAGACCATCGCCATGGAATAGAGCCCTGAACTATCCTAGATGGTTGGTGCTTCTGCGCTTGAAGACCACCGCAATGGAATAGAGCACTGCGCTATCCTAGATGGTTCGGGCTTCTGTGCTTGGAGACCACCGCCATGGAATAGAGCCCTGCACTATCCTAGATGGTTGGTGCTTCTGCGCTTGAAGACCTCCGCCATGGAATAGAGCCCTACGCTATCCTAGATGGTTGGGGCTTCTGCGCATGGAGACCATCGCCATGGAATAGAGCCCTGAACTATCCTAGATGGTTGGGGCTTCTGCGCATGGAGACCATCGCCATGGAATAGAGCCCTACGCTATCCTAGATGGTTGGGGCTTCTGCGCTTGGAGACCACCGCCATGGAATAGAGCCCAGCACTATCCTAGATGGTTGGTGCTTCTGCACTTGGAGACCACCGCCATGGAATAAAGCCCTGCACTATCCTAGATGGTTGGGACTTCTGCGCTTGAAGACCACCGCCATGGAATAGAGCCCTGCACTATCCTAGATGGTTGGGGTTTCTGCGCTTGGAGACCACCACCATGGAATAGAGCACTGCACTATCCTAGATGGTTGGTGCTTCTGCGCTTGGAGACCACCGCCATGGAATAGAGCCCAGCACTATCCTAGATGGTTGGGGCTTCTGCGCTTCGAGACCACCGCCATGGAATAGAGCACTGCACTATCCTAGATGGTTGATGATTCTGCGCTTGGAGACCACCGCCATGGAATAGAGCCCTGCGCTATCCTAGATGGTTGGTGCTTCTGCGCTTGAAGACCACTGCCATGGAATAGAGCCCTGCACTATCCTAGATGGTTGGTGCTTCTGCGCTTGAAGACCACCGCCATGGAATAGAGCCCTGCACTATCCTAGATGGTCGGGGCTTCTGCGCTTGGAGACCACCGCCATGGAATAGAGCCCTGCACTATCCTAGATGGTTGGGACTTCTGCGCTTGAAGACCACTGCCATGGAATAGAGCCCAGCACTATCCTAGATGGTTGGTGCTTCTGCGCTTGAAGACCACTGCCATGGAATAGAGCCCTGCACTATCCTAGATGGTTGGTGCTTCTGCGCTTGAAGACCACTGCCATGGAATAGAGCCCAGCACTATCCTAGATGGTTGGGGCTTCTGCGCTTCGAGACCACCGCAATGGAATAGAGCCCTGCACTATCCTAAATGGTTGGGACTTCTGCGCTTGGAGACCACTGCCATGGAATAGAGTCCTGCACTATTCTAGATGGTTGGGGCTTCTGCGCTTGGAGACCACCGCCATGGAATAGAGCCCTGCACAATCCTAGATGGTTGGGACTTCTGTGCTTGGAGACCACCGCCATGGAATAGA
This sequence comes from Meconema thalassinum, assembly GCA_946902985.2. Lineage (NCBI taxonomy): Eukaryota > Metazoa > Arthropoda > Insecta > Orthoptera > Tettigoniidae > Meconema > Meconema thalassinum. The sequence continues at coordinate 9,885,813 of OY714911.1, read as the reverse complement.
GCCCAGCACTATCCTAGATGGTTGGGACTTATGCGCTAGGAGACCACCGCCATGGAATAGAGCCCTGCACAATCCTAGATGGTTGGGACTTCTGTGCTTGGAGACCACCGCCATGGAATAGAGCCCAGCACTATCCTAGATGGTTGGGACTTATGCGCTAGGAGACCACCTCCATGGAATAGAGCACTGCACAATCCTAGATGGTTGGGACTTCTGTGCTTGGAGACCACCGCCATGGAATAGAGCCCTGCACAATCCTAGATGGTTGGGACTTCTGTGCTTGGAGACCACCTCCATGGAATAGAGCCCAGCACTATCCTAGATGGTTGGGACTTATGCGCTAGGAGACCACCTCCATGGAATAGAGCCCAGCACTATCCTAGATGGTTGGGACTTATGCGCTAGGAGACCACCGCCATGGAATAGAGCCCAGCACTATCCTAGATGGTTGGGACTTATGCGCTAGGAGACCACCGCCATGGAATAGAGCCCAGCACTATCCTAGATGGTTGGGACTTCTGCGCTTGGAGACCACCTCCATGGAATAGAGCACTGCGCTATCCTAGATGGTGGGTGCTTCTGCGCTTGAAGACCACCGCCATGGAATAGAGCCTTGTACTATCCTAGATGGTTGGTGCTTCTGCACTAGGAGACCACCGCCATGGAATAGAGCACTGCGCTATCCTAGATGGTTGAGGCTTCTGCGCTTGGAGACCACCGCCATGGAATAGAGCCCTGCACTATCCTAGATGGTTGGAGCTTCTGCACTTGGAGACCACCGCCATGGAATAGAGCCCTGCGCTATCCTAGATGGTTGGTGCTTCTGCGCTTGGAGACCACCACCATGGAATAGAGCCCTGAACTATCCTAGATGGTTGGGGCTTCTGCGCATGGAGACCATCGCCATGGAATAGAGCCCTGAACTATCCTAGATGGTTGGTGCTTCTGCGCTTGAAGACCACCGCAATGGAATAGAGCACTGCGCTATCCTAGATGGTTGGTGCTTCTGCACTTGGAGACCACCGCCATGGAATAAAGCCCTGCACTATCCTAGATGGTTGGGACTTCTGCGCTTGAAGACCACCGTCATGGAATAGAGCCCTGCACTATCCTAGATGGTTGGGACTTCTGCGCTTGAAGACCACCGCCATGGAATAGAGCCCTGCACTATCCTAGATGGTTGGGGTTTCTGCGCTTGGAGACCACCACCATGGAATAGAGCACTGCACTATCCTAGATGGTTGGTGCTTCTGCGCTTGGAGACCACCGCCATGGAATAGAGCCCAGCACTATCCTAGATGGTTGGGGCTTCTGCGCTTCGAGACCACCGCCATGGAATAGAGCACTGCACTATCCTAGATGGTTGATGATTCTGCGCTTGGAGACCACCGCCATGGAATAGAGCCCTGCGCTATCCTAGATGGTTGGTGCTTCTGCGCTTGAAGACCACTGCCATGGAATAGAGCCCTGCACTATCCTAGATGGTTGGTGCTTCTGCGCTTGAAGACCACCGCCATGGAATAGAGCCCTGCACTATCCTAGATGGTTGGGGCTTCTGCGCTTGGAGACCACCGCCATGGAATAGAGCCCTGCACTATCCTAGATGGTTGGGACTTCTGCGCTTGAAGACCACTGCCATGGAATAGAGCCCAGCACTATCCTAGATGGTTGGTGCTTCTGCGCTTGAAGACCACTGCCATGGAATAGAGCCCTGCACTATCCTAGATGGTTGGTGCTTCTGCGCTTGAAGACCACTGCCATGGAATAGAGCCCAGCACTATCCTAGATGGTTGGGGCTTCTGCGCTTCGAGACCACCGGCATGGAATAGAGCCCTGCACTATCCTAAATGGTTGGGACTTCTGCGCTTGGAGACCACTGCCATGGAATAGAGTCCTGCACTATTCTAGATGGTTGGGGCTTCTGCGCTTGGAGACCACCGCCATGGAATAGAGCCCTGCACAATCCTAGATGGTTGGGACTTCTGCGCTTGGAGACCACCGCCATGGAATAGAGCCCTGCACAATCCTAGATGGTTGGGACTTCTGTGCTTGGAGACCACCGCCATAGAATAGAGCCCAGCACTATCCTAGATGGTTGGGACTTATGCGCTAGGAGACCACCGCCATGGAATAGAGCTCTGCACTATCCTAGATGGTTGGGACTTCTGCGCTTGGAGACCACCGCCATGGAATAGAGCCCAGCACTATCCTAGATGGTTGGGACTTATGCGCTAGGAGACCACCGCCATGGAATAGAGCCCAGCATTATCCTAGATGGTTGGGACTTATGCGCTAGGACACCACCGCCATGGAATAGAGCTCTGCACTATCCTAGATGGTTGGGACTTCTGCGCTTGGAGACCACCTCCATGGAATAGAGCACTGCGCTATCCTAGATGGTGGGTGCTTCTGCGCTTGAAGACCACCGCCATGGAATAGAGCCTTGTACTATCCTAGATGGTTGGGGCTTCTGCGCTTGGAGACCACCGCCATGGAATAGAGCCCTGCACAATCCTAGATGGTTGGGACTTCTGCGCTTGGAGACCACCGCCATGGAATAGAGCCCTGCGCTATCCTAGATGGTTGGGGCTACTGAGCTTGAAGACCACCGCCATGGAATAGAGCCCTGCACTATCCTAGATGGTTGGGGCTTCTGCGCTTGAAGACCACTGCCATGGAATAGAGCCCTGCGCTATCCTAGATGGTTGGGGCTTCTGCGCTTGGAGACCACCGCCATGGAATAGAGCCCTGCACTATCCTAGATGGTTGGGGCTTCTGCGCTTGAAGACCACTGCCATGGAATAGAGCCCTGCGCTATCCTAGATGGTTGGGGCTTCTGCGCTTGGAGACCACCGCCATGGAATAGAGCCCTGCGCTATCCTAGATGGTTGGGGCTTCTGCGCTTGGAGACCACCGCCATGGAATAGAGCCCTGCGCTATCCTAGATGGTTGGGGCTTCTGCGCTTGGAGACCACCGCCATGGAATAGAGCCCTGCGCTATCCTAGATGGTTGGTGCTTCTGAACTTGGAGACCACCGCCATGGAATAGAGCACTGCGCTATCCTAGATGGTTGGGGCTTCTGCGCTTGAAGACCACCGCCATGGAATAGAGCCCTGCACTATCCTAGATGGTTGGGGCTTCTGCGCTTGGAGACCACCGCCATGGAATAGAGCCCTGCACTATCCTAGATGGTTGGTGCTTCTGCGCTTGGAGACCACCGCCATGGAATAGAGCCCTGCACTATCCTAGATGGTTGGTGCTTCTGCGCTTGGAGACCACCGCCATGGAATAGAGCCCTGCACTATCCTAGATGGTTGGGGCTTCTGCGCTTGGAGACCACCGCCATGGAATAGGGCCCTGCACTATCCTAGATGGTTGGTGCTTCTGCGCTTGGAGACCACCGCCATGGAATAAGGCCCTGCACTATCCTAGATGGTTCGGACTTCTGCACTTGGAGGCCACCGCCATGGAATGGAGCCCTGCACTATCCTAGATGGTTGGTGCTTCTGCACTTGGAGGCCACCGCCATGGAATAGAGCCCTGCACTATCCTAGATGGTTGGTGCTTCTGCGCTTGGAGACCACCGCCATGGAATAGAGCCCTGCACTATCCTAGATGGTTGGTGCTTCTGCGCTTGGAGACCACCGCCATGGAATAAGGCCCTGCACTATCCTAGATGGTTCGGACTTCTGCACTTGGAGGCCACCGCCATGGAATGGAGCCCTGCACTATCCTAGATGGTTGGTGCTTCTGCGCTTGGAGACCACCGCCATGGAATAAGGCCCTGCACTATCCTAGATGGTTCGGACTTCTGCACTTGGAGGCCACCGCCATGGAATGGAGCCCTGCACTATCCTAGATGGTTGGTGCTTCTGCACTTGGAGGCCACCGCCATGGAATAGAGCCCTGCACTATCCTAGATGGTTGGGGCTTCTGCACTTGGAGGCCACCGCCATGGAATAGAGCCCAGCACTATCCTAGATGGTTGGGGCTTCTGCACTTGGAGGCCACCGCCATGGAATAGAGCCCTGCACTATCCTAGATGGTTGGGGCTTCTGCACTTGGAGACCACCGCCATGGAATAGAGCCCTGCACTATCCTAGATGGTTGGGGCTACTGAGCTTGGAGACCACCGCCATGGAATAGAGCCCTGCACTATCCTAGATGGTTGGTGCTTCTGCACTTGGAGGCCACCGCCATGGAATAGAGCCCAGCACTATCCTAGATGGTTGGGGCTTCTGCACTTGGAGGCCACCGCCATGGAATAGAGCCCTGCACTATCCTAGATGGTTGGGACTTATGCGCTAGGAGACCACCGCCATGGAATAGAGCCCTGCACTATCCTAGATGGTTGGTGCTTCTGCACTTGGAGGCCACCGCCATGGAATAAAGCCCTGCACTATCCTAGATGGTTGGTGCTTCTGCACTTGGAGGCCACCGCCATGGAATAGAGCCCTGCACTATCCTAGATGGTTGGTGCTTCTGGACTTGGAGACCACCGCCATGGAATAGAGCCCTGCACTATCCTAGATGGTTGGGGCTTCTGGACTTGGAGACCACCGCCATGGAATGGAGCCCTGCACTATCCTAGATGGTTGGTGCTTCTGCACTTGGAGGCCACCGCCATGGAATAGAGCCCTGCACTATCCTAGATGGTTGGGGCTTCTGCGCTTGGAGACCACCGCCATGGAATAGAGCCCTGCACTATCCTAGATGGTTGGGGCTTCTGGACTTGGAGACCACCGCCATGGAATGGAGCCCTGCACTATCCTAGATGGTTGGTGCTTCTGCACTTGGAGACCACCGCCATGGAATGGAGCCCTGCACTATCCTAGATGGTTGGGGCTTCTGCACTTGGAGGCCACCGCCATGGAATAGAGCACTGCGCTATCCTAGATGGTTGGTGCTTCTGGACTTGGAGACCACCGCCATGGAATAGAGCCCTGCGCTATCCTAGATGGTTGGGACTTCTGCACTTGGAGACCACCTCCATGGAATAGAGCCCTGCACTATCCTAGATGGTTCGGACTTCTGCGCTTGGAGACCACCTCCATGGAATAGAGCCCTGCACTATCCTAGATGGTTGGTGCTTCTGCACTTGGAGACCACCGCCATGGAATAGAGCCCTGCACTATCCTAGATGGTTGGTGCTTCTGCACTTGGAGGCCACCACCATGGAATAGAGCCCTGCACTATCCTAGATGGTTGGTGCTTCTGCACTTGGAGACCACCGCCATGGAATAGAGCCCTGCACTATCCTAGATGGTTGGTGCTTCTGCACTTGGAGGCCACCGCCATGGAATAGAGCCCTGCACTATCCTAGATGGTTGGGACTTCTGCACTTGGAGGCCACCGCCATGGAATAGAGCACTGCGCTATCCTAGATGGTTGGTGCTTCTGCGCTTGGAGACCACCGCCATGGAATAGAGCCCTGCACTATCCTAGATGGTTCGGACTTCTGCACTTGGAGGCCACCGCCATGGAATGGAGCCCTGCACTATCCTAGATGGTTGGTGCTTCTGCGCTTGGAGACCACCGCCATGGAATAGGGCCCTGCACTATCCTAGATGGTTGGATGGTTGAGGCTTCTGCACTTGGAGGCCACCGCCATGGAATGGAGCCCTGCACTATCCTAGATGGTTGGGGCTTCTGCGCATGGAGACCACCGCCATGGAATAGAGCCCTGCGCTATCCTAGATGGTTGGGGCTTCTGCGCTTGGAGACCACCGCCATGGAATAGAGCCCTGCACTATCCTAGATGGTTGGATGGTTGAGGCTTCTGCACTTGGAGGCCACCGCCATGGAATAGAGCCCTGCACTATCCTAGATGGTTGGTGCTTCTGCACTTGGAGACCACCGCCATGGAATAAGGCCCTGCACTATCCTAGATGGTTGGTGCTTCTGCGCTTGGAGACCACCGCCATGGAATAAGGCCCTGCACTATCCTAGATGGTTGGTGCTTCTGAGCTTGGAGACCACCGCCATGGAATAGAGCCCAGCAATATCCTAGATGGTTGGATGGTTGAGGCTTCTGCACTTGGAGGCCACCGCCATGGAATAGAGCCCTGCACTATCCTAGATGGTTGGATGGTTGAGGCTTCTGCACTTGGAGGCCACCGCCATGGAATGGAGCCCTGCATTATCCTAGATGGTTGGATGGTTGAGGCTTCTGCACTTGGAGGCCACCGCCATGGAATAGAGCCCTGCAATATCCTAGATGGTTGGTGCTTCTGAGCTTGGAGACCACCGCCATGGAATAGAGCCCAGCAATATCCTAGATGGTTGGATGGTTGAGGCTTCTGCACTTGGAGGCCACCGCCATGGAATAGAGCCCTGCACTATCCTAGATGGTTGGATGGTTGAGGCTTCTGCACTTGGAGGCCATGGAATGGAGCCCTGCACTATCCTAGATGGTTGGGGCTTCTGCGCATGGAGACCACCGCCATGGAATAGAGCCCTGCGCTATCCTAGATGGTTGGGGCTTCTGCGCTTGGAGACCACCGCCATGGAATAGAGCCCTGCGCTATCCTAGATGGTTGGGGCTTCTGCGCTTGAAGACCACCGCCATGGAATAGAGCCCTGCACTATCCTAGATGGTTGGGGCTTCTGCGCTTGAAGACCACCGCCATGGAATAGAGCCCTGCACTATCCTAGATGGTTGGGGCTTCTGCGCTTGGAGACCACCGCCATGGAATAGAGCCCTGCAATATCCTAGATGGTTGGTGCTTCTGAACTTGGAGACCACCGCCATGGAATAGAGCCCTGCACTATCCTAGATGGTTGGTGCTTCTGCACTTGAAGACCACCGCCATGGAATAGAGCCCTGCACTATCCTAGATGGTTGGTGCTTCTGCGCTTGGAGACCACCGCCATGGAATAGAGCCCAGCACTATCCTAGATGGTTGGGGCTTCTGCGCTTGAAGACCACCGCCATGGAATAGAGCCCTGCACTATCCTAGATGGTTGGGGCTTCTGCGCTTGAAGACCACTGCCATGGAATAGAGCCCTGCGCTATCCTAGATGGTTGGGGCTTCTGCGCTTGGAGACCACCGCCATGGAATAGAGCCCTGCGCTATCCTAGATGGTTGGGGCTTCTGCGCTTGGAGACCACCGCCATGGAATAGAGCCCTGCACTATCCTAGATGGTTGGTGCTTCTGAACTTGGAGACCACCGCCATGGAATAGAGCACTGCGCTATCCTAGATGGTTGGGGCTTCTGCGCTTGAAGACCACCGCCATGGAATAGAGCCCTGCACTATCCTAGACGGTTGGGGCTTCTGCGCTTGAAGACCACCGCCATGGAATAGAGCCCTGCGCTATCCTAGATGGTTGGGGCTTCTGCGCTTGGAGACCACCGCCATGGAATAGAGCCCTGCACTATCCTAGATGGTTGGTGCTTCTGCGCTTGGAGACCACCGCCATGGAATAGAGCCCTGCACTATCCTAGATGGTTGGTGCTTCTGCGCTTGGAGACCACCGCCATGGAATAGAGCCCTGCACTATCCTAGATGGTTGGTGCTTCTGCGCTTGGAGACCACCGCCATGGAATAGAGCCCTGCACTATCCTAGATGGTTGGGGCTACTGAGCTGGAAGACCACCGCCATGGAATAGAGCCCTACGCTATCCTAGATGGTTGGGGCTACTGAGCTTGAAGACCACCGCCATGGAATAGAGCCCTACGCTATCCTAGATGGTTGGGGCTTCTGCGCTTGGAGACCACCGCCATGGAATAGAGCCCTGCAATATCCTAGATGGTTGGGGCTTCTGCGCTTGAAGACCACCGCCATGGAATAGAGCCCTGCGCTATCCTAGATGGTTGGGGCTTCTGCGCTTGGAGACCACCGCCATGGAATAGAGCCCTGCACTATCCTAGATGGTTGGGGCTTCTGCGCTTGGAGACCACCGCCATGGAATAGAGCCCTGCACTATCCTAGATGGTTGGGGCTACTGAGCTTGAAGACCACCGCCATGGAATAGAGCCCTACGCTATCCTAGATGGTTGGTGCTTCTGAACTTGTAGACCACCGCCATGGAATAGAGCCCTGCACTATCCTAGATGGTTGGTGCTTCTGCGCTTGGAGGCCACCGCCATGGAATAGAGCCCTGCACTATCCTAGATGGTTGGGGCTACTGAGCTTGAAGACCACCGCCATGGAATAGAGCCCTGCACTATCCTAGATGGTTGGGGCTTCTGCGCTTGGAGACCACCGCCATGGAATAGAGCCCTGCACTATCCTAGATGGTTGGGGCTTCTGCGCTTGGAGACCACCGCCATGGAATAGAGCCCTGCGCTATCCTAGATGGTTGGTGCTTCTGAACTTGGAGACCACCGCCATGGAATAAGGCCCTGCACTATCCTAGATGGTTGGTGCTTCTGAACTTGGAGACCACCGCCATGGAATAAGGCCCTGCACTATCCTAGATGGTTCGGACTTCTGCACTTGGAGGCCACCGCCATGGAATGGAGCCCTGCACTATCCTAGATGGTTGGTGCTTCTGAGCTTGGAGACCACCGCCATGGAATAAGGCCCTGCACTATCCTAGATGGTTGGATGGTTGAGGCTTCTGCGCTTGAAGACCACCGCCATGGAATAGAGCCCTGCGCTATTCTAGATGGTTGGTGCTTCTGCGGTTGGAGACCACCGCCATCGAATAGAGCCCTGCACTATCCTAGATGGTTGGTGCTTCTGAAATTGGAGACCACCGCCATGGAATAAGGCCCTGCACTATCCTAGATGGTTGGTGCTTCTGAAATTGGAGACCACCGCCATGGAATAAGGCCCTGCATTATCCTAGATGGTTGGTGCTTCTGCACTTGGAGGCCACCGCCATGGAATAAGGCCCTGCACTATCCTAGATGGTTGGTGCTTCTGAAATTGGAGACCACCGCCATGGAATAAGGCCCTGCACTCTCCTAGATGGTTCGGGCTTCTGAACTTGGAGACCACCGCCATGGAATAAGGCCCTGCACTATCCTAGATGGTTCGGGCTTCTGCACTTGGAGGCTACCGCCATGGAATAAGGCCCTGCACTATCCTAGATGGTTGGTGCATCTGCGCTTGGAGACCACCGCCATGGAATAGAGCCCTGCACTATCCTAGATGGTTGGGGCTTCTGCGCTTGAAGACCACCGCCATGGAAAAGAGCCCTGCACTATCCTAGATGGTTGGTGCTTCTGCGCTTGGAGACCACCGCCATGGAATAGAGCCCTGCACTATCCTAGATCGTTAGGACTTCTGCGCTTGGAGACCACCACCATGGAATAGAGCCCTGAGCTATCCTAGATGGTTGAGGCTTCTGCGCTTGGAGACCACCGCCATGGAATAGAGCCCTGCACTATCCTAGATGGTTGGGGCTACTGCGCTTGGAGACCACCGCCATGGAATAGAGCACTGCGCTATCCTAGATGGTTGGGGCTACTGCACTAGGAGGCCATCGCCATGGAATAGAGCACTGCGCTATCCTAGATGGTTGAGGCTTCTGCGCTTGGAGACCACCGCCATGGAATAAGGCCCTGCACTATCCTAGATGGTTGGGACTTCTGCACTTGGAGACCACCGCCATGGAATGGAGCCTTGTACTATCCTAGATGGTTGGTGCTTCTGCGCTTGGAGACCACCACCATGGAATAGAGCCCTGAACTATCCTAGATGGTTGGGGCTTCTGCGCTTGGAGACCACCGCCATGGAATAAGGCCCTGCACTATCCTAGATGGTTGGATGGTTGAGGCTTCTGCGCTTGAAGACCACCGCCATGGAATAGAGCCCTGCGCTATTCTAGATGGTTGGTGCTTCTGCGGTTGGAGACCACCGCCATCGAATAGAGCCCTGCACTATCCTAGATGGTTGAGGCTTCTGAACTTGGAGACCACCGCCATGGAATAAGGCCCTGCACTATCCTAGATGGTTGCATGGTTGAGGCTTCTGCGCTTGAAGACCACCGCCATGGAATAGAGCCCTGCGCTATCCTAGATGGTTGGTGCTTCTGCGCTTGGAGACCACCACCATGGAATAGAGCCCTGAACTATCCTAGATGGTTCGGGCTTCTGCACTTGGAGACCACCACCATGGAATAGAGCCCTGCACTATCCTAGATGGTTGGATGGTTGAGGCTTCTGCACTTGAAGACCACCGCCATGGAATAGAGCCCTGCATTATCCTAGATGGTTGGGGCTTCTGCACTTGGAGACCACCGCCATGGAATAGAGCCCTGAACTATCCTAGATGGTTGGATGGTTGAGGCTTCTGCACTTGGAGACCACCACCATGGAATAGAGCCCTGCACTATCCTAGATGGTTGGATGGTTGAGGCTTCTGCACTTGAAGACCACCGCCATGGAATAGAGCCCTGCACTATCCTAGATGGTTGGGGCTTCTGCGCATGGAGACCACCGCCATGGAATAGAGCCCTGAACTATCCTAGATGGTTGGTGCTTCTGCGCTTGAAGACCACCGCCATGGAATAGAGCCCTGCGCTATCCTAGATGGTTGGTGCTTCTGCGCTTGGAGACCACCGCCATGGAATAGAGCCCTGCGCTATCCTATATGGTTGGGGCTTCTGAACTCGGAGACCACTGCCATGGAATAGAGCCCTGCACTATCCTAGATGTTTGGTGCTTCTGAACTTGGAGACCACCGCCGTGGAATAAGGCCCTGCACTATCCTAGATGGTTGGATGGTTGAGGCTTCTGCGCTTGAAGACCACCGCCATGGAATAGAGCCCTGCGCTATCCTAGATGGTTGGTGCTTCTGCGCTTGGAGACCACCACCATGGAATAGAGCCCTGAACTATCCTAGATGGTTGGGGCTTCTGCGCATGGAGACCATCGCCATGGAATAGAGCCCTGAACTATCCTAGATGGTTGGTGCTTCTGCGCTTGAAGACCACCGCCATGGAATAGAGCCCTGCACTATCCTAGATGGTTGGTGCTTCTGCGCTTGAAGGCCACTGCCATGGAATAGAGCCCTGCACTATCCTAGATGGTTGGTGCTTCTGCGCTTGAAGACCACTGCCATGGAATAGAGCCCTGCACTATCCTAAATGGTTGGGACTTCTGCGCTTGGAGACCACCGCCATGGAATAGAGCCCAGCACTATCCTAGATGGTTGGTGCTTCTGCGCTTGAAGACCACTGCCATGGAATAGAGCCCTGCACTATCCTAGATGGTTGGTGCTTCTGCGCTTGAAGGCCACTGCCATGGAATAGAGCCCAGCACTATCCTAGATGGTTGGGGCTTCTGCGCTTCGAGACAACCGCCATGGAATAGAGCCCTGCACTATCCTAAATGGTTGGGACTTCTGCGCTTGGAGACCACTGCCATGGAATAGAGTCCTGCACTATCCTAGATGGTTGGGGCTTCTGCGCTTGAAGACCACCGCCATGGAATAGAGCTCTGCACTATCCTAGATGGTTGGGACTTCTGCGCTTGGAGACCACCTCCATGGAATAGAGCACTGCGCTATCCTAGATGGTGGGTGCTTCTGCGCTTGGAGACCACCGCCATGGAATAGAGTCCTGCACTATCCTAGATGGTTGGGGCTTCTGCACTTGAAGACCACCGCCATGGAATAGAGCCCTGCATTATCCTAGATGGTTGGTGCTTCTGCACTTGGAGACCACCTCCATGGAATAGAGCCCTGCACTATTTTAGATGGTTGGGACTTCTGCGCTTGGAGACCACTGCCATGGAATAGAGTCCTGCACTATTCTAGATGGTTGGGGCTTCTGCGCTTGGAGACCACCGCCATGCAATAGAGCCCTGCACAATCCTAGATGGTTGGGACTTCTGCGCTTGGAGACCACCGCCATGGAATAGAGCCCTGCACAATCCTAGATGGTTGAGACTTCTGTGCTTGGAGACCACCGCCATGGAATAGAGCCCAGCACAATCCTAGATGGTTGGGACTTCTGCGCTTGGAGACCACCGCCATGGAATAGAGCTCTGCACTATCCTAGATGGTTGGGACTTCTGCGCTAGGAGACCACCGCCATGGAATAGAGTCCTGCACTATTCTAGATGGTTGGGGCTTCTGCGCTTGGAGACCACCGCCATGCAATAGAGCCCTGCACAATCCTAGATGGTTGGGACTTCTGCGCTTGGAGACCACCGCCATGGAATAGAGCCCTGCACAATCCTAGATGGTTGAGACTTCTGTGCTAGGAGACCACCGCCATGGAATAGAGCCCAGCACTATCCTAGATGGTTGGGACTTATGCGCTAGGAGACCACCGCCATGGAATAGAGCCCAGCACTATCCTAGATGGTTGGGACTTATGCGCTAGGACACCACCGCCATGGAATAGAGCTCTGCACTATCCTAGATGGTTGGGACTTCTGCGCTTGGAGACCACCTCCATGGAATAGAGCACTGCGCTATCCTAGATGGTGGGTGCTTCTGCACTTGGAGACCACCTCCATGGAATAGAGCACTGCGCTATCCTAGATGGTTGGGGCTTCTGCACTTGGAGACCACCTCCATGGAATAGAGCCCTGCACTATCCTAGATGGTTGGTGCTTCTGCGCTTGGAGACCACCGCCATGGAATAGAGCCCTGCACTATCCTAGATGGTTGGTGCTTCTGCGCTTGAAGACCACCGCCATGGAATAGAGCCCTGCACTATCCTAGATGGTTGGTGCTTCTGAGCTTGGAGATCACCGCCATGGAATAGAGCACTGCGCTATCCTAGATGGTTGGTGCTTCTGCGCTTGGAGACCACCGCCATGGAATAGAGCACTGCGCTATCCTAGATGGTTGGGGCTTCTGCGCTTGGAGACCACCGTCATGGAATAGAGCACTGCGCTATCCTAGATGGTTGGGGCTTCTGCACTTGAATACCACCGCCGTGGAATAGAGCACTGCGCTATCCTAGATGGTTGGTGCTTCTGCGCTTGGAGACCACCGCCATGGAATAGAGCACTGCGCTATCCTAGATGGTTGGGGCTTCTGCGCTTGGAGACCACCGTCATGGAATCGAGCTATGCGTTATCCTAGATGGTTGCAATTTATCACAGACATTTAGATAGCCTGTCACAAACTTCCAGCAGAAGATAGGGAAATAACCAAAAACATAACTATCGGACGTAAAGATAATGAGCTCTCATATTCCATATTCCGAAAAGCCACACAAACGCTGTATGCAATATTGACTATCAGTCCAACCACCACAGTACGCATACATTAGCGCGGTACAATTCAATGGTGCACAGGGCTTTAAACATACCCATATCAAAAGACAATTACAAGAAGGAAATCAGAATAATCAAGCAAAGAGCAAGGGAAAACTCCTGCAAGCTCGGGGTTGGTAGTCCCGACACGATAGCCACTCACTCACCTTGGCATGCCATAAGCGTAGGCTATGTCATTCTTATTGTAACCAACTCTCAACAGCAACACAATCTACCGTATTGTTAAGGGAAGCTGGCTGTGGGGCTCGGCGGTAACGTTCTCGCCTGCTGGGTCCAAGGTTGCGGGATCGAATCCTGGCGATGTCTGCTGGCATTTGAAGGTGTTGGTGTATTCTTTGGAATACACGGTAAGATAGAGTAAGCTTTCGCTTCTCCTTGCTATAGTTCATTCCTTCCTTTATCTCAAACACCAACAGTGACCTTCTGAATTCTCCTTTTTGGTCGTGTCTCTTATGTTACCTGTGAGTCTGTTCTAGATATATATCTTCCATGACCCACCTAGCGTCATCTAGCAGCGAATCACTGAAGTTCCTCAATTCTTCCCTGTACAAGAGGACTTCTTTATCAATCTGGCCACCAGATCTCGTCGCCATCGCCAGCTATCATCTCCGTGATCAAGAGAACTTCGTCTACGTTTTCACCCTCCAGGCTGCGCTAGTGTTGCCTGCTATCAACTCTTTGAAGACCATTTCATCAAGAGAAATTAACGTTTCAATGTTGGTTATTCTTATATGTATTCCTTTTGTCTCCTACCCCCACTCTTTTCCCTTCCCTGGTCCCTCCGTGCTTCGCTGAGCGTGTCTCACTTGTACGTCGGCAGTCGACTCAGTCAGTTGAAGCTCAACTAGAGCTCGCCTCCTCAACTCAAGAGGCAATCTTTTAATTCTACGCCATGTTGGAATTTTAGTATCAACCGTCAAAGGGGTCATCGCCTTCGCCATGAAGCAAAGCTAAGTACTACTTCTACGTTCTTCAACTTATTTTAATGGATTTTAAATAGTTACATGCTTTTAATTATCATTTTATAGGCAGTGTGAAATTACTATATTTAGGGCATAATCATCCTTCACGGGATTTTCTATGTTGGGCTTTTGTCTTTCTAAGCCAATCTTAATAGGAAGCAGCATTTCTTATGCTTATTAAATGAGAGATCTTCCCACAACGTGGGATACCATTGAATTACCCACTGTCTATAAAATACTTAGCTCGTTCCACCGCTGGACTAACTTTTGCCCTATTCTTCAGTCATGATTGCTCTGGAACCATCCATAATCTGCACTCTATCTACCAGTTATACTGTCATGTATTTTACACTCGCATGTGGGAATACTTTTTCAAACTAAGGAATCTTCCTTATGAACTACTAATCTATATCTAAATTTTCTTCCTCCGTTGGGATTTTCTCTGGCGCATTCAACTGTAATTTACAACTTTCTCAAGCAATAGACTAACTTATCTAGTGTAACTAGTTATTTTCCATCATTGCAATAACTTTCTTTGCCATAAACTTTTGTGCTACTACAGTGAACTTTTCATCTATTTCAACAGACTATAGTGAAAAACAGTGCTTGTTCAACATTTCATCCGCGTCGCGTTCGTCCGAATACTATAAATACGGCCATGAACACTTATCCTCAAACCCATTTGATCTTTCCCTAACCTCTTACTAACAAACCATAATAATAAAATTGTTATTTTAGGTCTTTTCCAATGAGGTGTCACTCTCAATAAGTGCCCTCCCTCCCTTGATTTATTTAAAACGAATTAATGTCTGCATAACTACCTGCCTTGTACACGTCTCAAATTATCTTGTTTTTCCCTTCTAATTAGGGAATACAATTCTTTCAACTC
This sequence comes from Meconema thalassinum, assembly GCA_946902985.2. Classification (NCBI taxonomy): domain Eukaryota; kingdom Metazoa; phylum Arthropoda; class Insecta; order Orthoptera; family Tettigoniidae; genus Meconema; species Meconema thalassinum. Next base: position 9,870,774 of record OY714911.1, on the reverse strand, counting down.
ATAAGTGAGTTATTTCTAGGTTTCACGAAAGGGAGACTTGCCCCCATTTGTCTCGTGATCCCTACTTAAACATAGGAGTTCCAGAAACTTCCTTTCGATTTTCTCTTCAGGTTTCACAATAAGTGACCTGCCCCATTTTCATAATCTTTACAAGTATTTCAGTATAAATATAAGAAGTTATAGAAACTTCTATTTTATTCTTCCTGCTTTTTGTTGCTGTTACTCTTTCTAAGATATTTACCAAAAAATTCTTAAAGTACACACCTTGTACTTGATTTATTGTCTAACTTTAATCACTTCAATTATCTTTAAAGTTTTCATTTTATCTTCGCCATTTCAAAATCTTGCGAAGATTTTAGAACATAAAAAAGGTTTGAAACCAAAAGAATGGTTAATTGCCTGGCGCAAGCTTTAAATGTTTTCGGAGGTCTGCGACCCCAAATTGTTAACAAAATTGAAATTATATATTTGTTAAATTCATTACACTCTTTTTGCATTGTTAAATAAATTCAAAATTTATTTCTTGCTTTATCATTTCTCTAACATAACGGTTAGGCAAGATCCTGTCTTCCTTGACTCTTCCCACTTAATGCAAATAAATCTATTGATATGGTTTTCACCACTTGTTGCATTTGAGCAAGAACTCTTAGTTGGTAACTTGGTAAAGTCTCTCTTAGCTTTAATAGCTAATTCTAACTGGCCAGTAAGTCAAGCATAGCTCGCTACGCCAGCTTCCTGCTTGTGGAGATTCTCTCCAACACTTATGGTTGTTTTTTTTCTTCAAAATATAAGTGTTTCTCATTGTCTAAACTTTTAGTCGGCTCCTTGCTGGGTGAAAGCTTAGCCATTTCCAAATGCAACTATTGGTACACTTACCAAAATTGTTCCCAAAGGTATAATTACTTTATCTCTATCCTTCTTGGAAGCATTTGGTCGCTCTTTAGGAATTCTGCAATTTCGAAAACCAAAACATCGAAACCGATTCAAATTATTGGCATTTTTCAAATTACTTGTTTAAAAACAAACTCCTTTGAACAGATACACAATAAATCTGTTACTCTTTGTCTTGCCAGACCATCACCCTTCCCCATAGTAGGCATATGTATGCTTGAGAGGGAATACCCTAAAGCCCCGTTCTTGCAAACCGCCCAAGTTCCATCTGCGTTTCCCGTTAGCCTTGCCCAGGTCCCGACTCACTTTAGGTGTCGGAGAGCGGATTTGCAGTGGCAGTCGCCTTTTATTATATTTAAAGTTAGACTTATAACTTTTGTAGGACTCTCCTCCTATTTCTCCATCTTTTTTCTCCAGTCCGAAACGCACTTCCTTTTCTTTATCATCTTCCCTTGGGGGTTAAGTTATTTCCAAACTAATAATCTACCCAAAATTTGGTGCCGAAACCCGGGAGAGTCCATTTATCGCATTTTCTATTTTTTTTTTTCAAGGGTTATTTGACAATACTTTGCAAATCATTAATATCTGTTTTGAATTTTTCAGCTATAACTACATCGTGCAAAGCCTGTGAAGTGGAAAGAGGCCGCTCCTGTCTCCTTTGGTGTGTCCCCTTCTTTCAACTTATTTTCTGCTGCCAGCCTGACAGCATTTCCAAGGTTCCACAGTTTCGTAAGTTATACTTTAATTTTCCTACTTTGTCATGGCTCCTACTGAAAAGGATAAAGATGAAAAACTTACTTCTAAACGAGCATCCTATAAAGGGCAAGTTACCCGATTTAGAAAATACATCAAAGAGCTAGATCCCTCAGAAGCTCAATTAGATTTGTTGAAACATCGTGTAAGGGATTTTGAACGTTCATATGAAAATTATTGTAACATCCAAACTGAAATCGAAACTTTTATGCTCAATCAAACCGAAGATCGAGTCGAAGTAGAAAACCAATATTACGAAGGTATAGATTCTGCTTTTAAAATAATACGCCAACTCGAAGAAGAACAGAAAAAAGACGGTTCTGTTCTTGGTTCCCTTCACGAACAACAAATCCCTTCTCGCGATGGTACTCACAAGCCCAAACCAATTCTACCTAAGATTGATTTACCCCACTTCTCTGGAGACGAATCTACTTGGGATTCTATCTATGAATTATGTTGCTCTCTTGTTCATGACAATGAAGACATTCAAGTCATCTACAAGTTCCATTATTTTAGATCTATCCTCCGAGGTCAAGCTCTGCTGTTAGTTGAAGTGCCGAAAATTACCCCATTGCCTTTAACTTATTGAAAGAAAGGTACGGAAATTTACGGTTGCGTATTCAACGCCACATGAAGGCTCTATTCAACTTACCTGCGTCACAGCACAATGACGTCACTAGTTTGCGTACTCTCATTGATACTACACAACTTCACGTTAAGGCTCTGTCCCAATTGGATCAACCCACTGAACACTGGGACACTTTCTTAATACATTTAGTGGTTTCTAAAGTCGATGTTGCCACCCTAAAAGCTTGGGAGATTGAACTTTCTAGAGAAGACGATTACTCTTACGAGCATTTAGTCACTTTCATAAATGCTAGATGCCAACTCTTAACCGCTTTAGCTAATCAAAGTGAACCCTCATCCCCGAGTTCTAAATTTGAATTAATGTCTCTCAAACCTAAAAGCGAACGCTTAGCGTCTAGTACCCAAAAACCTGGGTCCAGCTCATCTAAACTTAAGTCAAACACTACTGGTTACCCAACTAGGTCTAGCGAACGCCGTATTGCTAGTTCTCTCGTTTTAAACACTCAAAGCGAACCCCGCAAGAGTTTAAATGAACCTTTAAAGTGCATACTTTGTAAAGATTCCCACGCCTTATATCTATGTAAAGCTTTTAAAGAACTGTCAGTCGACGACAGAAGAAAATTAGTTTCCCAGAATAAACATTGCTTCAACTGCCTAGCACCCACGCATTCTGCTTCAAATTGCAAGTCCACAAGACTTTGCTTCCATTGTGAAAAAGCTCATCACACTTTACTACATCGTCATGATCAGGCAAGGTCATCGACAGCATCTACTTCTCAGAAAAGTGACAATGCTAACAGTTCCAATGCTTCATCGTACATTCAAAATGCCAAGTCCATACGTATTGCCCAAGTACTATTGTCTACTGTCCAAATCGAAGTTCAGGATAACTTTGGCAACTGGGTCCGTGCACGCGGTCTTCTTGATTCAGCGGCAACTCATGATTTTGTGTCTAATTCTTTGATTCGAAAACTAGGCCTACCTGTAAACCCCACTTCTATTAACGTATCGGGCATTAACAGCTCAAAATCGCAAGCTTTACAGTTCTCAAAGCTAACCATAAGAGACATTTGTCACAGAAACAACTTTCTCAAACTGAATTGTCTCATTCTCAATAGCATAGGAGAAGATACTCCAAGTCACTCTGTGGATATTTCAGGATTAAATATTCCCTCGCATTTAAGGCTAGCCGATCCTCTGTTCAATGTACAAACCCCCATTGACATACTCTTTAGTGCCAATGTTTTCTGGAATTGCCTTCGCAAACAGGTTCGCAAGTTATCCTCAAACGTGGTTGCCAGAGACACTAATTTTGGATGGATCGTCACCGGTCAACTTCCCCATTATTCTCCCCAACCCGCATCGCAATGTTTCTTCGCCAATACTGCTTAGGAACAGTTCTGGAGGCTCGAAAGCGTTGATTCTACTAACGTGACCTCTTCAGAGAACGAATTCTGTGAGCAACTTTTTCTGAACACCCCCACAGGCTCTTCTGATGGTCGGTTCATTGTTCAGATGCCAAGATTACATAATCCCCCTAAACTTATTAACTCTCAACCCAAAGCTCGAAAAGCTCTCTTTGCTATCGAGAGCAAATTCAAAAAAGAACCTCTCGTTAAACAGCAGTACACTGACTTCATGGATGAGTATGAAAGCTTAGATCATATGGAAGTTGTTAACAAATCTGATGACGAATTGCAACCCCCAATTGAAACGGTTTTCTTAAATCATCATCCCGTGTGGAAAAACCCTCTTGTAAAGGATAAAATCCGAGTTGTTTTCAATGGTTCATCCCCTGACGTTAATGGCAACAGTCTTAACGATACTCTTTACTCTGGTCCTGCTATTCAGTCAGGTCTATCTGCTATACTCTTAAACTTTCGATTACTTCCCATAGCTGTTATAGCGGATATAAAACAGATATACCGTCAAGTTTTAATTCAGCCTGAACAACGAGATCTCCAAAGAATCTTGTGGCGCGACGAAATCAGCAAGCCCATTAATGTATTTCGCTTAAAAACGGTTACTTATGGCTTAAATAGACGAAATTCTGAGGTATATCAAGGGTGATGAAAATGTTATAGTAATGGGAGATTGGAATGCTGTGGTAGGAAAAGGGAGAGAAGGGAAAATAGTAGGAGATTTCGGTTTAGGTGAAAGGAATGATCGAGGAAGCAGGCTGGTAGAATTCTGCACCGAGCATGAGTTGGTCATAGCTAACACCTTATTCAATAACCACAATAGAAGAATATACACATGGATGAGACCAGGAGATACAGGGCGTTACCAAATCGACTTCATTATGGTCAGGCAGAGGTTTCGAAACCAGATTTTGGATTGTAAAGCATATCCTGGTGCTGACATAAACTCTGACCACAATCTGGTCGTAATGAAATGCAGATTAAAGTTGAAGAAACTGAAGAAAAGTCAAAAGCCAAAAAGGTGGGCAATAGACAGACTGAAAGAGAAGGATGTAAACGAAAGATTCAAGAAGAGTATAAAGGAAGGACTAATGAAAAACCCTAAACAAACTTCAATTGCAGACGAATGGGCACTTTTGAAGAATGAAATAACAAAATCCGCAAAAGAAAACATTGGTAGGAAAGAAAGAATAGGTAGAAAACCGTGGATCACTCAGGATATACTAGAATTGATGGATGAAAGGCGGAAACACAAGAATGTAAGAGATGAGAAGGGGAAAGCAGAATACAGACGTCTGAGAAATGAGGTTAACAAGAAGTGCAAGGAAGCGAAAGAAGAATGGTTGAAAGAGAAATGTGCAGGTATAGAAAATTGTCTGAAATTAGGTAAAGTAGACACAGCTTATCGAAGGATTAAGAATACTTTTGGGGAAAAGAAGACTAAGTGCTGTAATATTAAGGACACAAATGGAAAGCCTCTAACAGATAGGGAAGAAAAGGTTGAGAGATGGAAAGCTTACATAGAGAGTTTGTATAAGGGAAAGGAGATTGAGAATCATGTAATGGAAAGGGAGGAGGAAATTGATGAGGATGCGAAAGGAGATTTAATATTGAGATCAGAATTTGATAGAGCTTTGGAAGACTTAAGCAGGAACAAAGCACCAGGCATAGATGATATACCGATTGAGTTGCTACGCTGCATAGGAGATGAAGGTCTGATCAGGTTATTTCACTTGGTGTGTAGGATTTATGAGACAGGTGAGGTACCCCCTGATTTCAAGAAGAATGTAATCATCCCTATACCAAAGAAAGTGGGAGCTGTCAGATGTGAAGATTACCGTACAATCAGCTTGATTACTCATGCTTCAAAGATCCTGTCTAGGATAATTTACAAGAGGATTGAAAGCCAGATAGAAACGGAGTTGGGTGAAGACCAGTTTGGTTTCAGGAGAATTGTAGGAACAAGGGAAGCTGTACTAAGTCTTAGGTTGATTTTGGAAGGTAGAATAAGGAAAGATAAGAGAACGTTCATGGCTTTTGTAGACTTAGAAAAGGCTTTTGATAACGTTGATTGGACTAAATTGTTTGACATTTTGAAATCGATTGGAATAAAGTACAGAGATAGGAGGGTGATATACAATCTATACAGAAACCAGACAGCAGTCATCCGAGTTGAAGGACATGAGAGAGAAGCTGGTATTCAGAAAGGTGTAAGGCAAGGCTGCAACTTATCACCCATACTTTTCAATCTTTACATTGAACAAGCAATGAAGGAAATTAGAGAAAAATTTAAAGTGGGAGTGAAGATTCAAGGAGAAATAATTTCAACTCTGAGATTTGCTGATGACATAGTCATCTTGGCCGACAAGCCTGAGGATTTGAATGAGTTTTTGAATGGTATGGACTCCGTCTTACAGAAAGAATTCATGATGAAAATTAATAAATGTAAAACAAAAATACTGGAATGCAGCCGAAATAAATCAGAAACCTCTATGGAGATCAAATTGACAGGTGAAAAGCTGAAGGAAGTAGAAGACTTCTGTTACTTAGGAAGTAGAATAACCAGTGATGGACGAAGCAAAGAGGATATAAAAAGTAGGTTGGCTCAGGCAAAGAAAGCTTTTCTACAAAAAAGGAATCTGCTGACATCGAATATAGATTTAGGTATTAGGAAGTCATTTTTGAAAGCCTTTGTCTGGAGCGTGGCACTCTATGGAAGTGAAACTTGGACTATTGGTGCAGCAGAAAAGAGGAGAATAGAAGCATTTGAAATGTGGTGTTACAGGAGAATGATGAAGATCAGATGGGTAGATAGGGTTACAAACATAGAGGTATTAAGACGAGTGGGAGAGGAGAGATGTTTCTGGCGACTGCTAATGAAGAGAAGAGATAGGTTGGTAGGACACATACTAAGACACCCAGGAATAGCAAGCTTAGTTATGGAAGGAAGGGTCGAGGACAAGAACTGTAGGGGTAGACCAAGGTTAGAATATGTTAAACAGATTGCCTCAGATGTAGGGTGTGGTAGTTATGTAGAGATGAAACGATTAGCTCAGGACAGGGAGGCATGGATAGCTGCATCAAACCAGTCAAAAGACTGAAGACTCAAACAACAACAACATGGCTTAAAACCTTCCGCTCCTTGCTATCCGATCCCTACAGTACACTTGTTAGCCTCTCAAGATGGTCATTTGTTTGATTCTAAAGCTTCTGAAGCACTAACTACATAATTCTATGTTGACGATTATTTGCAGTCCTTCCCCACTCTGGAGGAAGCTTCTTTCGTGTCACTAGAACTTCAGGCATTGCTAAAGAATGGAGGTTTCCCACTTCATAAGTGGAATTCCAACTCCCATGAGTTTCTCGCCCAGTTTCCTATTGAAGACGTAGATCCCTCCTCCGTCGAAATTTGTGGAAACTCCGAATCTATAAAAACTCTTGGAGTTCATTGGTGCACTAGCACTGACACTCTCATCTATAAAGTTTCGCTCGCAGAAGAGCTCCCTAACACAAAAAGACAAATTCTCTCTGAAATTGCAAAATTTTTTGATCCGCTTCAATTCCTTGCCCCAGTTATCGTCATAGCCAAACTTTTCATGCAAGAGCTATGGTCGCTCAAATGTGAATGGGACGACACTGTTCCTCTTTCTTTTCTTAACAGATGGCTTTCTTTTCGCAGCAATTTGCTTGATCTCTCCCTTATTGAAATTCCCAGGAATTTAATTGACGCTCATCCTAATGCATCTTTTTTCCTTCATGTGTTCGCGGACAGTTCCGAAAAAGCTTACGGTTGCTGTGCATATTTGGTTTATCGCGGTTCATTAAATGGATCTTCAGTTTCCAACCTTGTTTTTGCCAAATCGAAAGTGGCTCCTCTTAAAACTATCACTTTGCCTAGGCTTGAATTGTGTGCTGCACTCATGGCCGCAGAACTCGTTAAGAAATTACGGGAAGTATTAAAAGTCGAATTCTCGCAAATCTATCTCTGGAGCGATTCCATGATCACCCTTTCTTGGATCGCCAAGAACCCCGCTCACTGGCAAACTTTTGTTGCAAACAGGGTTTCCAAAATTCAAACTCTTTCTTCGGGATGTCAATGGAGGCATGTGCCCAGCGCTGACAACCCTGCCAACATCATTTCTCGTGAATGTTTACCCTCTCAATTGGCAGCTTCCCAGTTGTACTGGCATGGTCCCTCGTGGTTAATCGAAGACTATTCTTGTTGGCCTTCCAAACCTCCAGCTACAAACTGCAACTTGCCTGACGCTAAAGTATCTATATCTACTGCTTCGTGTCTTGTTTCCAACGTTTCTCATCCCTTGTTGTCCCGCTATTCTTCCTTTCACAAATTAATTCGAATTGTCGCCTATCTTCTTAGATGGAAATATATTGTGGTTGACCAACCCCTTCTCCCCAAACCACACCTTACCAATCATGAATTGAATCTCGCTACCATTCAGATTTTGCAACTAACACAGCAAGAAGCCTTTTCTTCTGAATTGTCTTTACTTTCTTCTAAAAGGGATCTTCCCTTAGCCCCGTTCCTTGATGACAATAGGTTACTCAGGGTAGGTGGTAGACTCTCGCAATCTTTGGTCTCTGAGGACAAAAAGCATCCCGTTATTTTGCCTTCTAAACATCACATAACTTCCTTAATTATACGTGACTTTCATTATCGCAATCTGCATGTTGGTACATGCACTCTGCTTTGCCTCTTAAGGGAAAAGTACTGGATTATAAATGGAATTCACGAAGTTTCCTCTGTAATTCACAAGTGCATTTCTTGCTTCAAAGCGAAACCCAAAGTCAATACTCAATTAATGAGCGATCTGCCCTCCTGTCGCTCTTCTCCTATACGGACATTTGCTCTAACTGGTGTGGACTATTGAACCCATGTGCCATAGGGTCCAAGGAGGTCGAATCCATGTATTTGGGGAAGAAATGAAAGAAACGTACAGTTTCTAATGTAACATAGAGAAAGATCAAGCCAGGATTCTAGCCTAACATTGTGCAAGCAGCGCGAGCCAGGTGTTCGAGAGATGAGATCACCCCTCTTGACATTCAGAAGGAGCTGGTCATGAGTATTAATAACCGAGTGGAAAATTTCCGCTGTTAGACAAGGAGGCCTGACTCGGAAATCGAGGTGAGCTGGCTTGAAAACGACAACACCGCCTATGCGCCAGAAGAGGAATAATTAAATTTAACCCGTTTACGAGTATAAAAATAAGTAAACAATTACCGTACGGTGAATCATTTCGAATTAGAGATTTTTGTGTAAAGAAAAACCCTTTATTAATTGCACAGGAGAAAACTGCAAACGCAAGTAGACGTCATAGGGGATTTACCAAGGCCTGTGGAGAGGGGAGAATGCAAATGAACAGCAACACCCACACAGTTGAGGACGAGAAATTAATTAATATCTCCGAATTGCACGATCGATTCTTATGCGCAATGAGATTATTTAACATTGAGAAGACGAGCTTTTTGAAGGTATAATTTTTATAATGGTGCAACCATTATTTTAAAAGTTGGGCACGGAAAGGGCTAGAGTCTTATCTTTTTGTAGCGAAAGAGTATAAAGCTCCTGGCATCACCAAGCCAAACATGCAGTTATTCTGACAGCCCGTGAGGGGGTGTGACTACGCATCAGTACAAGCAGTTCCAAACAGCCCGAGGGGGGCGTTGCTACGCATCAGTATTCAGACAGCCGTGTGGGGCGTTACTCTGTTTCACACCGAAGACAGTTTACCAGTACTCCTTGAGGGGAGAAACGCTGTATTACACCGCAGAATTAATATCCGATAGCCATAGGCGTCGCAGTATTAACAACTTGCGTGCCTCCATAAGGAGTTGTAAAGAAGAAATATTAAAGTATCGCCGTGTTGAAAAATTAGGAAAATCCTAGTTACAGAATTTAGGTCCGACAGTACACAAGTTTACAGTGAAAAGTTCGTAAAATATAGTCAGAGCAGGCTGCGAACGTTGGACTTAAGGCGATAGGTCTTTAAATAAACGACCGAAAAAATAATAACGTACGGAAGTACCGTAACAGAAAGATAAACAGTTATCTAATTTAAAGAACCCAAATAGGGAAAAACAGAGTAAGGTTCGCAACGTATTTCAGAAAAGTAGGAATGCGAGAACCGAATAACAAAGAAGAACGGAGACTATAGACATTATCTCCAGAAAGCAGACGAACTATTCTAAAGCACTAGACTCGAGCAGTACTAGCTGCTATAAAATAAATCCATCGATCATCGATAGGTTATCGAGGGGACCTCGATCCGAACAGACTTTCATTAGGATCGATAAACTAGATCTAAAGGAGAAGCCGTTCAAGCTAGAGAAATAACCGGTCATCCAGAATAGGATTCGAAGAATTAGGATTCCAGGGAAAAGTAGATGATTCGAGACTTTCGAATTCTGCAGGATAGGAAGCCGACATTGAATAAATTTCACCCTTGGAAACGGGAGATTAAGAGGTCACGTGTGATAGGCTAGGAAAATACGGCCTAGTGATCAAAAGTTGTGAAGTGTAAATCTATCAAGATTGTGTGTTAAAATAATATTTTTTAGTGTTTATTGTGTGTTCTAAATGGATACACCAGTGTATTAAAAATGTTGTCAATGTTAAGTGTATTGAATATGTGTCAAGAAGTGTTTGTACATGAGATGAATTTCTACAAGATGGGGTAAGTTCAAAAGTGGGCCAAAATGAAACACCGCACAAGGATAAAGGTCATGAGACGACCTTAAAACCATGTGAGTAATGAATTTCATTATATTTTGGTGTCAGGAAATGGTTGTGTGCAAATCCACCGGAGTTTTTGAGTAAAAGGGATGTGTTTAAATAAATAAATACTGAATAAACAAAAACGCGGTCTGAACAATAATAAAAATTTGAGAAACTATAACTAATTATGTAAAAGAATAAATCCAGTAGAGGAAATATATGAATAAAATGTCAGTGTATTTGACGAATGTCATAAGAGCAAGCGAAAGATTAATAATTATCATGAAAGATATTTACATAAAATTTGAGTTATATGAAAGAAATAGCTTTTGAGCTTGTGTAAAGAATGAAGATATGAAATAATAATAATAATAACCAAGTAAGGAAATATTAAATAAAGATCAAATTAATTGATGTAAACATAAGAGCGTTAGAGCCTTAATAAAAAGTATAGACATGATGTTCAAATGCATGTTCTTAAAAGAGAGAAAGTTATTGTCAAAGGAAAAGAATAATATAAAAATTGAGATGTGTATCAATTGTTAATATGGTATTATCAGTTCTTTGGATGACGCTAGGCTTAAAAATAAAGTATAGCGCAAAAAGAGCGCAATTAAAATAAAATGTCACGCTAGGAACGCGTAAAAGTTAATGTACTTGGTAAATTACTTATGAGAGGTAGTTGATTGTAGCGAATTGAGAATTGATGTAAGTCCTCTATTTGTGACGTAGTATCACGAGGCCATAGTGTATTTTGTATTGAAAGGGAGCAAATGTATGGTATTGAGCGTAGGTCTTAAGCTGTAGGCTGACCCTAAATCGCATTTTGTATAGTCCTCTTTATGGGAATGGTTCCCGAGGCATGTGAAGAGATTCGAACTCAGAATCTTCTTATTGTGAAAGCCCCTTTATTATTCGTCGTAGAATGTGTATATCTCTTCCCCAATCAATGAGGACCTTTCATAATTAATAAATGCCAAGATTACGAATGTGGCTTATGAGCCCAGTAATATTGTTGATTTTAAACGAGGAGTAGAATGCCAGGTCTCCCCAAAGAATTGAGAATGAACGAAAAGCTGTTTGTAAAAGCATTAAAGAGAGCTCTATCTACAGACTAGACGGGAGGGTTCCCGCATAGTCATAAATAACTCTCAAGTAGCACGGTCAGACCCTCGGTGTAGGAGGGGTGTCTGAAGGCCGTCTCGTAAGGAGTAATGAATACACCGTGAGTGTTTAAAGTTGTTAACGACCCGGGCGTTGAACCGAGGTCCTTGTAGATTGATATTTTCGCTTGCCTGTTCAGATCGTAGTTTTTATGTGATAATGGTCTTATAAGACATATGAGCTAAATAACAATCCCTATTGTAATGTTGTATGGAAGTAGGATTCCATGAGTTAATTGAAGGCAACTAGGTTTCGGGAGTGACCATAATTTTTTTGACTGTGTCAAGTATCTTCATACTCTGGAGTACACAAGTAATTTCCTGATTACCTTAATGTATTTGTAAAACTAGAGAGAGATGATAACAGCTGAAAACATGTGAAAATGCCCAAATATTGAGTTAGATAATTAACATGTAATTTTAAATGTAATTATACATTTGTTTGATGATTAAGAAAATAAAAAAATAGTATTTGAGGTGTACAAAGAATGACACCATTATTATAGAAAGCATTGAGCCAAAAGAGCTCGGAGTTATATGAAACTTACAGTTGATGCTTTATGGAAGTAAAAATAATTAGGAATTGTTGGTTTATATGGAAACCATATGTTTTAATACAATATTTGTTTTATTTTTATGTTATTCCTTGTTCATTTGGAACAAGTAGATGATATTGGGTCAGTAATTTAATTGTTTGTAGCGCCATAATTTTTATTAATTAAATGTGTTAAAAATAGGAGTTGATTTTGTTGTTATTTTGCAAGTGTATCCTCTAATTAATCCAAAATATGTGAGTCACAGATTGGGTGAACTTACCGCTGCCCCGAAAATCCCGAATTGAGCTACGCTGGTATACTGTGATATGCATATTTCTTGCTAAAAGGGCACACTATATGGGTCCGTTCCAATATCAACGCAATTCCCCTGAAGCTAAACGCAAATTGTTTGGTAAGCTCTATGTTTCTCTCTTTGTTTGCATGGTAACTGGCGCGATCCATTTGGAACTAGTAACGAATGCCTCTACTTCTTACTTTTTAACAGCTGTCTCTCGCTTCGCTGCTAGGCGTGGTGTTCCTTCGGAGATGTTCTCTGATAACGCTTCCACTTTTCAAGGCGCAGCTTCCTTGTGGAAGAAAGCCCTCACATCTTCTCCTGCCATGGAACAGATTTCTAATTTTTCCTACTCAAAGGGTTTCAAATGGCATTTTATACCTCCCTACGCTCCTCATCACGGTGGTAGGTGGGAATCCTGCGTAAAGCTCACTAAACGTCACTTAAGAAAGGTTTTAGGAAATCGCATTATGATTTATGAAGAATTTAATTCACTGTCCGTTCTGATTGAAGGTGTTGTTAATCCTCGCCCTTTAACTCCGCTTTCCAATGACCCTGATGACCTGCTTCCACTCACATCTGGTCACTTCTTTATAGGCACTTCTCTTCCTGCCCCTCCTCCCCTTTCCAGCTCTTAGAGGGATTCTAATTTACCTATTGTTTGGCGTAAACTTGAAGCCCTCCGCAATTCTTTCTGGAAGAGGTGGAACTTGGAATACTTAACTTCCTTGCAACGGAGACAGAAGTGGTTTCTTTCCAATCCCGACATCAAAGTGGGGGACTTGGACCTGGTTAGGGATGTTTCTCCTCCTCTGGTCTGGATTTCTGGTAGAGTGACCGAGTGTTATCCTGGAAGGGATGGGAGAGTTAGGGTAGCCAGAATCTTTACTACTAACGGTCACATCATAAGACCACTGTCTTTAATTGCTCCATTACCTTTAAACTCGTAATTGTTTGTTTTGTTCTCTGTTGGTGTTTTCTCCTCCCAGCTTGGTGTATTCTTTGGAATACACGGTAAGATAGAGTAAGCTTTCGCTTCTCCTTGCTATAGTTCATTCCTTCCTTTTCCTCAAACACCAAGAGTGCTCTTCTGATTTCTCCTTGTTGGTCATGTCTCTTATGTTACCTGTGAGTCTGTTCTAGATATATATCTTCCATGACCCACCTAGCGTCATCTAGCAGCGAATCTCTGAAGTTCCTCATTTCTTCCCTGTACAAGAGGATTTCTTTATCAATCTGGCCACCAGATCTCGTCGCCATCGCCAGCTATCATCACCGTGATCAAGAGAACTTCGTCTACTTTTTCACCCTCCAGGCTGCGCTAGTGTTGCCTGCTATCAACTCTTTTAAGACCATTTCATCAAGAGAAATTAACGTTTCAATGTTGGTTATTCTTATATGTATACCTTTTGTCTCCTACCCCCACTCTTTTCCCTTCCCTGGTCCCTCCGTGCTTCGCAGAGCCTGTCTCACTTGTACGTCGGCAGTCGGCTCAGTCAGTTGAAGCTCAACTAGAGCTCGCCTCCTCAACTCAAGAGGCAATCTTTTAATTCTACGCCATGTTGGAATTTTAGTATCAACCGTCAAAGGGGTCATCGCCTTCGCCATGAAGCAAAGCTAAGTACTACTTCTACGTTCTTCAACTTATTTTAATGGATTTTAAATAGCTACATGCTTTTAATTATCATTTTATAGGCAGTGTGAGATTACTATATTTAGGGCATAATCATCCTTCGCGGGATTTTCTATGTTGGGCTTTTGTCTTTCTAAGCCAATCTTAATAGGAAGCAGCATTTCTTGTGCTTATTAAATGAGAGATCTTCTCACAACGTGGGATACCATTGAATTACCCACTGTCTATAAAATACTTAGCTCGTTCCACCGCTGGGCTAACTTTTGCCCTATTCTTCAGTCATGATTGCTCTGGAACCTTCCAGAATCTGCACTCTATCTACCAGTTATACTGTCATGTATTTTACACTCACATGTGGGAATACTTTTTCAAACTAAGGAATCTTCCTTATGAACTACTGAACTATATCTAAATTTTCTTCCTCCGTTGGGATTTTCTCTGGCGCATTCAACTGTAATTTACAACTTTCTCAAGCGATAGACTCTCGCGTATCTAGTGTAACTAGTTATTTTCCATCATTGCAATAACTTTCTTTGCCATAAACTTTTGTGCTACTACAGTGAACTTTTCATCTATTTCAACAGACTAGAGTGAAAAACAGTGCTTGTTCAACATTTCATCCGCGTCGCGTTCGTCCGAATACTATAAATACGGCCATGAACACTTATCCTCAAACCCATTTGATCTTTCCCTAACCTCTTACTAACAAACCATAATAATAAAATTGTTATTTTAGGTCTTTTCCAATGAGGTGTCACTCTCAATAAGTGCCCTCCCTCCCTTGATTTATTTAAAACGAATTAATGTCTGCATAACTACCTGCCTTGTACACGTTTCAAATTATCTTGTTTTTCCCTTCTAATTAGGGAATACAATTCTTTCAACTCATAAGTGAGTTATTTCTAGGTTTCACGAAAGGGAGACTTGCCCCCATTTGTCTCGTGATCCCTACTTAAACATAGGAGTTCCAGAAACTTCCTTTCGATTTTCTCTTCAGGTTTCACAATAAGTGACCTGCCCTATTTGCATAATCTTTACAAGTATTTCAGTATAAATATAAGAAGTTATAGAAACTTCTATTTTATTCTTCCTGCTTTTTGTTGCTGTTACTCTTTCTAAGATATTTACCAAAAAATTCTTAAAGTACACACCTTGTACTTGATTTATTGTCTAATTTTAATCACTTCAATTATCTTTAAAGTTTTCATTTTATCTTCGCCATTTCAAAATCTTGCGAAGATTTTAAAACATAAAAAAGGTTTGAACCCAAAAGAATTGTTAATTGCCTGGCGCAAGCTTTAAATGTTTTCGGAGGTCTGCGACCCCAAATTGTTAACAAAATTGAAATTATATATTTGTTAAATTCATTACACTCTTTTTGCATTGTTAAATAAATTCAAAATTTATTTCTTGCTTTATAATTTCTCTAACATAACGGTTAGGCAAGATCCTGTCTTCCTTGACTCTTCCCACTTAATGCAAATAAATCTATTGATAGGGTTTTCACCACTTGTTGCATTTGAGCAAGAACTCTTAGTTGGTAACTTGGTAAAGTCTCTCTTAGCTTTAATAGCTAATTCTAACTGGCCAGTAAGGCAAGCATAGCTCGCTACGCCAGCTTCCTGCTTGTGGAGATTCTCTCCAACACTTATGGTTGGTTTTTTTTTTTTTTTTTTTTTCAAAATATAAGTGTTTCTCATTGTCTAAACTTTTAGTCGGCTCCTTGCTGGGTGAAAGCTTAGCCATTTCCAAATGCAACTATTGGTACACTTACCAAAATTGTTTCCAAAGGTATAATTACTTTATCTCTATCCTTCTTGGAAGCATTTGGTCGCTCTTTAGGAATTCTGCAATTTCGAAAACCAAAACATCGAAACCGATTCAAATTATTGGCATTTTTCAAATTACTTGTTTAAAAACAAACTCCTTTGAACAGATACACAATAAATCTGCTACTCTTTGTCTTGCCAGACCATCATCCTTCCCCATAGTAGGCATATGTATGCTTGAGAGGGAATACCCTAAAGCCCCGTTCTTGCAAACCGCCCAAGTTCCAGCTGCGTTTCGCGTTAGCCTTGCCCAGGTCCCGACTCACTTTAGGTGTCGGAGAGCGGATTTGCAATGGCAGTCGCCTTTTATTATATTTAAAGTTAGACTTATAACTTTTGTAGGACTCTCCTCCTATTTCTCCATCCTTTTTCTCCAATCCGAAACCCACTTCCTTTTCTTTATCATCTTCCCTTGGGGGTTAGGTTATTCCCAAGCTAATAATCTACCCAGGTGTGCAAATGCGAGGGAGCCGTATCAGGAGATTTACTGGCACGTTAAAGATCCCCATCGGGGAAAGCCGCAGATATTAAAGGGACTTAAAACAAATAACATTATTATTATTGTTAAGGGACTCACTGCTAACCTATGATAGTTGTAGGCCTACCTCTCGGTGATTTTCTATGAATTGGAAAAATGTGAACAGTGTGGCAATCCGGCTTCGGACTGTGTCCTTAGAGATATGGGCAATGGATTCAGTAGGATGAGGTCCTACTAAAAGCCTTGCTGGGGTTGTTCTTGGAGCAGCTAATTTCGTCGCCACGTCGTATTTTCTTAACGGAACAGTAATTCATATTAAAACCAATGCTGTCGGCAGTAATATCATCGATAGTAACATATTCTAGTTAGGCCTACATTGAATATCTTCTTTTCTTCTCTTAAGGCAGCAAAACTCATTTCTCTTCCTACCTTTGTCGGATTGTTATCTTTGTCAAGGAGATTATCGTCTATTCTCCAAGGAGCCATCTAGACCTTTGCTGCCACATGATGGAAATGTCCGGACCTGGCTGCCCTGGCAAAAGGCAGCCGTCATAGTTAGTTATTGTTGTTTTTAGGGGCGGAACTACGAGGTGGCAGCCATCTTGCAACACCAATTTCCATCGCGACGCAACACTGCATTGGAAATTACTTGATTGAGTTGTTTAGGCTATAAAAATTGTGGGTTCGGGTAAAATTTGTTAACTATTGAAAAATAACAAGTAATAGCCCAATACAAAATAATCACAGGATCAACAATCGAATGGCTAAACAATTCGACCCGCGACCAGACAATAAAATACAATTATATGTAGATAAAAAGGAAAACACAATGGCAATAGCCTAATCTAAATGACTTAGGGAGACCACTAAATAATAGCACTAAATAATAAATAATGCGTTTAAAAGAAACTGTTTTAATCCTCTTCGAATGTTGTCATGGAGAAGGCGCTGATAGTGGTGGTGTGATGTGGTCCGTACATGATTCAGGTTCAAGCAGGACCTTCTATACTACCGGACCTGACACTGCAATCCAAGATGGCCGCTGTAGTTGGTGGTCAGACATAAAACGCATGACATGTGTCAGAATCCAACACAACACAAAATAACATTATGACGTGATTTTCTCTGCTGTTAATTCATTTTATGGGATTGGGACATCTTGGTCATCAGCCCCGCACAGTTGGGTGTGGGTTGAATTCCTCCGATTACGTGATGACTGTAGTAGTGTGTGTAGATGTGTAAGGGACAGGGATGGGGAGGTGCCCCGGGAGTTAAAATAAGGTACTACCGGAGTTCCATCGGGAAAGGAATAAAATAAAAAAATGTTGAGGCCCACAGGAGAGATCTGCAGACTATCTTGGCTGAGTGAACAGGGAAAGTTGTAAATGTTCCTGTAGGAATTTCAATCTCTTTTTAGTAAGGAACATATTATTCGGGGCCTGTTTGCCATCTCTTGATGAATGCAGTACATTTGCATTTTTCTGTTGGCACAGGCTAGAGTAAAATGAGTCTTTTCACCGATGTCTCAGTCTCACTCATGGCTGTGATTATATGGAAGCTACTGAGGTACGGGTGGTGCTTAGTAATGACATTCAGGGCACAGTCAGTGCCTGTGGATGCTGTGAAAGATTCTACTCATAGGGTTAGTGCTACTGTAATGCCTTAGTGAGGAAAGAAATGACAAACTATCTCACTCCTCTTCTTGGCTAGTACGCCTCAATATACCGCTGCCATGGGTTTTTGTGGGTATCTACCCACATAACCTAACGGCAGTGCCTTTTGAGGACCCAACCAGCCTTCGGGCTGACTACCTAACAGACAGACATATTATTCTTAAAAATAAATGTGACCAACCAGGTGGTGTAGTTCTTGGTTGTCACTTCTGGGGTCCAAGTTTGATTCCTGACTGTCAAGAAATATTAATTCTAGTCTGAGGGTAAGAACGGGGTACACACAGCCTAGTGAGGTAAACCGGGAAATGTTGGGTTCGATTCTCCGCTTAGCCCAGCAAGTGGTTTACCATGGGTACCCACACATACTGAAGATAAATGCCTAGGTAATTCCTATCATAAGGTCACGACTGCCTCCTGTAAATCCGTCAACAAGTAGGCTAGTCGTATTCATTCATTCCTATTCATGTGATTAAATGGCACTCTGTCAAACGCATGACGTGTGTCAGAATCCAACCCAACACAAAATAACATCATGATGTACACAAAATAACATCATGATGTAATTTAGTGTGCTGTTAATTCATTTTATGGGCTTGGGTCTTCTTGGTCATCATCCCCGTGAAGTTGGGTGTGGATTGAATTCCCCTGATGGGAAATTAGAAAATAGGCACCAATGGCTTATCTTTATAATAATTGGATTTGCATCCAGACACACAACAGTTTCAAGGCATATCACCACAATTTTAGCATAGCCCATGCACGAGTAAGCCTACTGGTAGTTTATTAAAACGGGATCCACACCAAGTACCGGTACGTGACAAGATTAATATCCTTGAACTAGCAGGCGTATAATTGGATGAGAGAACAATTTAAAAAGTAGGTTATGTTCCTGCGTAGAGTAATTAATTTTCAGATCTTCTTAGACCTTACATTGGAATACGTTAATTATTACTATGCTTGCTCATAATGAATTACCATTACTAATAATTTATAAACCCTAAACAGAATAATAAATAGACCAAACTTACCCACTGATTGGCAATAGTATTGATGGTATCACAAGCGTAACAGAAGTCACCGCTATCTCGTATTTATGAAGCACTAATGCAGACATTTACTTACACGAACGTGTAATATCATTAAGCAACAATCAATAAGCACAGATAGCCAAGGGAGACGATTGCTAACCGAAATTCACATCACTATCACATCGTAAAGAAACGACTCAACTAATAAACAAAGCATGTAACCACCAAGAGCGACAGCCATCTTTCCTCAGTCCCGCCGCCAGTGTCAGGTCCGGTGATATAGAAGGTCCTGAGTTCAGGTTGATTGGTTTGGGTTTGAAAACACTAGGTTCGCGCATGTCGTCACACGGAGAACGTGAAATGGGCGAAGCATGGCCGCCCAGCCTCTGTATCGCCACGTCACGTGGTAAAATTTTGTTACAACAAAAATGAAGCATCTCATCAGTTAAGACTGAAGCAAATCTTATATCTTACTTCTGAACCAGAGCTAAATCCACTTTTGCGATTCTTGTTTGGACCATTCTGTTCAGAGATCTGTAAAAATATACAACGACTTCTCGTAGAAGTTACACGTAAAACTGGTATTTGCAGAGATTATTGAGGAACGTTCTGTCCACATTGTTCTATGATTTTACTGTAATAAAACCAGCTGTTCTGCTGTAATCGCCTTCCAAAATTGAGCGTTACTCCAAACGCGCAATATGGAGATTTCCTTTCCTTGTTCTCGGAGAAACGTCAGTCAGTAACCTCAGTGAAATATATTTCCAAATAATTAAATATTAAATGTGAAATGGTCTTTAATCCAACGGTTGTTTCACAGAAATCGACCGTTTCCTACTTACTTAGCTTTAAAAAATTTGACATGCTTACTGCAGTTCAACAATGCTCCTCTCAGTGCGAATACTAGGCCTATTCACCAAATGCGGGAAGCGAAGCGAAGCCGAGGATGCGCCCTCTTTCCATGGCATCACAGCCGAGTCACTCTACAGACACTTCACAGACTCCCTGGACGGAGTTTAAATGGTGTTGCATTTTTCCAAGTGCTCGGCTATAATACTCAATAACTACGTCATCATTGCGTCATCAGGTCTAATCTAAGAATGTCGAAAAATGCAGAGTGCGTACTCTTATATGCGTCTAGCTTGTTTCCTTGTATTAGATCAGCCGGCTGCGGAAAATACGAGACTGTTCTACTATCAACATCGCCATCACTATGGTGAACGTGTTTAACCCACGAGCATAATGCAACTCTGTGGAACTGACATGGCAGTTCTGGGTCCTCAAATCAGATTTAAATTTCCGGGCAGAGCCAGGAATCGATCCGAGCCACCACAAGTGGACATAGCTCTTAACGAGTCCACCCGTATTGTCACTGGATGTCCGAGACCTACTCCAGTGCAGAAGATCTACCCTCTCGCTGGCATTGCACCTCCAGCTATTCAACGCGAGGTGGCCAGAGAAAGAGATAAAAGCTTGAGACAGATCCCAGACATTCTATGTTCAACCACAAGGTGACCACTCCTCGCCTAAGAGCCAGGAAGAGTACCAGAGGGGTTTACCCCTAAAGAAGAACAGAGCAGTGGTAGTCATTTGCCTTATATCACCTGGAGGTCCTTAAACCGGATGAGAAGAGGAGTGCCTAGGTGTCGTAGCAACCTTGTGAAGTGGGGTTGTGCAGAGGATCTAAGATATGACTGTGGAGAAATCCAGACTCCACAATTCCTACTCACGTGTCAAGATCTGAATGGCACCTGCCGCCAGGAAGATCTTATGTAGGCCACAGACCGAGGGATAAGAGCTGCCGAGTTCAGGAAAGGAAGAATTTAGTGTGTCTCCCGGACACGGAACTATAATATATATATACCGCGGTGTGAAGTCACTACACCTTAAGGTAGGCTGGACAGCAAATGAATACTCACCGAAAACGTAGAAGATGGAGGGCCATCCCACGGAACTGGCCAGCAGTCCCGAGACGGGTAGTGCGAGCACTGTGCCTACATTACAGCCAGATATGGCGAACGTCGCGAGTCTGCTGCGCTCTAGTGGCGGAGCCCAGCGTGACCATACGTGGTTAATGGACGGCATGACCAGGCCCTGTAACAAGCATTCAGGACACATTACACCCTGAGATGGCGAGTCTGCTGCACTCTACTGGTGGTGTGGTTAATGGACAGCATGACCAGGCCCTGTAACAAGCATTCAGGAAACATTACACCCAGGGATGGCGAGTCTGCTGCACTCTACTGGTGGTGTGGTTAATGGACAGCATGACCAGGCCCTGTAACGAGCATTCAGGACACATTACACCCAGAGATGGCGAGTCTGTTGCACTCTAATGGATAGCATGACCAGGCCCTGTAACAAGCATTCAGGGCACATTACATCCAGAGATGGCGAGTCTGCTGCACTCTACTGGTGGTGTGGTTAATGGACAGCATGACCAGGCCCTGTAACAAGCATTCAGGAAACATTACCCCCAGAGATGGCGAGTCTGCTGCACTCTACTGGTGGTGTGGTTAATGGACAGCATGACCAGGTCCTGTAACGAGCATTCAGGACACATTACACCCAGAGATGGCGAGTCAGTTGCACTCTAATGGATAGCATGACCAGGCCCTGTAACAAGCATTCAGGGCACATTACATCCAGAGATGGCGAGTCTGCTGCACTCTACTGGTGGTGTGGTTAATGGACAGCATGACCAGGCTCTGTAACAAGCATTCAGGGCACATTACACCCAGAGGTGGCGAGTCTGCTGCACTCTACTGGTGGTGTGGTTATTGGACGGCATGACCAGGCCCTGTAACAAGCATTCAGGACACATTACATCCAGAGATGGCGAGTGTGCTGCACTCTACTGGTGGTGTGGTTAATGACCGGCATGACCAGGCCCTGTAACAAACATTCAGGACTCATTACTCCCAGAGATGGAGAGTGTGCTGCACTCTACTGGTGGTGTGTTTAATGGACGGCATGACCAGGCCCTGTAACAAGCATTCAAGGCACATTACACCCAGAGGTGGCGAGTCTGCTGCACTCTACTGGTGGTGTGGTTATACGCTGCCGAAGTGACGCACCTAGCAACCACATGGGCGCAGCCACATTGGACCCAAACAACTGGTTGCTAGGTTTTTTATACATAGGAAGCTGCATTAACGCTGCGCAGCGTCTTGCATTTTGTGGATAAAATGTGTAACACGCGTGAAATTAGGCAAACGCCTCCCGTGAAGATCATCTACAGTGTTGGAGCTACAAAATAGAAGTGAAATTTTATGGATAAAGTACGAGAATTTTTCGAGATAGTATGAATAAAGTTGACCTCACTCCTGCGGCAGGAATTGCATGGCGGGTACTACAAATTATAAATATTTATCATTTAGTGGATAGAGTATATCTAATATAGAGAGATATTTAGGACATATATGTCACATAAAGATGTTTTTGGTTCATGTGGGGAGTGTAGTTGTAATTAAATATGGTTTGTACTATAAGTATTATAAACGACAAGCTACATAACCTTACAGCTGATTCACTAACACCAATAAATGTTATCCTACAACTTTTCTGAGTGGTGATTTTTCACTTAATTTATTTAAGCAGTGAATTGTGTTTCCAAATAACAATTAGGCCTATCCCAGAATGGACATTTCTGCCTCAATATTTGATTTTTTGCACTTTCAGAAAACAATTATCATGTAGGCCTACACCCTGTAACAAAGTTATAGTACCGTATTGTGACATTATTCAAGCCAATGAATATTGCTTATTTCTGAAGTGATGGAGTGCCAAGTCTTGTTGTGATTGTCAGGGACGTTTCGGTGAAAATCATCGTTATGGTACCTGGACTAGCATTTCCCTACATCAACACTTTGGCCCACTTCATACCAAGTAGCCTACTTGTACCACTTTGACTATCCATGACATATTGTGTGAATGTTTGCTAGGATTGCTCGTGAAGATACAGGGTAGCTTTTTTTTTTTTGTTCTAAATCTCTATATAGGCCTACCAGCTAATTCTATTTAGCTCTTTTGTGGCACACCAGCTAATGTGTAACAATAATCAGTGTGATAATGTGGTCATCAGCTTGGTGTACTTATTGGGTGAGAGCCTCGGATATTTTCATGTCAGTTTTAGTGGCCTCAGGCCCTGTATTTAGAGCTAGGATAGGAAAAGTGACCCATTATTTATTAGAATGAGGTAGGACGATAGGCCTTAATTTTAGACTTCTCTAACCTGTTAGTGAGCACACAGGTTAGGCTTTGTTAATTTCATTCGTTGTGGTAAACACACAAATTGTATTGAAATGCAGTCTTTGTTTCTTCTATAGTTGTTGATGAGATTTGGCCTAAACTCTCATCCAAATATTTTAAACTGTTCCCTTATGCATTGATAGAACTTAAGTTCATTTTATTCGTCACTTACTGGTAGGGCCTACGGTACTTTATTTTCCGTAGTATTGGTCATTCATACGGGACGTGATTCACAATATCCAGAAATGTTATATTTTCATGTTTTCACTTAATTTAAGGTAAATATCGTAGGCCACATCTCTACGACTTATGTTCTAAGACTTAATGTGCATCTCGTACGCAATATTTTACAACTTTACAGGACAACTATGTTAAATTACTGTGGAAAATATATTTTTCTATGCTTTCCTGCCTCTAGACATCCATGCTTGTACAGTTTTATACGATACAAATAGGAAATAATGACGGCTCAAAGACTGAAGCAAGCTACAAGGGAGCCATGTTGTATTGCTCCAGTTGCTTAGCAACGGAGCGGAAGTGACGTTGACTTCGGCAACGTATTGGACGGCATGACCAGGCCCTGTAACAAGCATTCAGGACACATTACATCCAGAGATCATGGAGGAAAGAATAAGAGGAGATGCCCTGAGCTCGTTTGAGTGAAGCCAAGCGCTGCAACCAAAGTGGGCGTAACCTTAACTCGTATTCGGTGTTCTGTGACTTGCATGAGGCATTGTGCATGGCTAAACCTATTTTGGCCCTGGTTTTTATCGCGCTCCGGTTATGCAACTTTGGAAACGTAATAACAGTAGTGATAAGTTATTAAAAAAACTCTTCAATTCTAATCCCAGCATGTGTAGGCCTACCCTATATACCAAGAAAATAAAATTCATTCCTCTGCAAATCCCAATTTATCAAACGGCTGTCGGTCAATAATTACGGTAGGCCTACGTAATTAATCAATTCGAGGCTAATCGTCAAGTTTCTACCCCCACAAAGAAAATACCGTACGGTACCGAAACGTATAGGCTATACCGTATTTTTGTGCAAATATGCATCCTTTTTTAATTGTTCTGTTTATTAATTTTGAGGTTCGTATTCTTGAATATCAAAATGTGTACGACCAATGAGTGAAAGTGGCTGTGCTCGAAATTAGGCCTAAAACTGATGAATGCCTCAACACCAATAAGAACATAAAACTCAATTTGGTGTAAATACCGTAATTAGTTCGGCATCATTAATTCCCAAGATGTTCCTTCTTTGGTATAACTCGCATCTTCAGACACCTGTATTCAATTTAATCAGTGTTTCAGCGTATTATTACGTTTTGCCGCGTCTTCCTTATAAAACTAGCCTCGCAAAGGTGCTCTCATATTTATATTTAAATTGGCTTTAAAAACGATAACGCAGCTTGTTTGTGCCAAGTACAGTGAAGTACAGAGTGTGTTCTGCCTATCCAAGAAACAATCTTGACTTGTCATTGCAGTTTTATGTCACAAAAATTCATTACTATTTGGAGTGGTTTACGGCTTTAAGCATAGGGACAGCCATTTTCTTGCAACCAAAGTGGGCGAGCCGTTCGGCTTCAGCAGCTTGCACTAGGCAGCGCAGCGAAGGCATCTCCTTCCTTTCTTTCCTCCATGCCAGAGATGGCGAGTGTGCTGCACTCTACTGGTGGTGTGGTTAATGGACGGCATGACCAGGTCCTGTAACAAACATTCAGGACTCATTACACCCAGAGATTGCGAGTGTGCTGCACTCTACTTGTTGGCGGTGTGGTTAATGGACGGCATGACCAGGCCCTGTAACAAGCATACTTATTAATATCAAAGTACAGTATCCTGATGACCATGGGGATGTGCACTCTCATGTTAGCTTACCTCAAGCATACCCTCCAGTATCCCGATGCACCGCCGTCTGCTATGCCCTAACGCCTCCCCACTTCAGTCCAAACAGCGAACATTAGGAGTACTAAAAATCTCCACGCAGCGCTAGAAAGTTGATACTCCAGTGATTACATCGGCACAACGTAAGATTGGAATTTAAATTACATAAACATACCTGTCTTTATATTCCTTAGGGGTGGGGCAGATGGCCTCGTAGTTCCGCCCCTTAAAACAACAATAACTAACTAACTAACTAATATTCCATAGACGTGACAAAATTATGGAGCCGTAGTGAAAATGCTGTCTTCTTTCCCTTCGGCTTTTCCCAATTAATTGGGGTCGCCGGAGCCAACCAGGCTCATTTTGGTTTTGGCCGGGGATTTAAGGCCGGATGCCCTTCCTGACACCACTTGATTTTCCAGGTGAAAATTCCACCCCGCTGTCACCGGGATTCGAACCCCGGCCGTCCGGGTGAAAGGCGAGAAGCTAAGCCACTGCGCCATCACGCTCCCCGTAGTGAAAATGCTGTAACTACAGTAATATAAAATATCGACGCATCAGCACCAACACTTAGTGATCACCACTGCAATACTCATATTCACAACTTATGTAACAAAGGTGTCAGATATTAAAACTAGAGACGTAAGCGGATTGGGAGTGTTCTAGGTGAGCTTCGTGTGGCCTCCACAAGACTGCAGCTTGAACCGAAGTTAGTTAGTTAGTTATTGTTGATTTAAGGGCGCGGAACTACGAGGTATCTGCCCCTAGCTTGTGAACATAAGGGCCCAGACAAGGAGTAATAAGGAGAAGCCCTTAGGTGAACTTCGTGTTGCCGCCACAAGAGTGCAGCAGGGACCGAAGTGGCGCAGACAAGGAGTAATAAAGAGAAGCCCTAAGGCGAACTTCGTGTTGCCACCACAAGAGTGCAGCAGGGACCGAAAAGGTCCAGGCAAGGAGTAATAAGGAGTAGCCCTTAGGCGAACTTCGTGTTGCCACCACAAGAGTGCAGCAGGGACCGAAAAGGTCCAGGCAAGGAGTAATAAGGAGTAGCCCTTAGGCGAACTTCGTATTCCCGCCACAAGAGTGCTGCAGGGACCGAAAAGGTCCAGGCAAGGAGTAATAAGGAGTAGCCCTTAGGCGAACATCGTGTTGCCACCACAAGAGTGCAGCAGGGACCGAAAAGGTCCAGGCAAGGAGTAATAAGGAGTAGCCCTTAGGCGAACTTCGTATTCCCGCCACAAGAGTGCTGCAGGGACCGAAAAGGTCCAGGCAAGGAGTAATAAGGAGTAGCCCTTAGGCGAACTTCGTGTTGCCACCACAAGAGTGCAGCAGGGACCGAAAAGGTCCAGGCAAGGAGTAATAAGGAGTAGCCCTTAGGCGAACTTCGTGTTGCCACCACAAGAGTGCAGCAGGGACCGAATAGGTCCAGGCAAGGAGTAATAAGGAGTAGCAGTAGTGGAGTAGTGAGAGTTCCAACGCACTCCAGAACCCTCCTCGACCCACTACTAAGCCTCGGCCATGTTAAATATTTCTTGAACGCATGGTCCGATTTTGACAAATGAGTTGTCGTTGGACTCGGGCTGACGTCCTCTTTGCTATGGACCACTCGTTATATATTTTTTTTTTTTTTTTTTGATATTTTTCGTTTTCGAAAGTAGGCGATAGCTTGAACACTAAACATGATAGAACGTTATGCCATGGCTCAAACGAATGGTCTTTATGACCTTTATTTTTTATAATGACATTTTTTTACTTTTTATGCTTTTTTGAAAACACTCGAATTTTGAAAATCCTATATTTTGGAAACTAGGAAGTTTACAAAAAAGTTTGTTTCATCTACATCAATGATCCCCACCCCCTCTACCCCCCAAATAAATGTCAAGTCTCTAGGATGAGAACCTGTAGTAGTGGGATGACACGGGAGCTGCGCCACTTTCTATTTAGCCACCCTCGTATTTGCCCCGAACCTGATATCTCGCTAACCAATGGTCGGATTTGAACATACAGGGTGTCCTAGCACTCGTAGTAATGCCCCCTACTTTCCTATAGGCTCTTAATTTAATGAAAAGACCAAAACTAAAGGGTCATGTGCTTTTAATATCTCGCGAACCAATCATGCTAGAGGCATGTTCGACAGGTCCAAGGACTCGGGGTGACGTCCTCTCTGCTATGGACCACTCGTTATAATTTTTAATAAAATTGGAAACTCGATTTTGGGGTAAACACGTGTTTTTGTGATTTTGTCGATATCTCACGAAGCAATAACGCTAGAGGCATGTACGATGGGTCCAAGGATTCGGGCAGACGTCTTCTTTGCTATAGACCACTCGTTGTAATTTTTTTTAAATTTTGGAAACGCGATTTTGGGGTAAACACGTGTTTTTTGTGATTTTTGCCGATATCTCACGGACCCATAACCGTAGAGACGTGTACGAGGTGTCCTAGGACTCGGGCTAACGCCCCCTTTCAAATGTGATAGATATTTTTTTCCAAAATAATAATTCACAAAGGGCCTAACGCCATACATGTTGAAAAAAATTCATTACCGTTACCTGTTTATAATGTTTATAATGCGTGGTGGTTGAGAGAGACAATACGGCTGGGTGTGTGTGTGTTTCAACGAACCTGTCGCTGACCAAGGTGGCTGTGTTCAATAGATCAATCAATATTTTGACGGGTTGGTGTATGACAGAGCGAGGGTACGTTTTTTCACACTTTTTACCTTTAACATGTAAACGGTGATGAGAACTTGGTTCTATGTTGGTCGAAGCGAGTACAGAAAACCAACTTGCCGAGGAGCAGGAGGTGAATGTCATTTGAGCTTATTGGGAGGCGTTGATCTGACTTGACAACAAGTGCAATGGAAAAAATGACCATGACGCTTCAAGGTGAAATAATCTGACCATTGTGGTGGCAGGAAAGAGCGAAAGGCATGTGAACACATGTGTGAAACCACAGGCACGCTAAACCAGTGACATCCTGTCTTGCTTCGTACGTGACAAAATGCAAGTTCATGTGAAATTTGATCTACCGCAGGTGTTCACCTTGGGTGTTAGCTGTCCACATGCGCGATAACTGTTAACAAGTGACATCCTGTCTTGCTTCGTACGTGACAAAATGCAAGTTGACGTGAAATTTGATCTGGCACAGGTGTTCGCCTGGGACGTTAGCTGTCCACGTGCACGATAAGAGAATGTTCAAAGCATGGGAAAAAAAGATTATACATGCAACGTAGCATATATAAAGACATGTCGTTATCATTTCCACGCTCACTTAGTTGACTACCTTTGAACACACTGCGTTGCATGAAACACCTGGTCTTGTTTATCAGTTTTGGTGTTGGTGGAAAATATTTAACCTTGTTGTGGGGTAGGTATATATTTATTTATTTATATATTTATCGATTTTTATATAAATACATGCAATTATTTATTGATTAGGTAATTAATGATTTTATTTATTTATTTGTTTGCAGATAACGTGTATAGCCTACCTGTCGTGTGTCTGTGGGAAATATATTAAAGAAATAGAAAGACAGACTGATAGAAGGGGAAACCATTTCCACACTAGCCCACGAGACGGGAATATAGCAAAGCATTACACGTGAAGGTGAGATTTTTTTTAAATATATAACCTGTTTGATTTTGTTTTGTTTATGAAATGCATAAACTATATGGAATGGATGTACTTATGGTGGTTTATTTTATTTCTTTTTAGATATTTGGAAAAAAAAAGGGTTCACTGCTATAGCAAATACAGTTGAAAACCAAGTGGCTTTAGAGTGGAACCATTGTCAAGCAGTCTACAGCTGAAAACTCAGGTGAGAGTGTTCTTTCAAAATAATGTCTTTTACTGCTGCGGATACGTTAACTTGGGAGCCCCTTGAGTCTTGTTTCAAATCGCGTGTGTGCTCTGGTCGTGTGGTCAATATTAGAAAAAGTTTGATTCCCAAAGAATTTTTACAATCTTGTTTTGAAATTTTTAAAATTGAAATTTGTACAGCGCAAAGGTTGCATACGGCTTTAAAGGTGAATACAGAACTGGTGTGCGATTTCATATATAAAAAGAAGGACGTAGAGCATAAAGAGACATTTTATATTTGCAGTAAAATGCAAGAGCTATTCATAGCCCATAATTTGGAACAGTGGTATGAAACCCACGTGGTGAATGCCTTGCTATCAAAATTTGATAAACTGCAACAAGGACCGAGTGGTCTAGCCTTAGACAAAATTCATCATTTGCAAATCAACATTTGTCAATTCAACCCGTTGAATGCTGGGTCTAGCTATATTAAAACACCACCAGCAATAGCTTCGAAAAATGCTGTGGTCAATATAAAGAATCGTGACAATGATTGCTTTCTGTGGTCTGTGGCTGCGTTTTTGCAACCAGCACAACGTGACAGTTGTCGACCAGGAATGTACAAGGCCAAGTTTGATGAATTGAAACATACTTTAAATTTAACTCGAGTGACGTTCCCTATGGACTTAACCGAGATCCATAGGTTTGAACAAGATAACCATGACTTTTCGTTCATGGTGTATGGCCTTGATGGTAGTGTGATTGTGGGTCCTCTTTATGCCACAAAAGAACCGAAACGACATCACATTCATCTTTTATATTTATCTGTAGGAGAAGTGAATCACTATTGCCTGATTAAAAGCTTAAGTAGATTGCTAAGCAGTCAAGTGTCCAAGCATAATGGTAAGAAGTACATTTGCGACCGTTGCTTGCAATATTTTACAACCCCTACGCTCTTAGAACGTCATAGGATAGATTGTGTTACTCAGGAAGCGGTGAGATTGATATTGCCACAAGGGGACAAGGCTGAGTTAAAGTTTAAGGACATTCACAAGCGTGACACTGTTCCCTATGTGGTGTATGCAGATTTTGAAGCTTTCACCACCCCCATGGCGGGATGTGAACCAGATCCCACCATCAGCTCAACCACACCCATTCAAAAACATGAACCCTTTGCCATTGGATTTAATGTGGTGTGTGCCCATGACCCCACACAATCCGTTTACAAATACCGTGAGGGGCCTGATTATGCCAAATGGTTCTTGGATTGAACTTGTCAAGTTGGCTCATGATGTACAGGAATTACTGGACCACCCAGTACCCATGAGCCTATCTCCAGAACAGCAGCAGCGGTATGAGCATGCCATGACATGCCATATTTGCGAAAAGCCACTGATCAGTGCTGAAGACACCGTTCGTGATCACTCGCATTTTACAGGGGAGTTTCGTGGAGCTGCGCATAGTAAATGCAACTTGAACTTTCCAGCTCCTCGTTTCATCAGTGTCTTTTTCCACAACCTGGCAAATTATGACATTCAGTTTTTGATTCGTGAATTGGGCCATGTCAACAAGGGCTCGTTTACCATTATTCCCCAAAACCATGAGCGTTTTACAGCCCTGACATGGTGGTTGGGCGACTTTAGCATTCGATTTTTGGATTCCTTTAAGTTTATGGCATCCTCGCTAGACAGCCTTGTGAATGGCTTGAATGAGGAGGAATTAAAAAATACTAGAATGCATTTTAATGATCCTGAGCAATTTCAATTGTGCATTCGGAAAGATATATTCCCGTATGATT
The DNA here is from genome assembly GCA_946902985.2 of Meconema thalassinum. Taxonomy (NCBI): domain Eukaryota; kingdom Metazoa; phylum Arthropoda; class Insecta; order Orthoptera; family Tettigoniidae; genus Meconema; species Meconema thalassinum. Next base: position 9,840,017 of record OY714911.1, on the reverse strand, counting down.
TCTGCAACAGCTGGGACGTGTTAAAGCAAAGAAAACTCCCACCACAAGAGAAATTTTACTCGAAACTAACACGCAGTACCGTTTCCGATGAAGACTATGCACACGCATGTCAAGTTTGGCGAGTGTTTGGCATGAAAACGCTAAGTGAATATGCTTTGCATTACCTAAAACCAGGGACCCGGAACAGAACTGAAATGCGTTACGTAACGCTGTGTTCCACGTTACGTTACGTATGCCATACCGCGGCCCCGAGCTGGCTTGCAGTATCGTTCCGGAACTGTAACTTGGAACTCAGTACGAGCATGTGGAACGTTACAGCGCTGGAACGGTACAGTCGGAACTCGACTCCCAACTATACCGAGCATCAAGGTACGTGTTAGCGGAACGTTACGTATGGAACGGTACATGACTGGAACGATTCCTCAGCGTTACCAGTTGGAAAGTTACTCTGCGTACCGTTCTTGGTTATCGAAATAGAGTAACGTTTCCACCAGTACCCGGTTACACTGTGTACCGTTCCAGGTTATACCAACCAGCCACCCGGTATCTATGCGTAACGTTCCAGGTTCTCATGTTCCAACGGAAAGTGGAACGGTACAGAGCCTGTAACAGTACAGCAGCATTTCCCAAAATGTATGTAGGCCTACAGACTATTACAGGACTGTTACCGGAACTACTGTCCATTAGCTATTAAAACCATTATGGCTATTACACCGAATTTCACGTAGACTATTACGGCTATTACACAGTCTATTTAGTTACCACGGCAATTGTAACACTGCGTTTATTACACTGTTACGCTGGTTGTTACAAACTGTCACATAATAGCCTAATTACGCAACAACTATATCAATTACATACCTGTTATCTAATCTAGGGGCATTTCTTTCATGATATCGAAATACTCTATCTAGCCTAAGGAAATTTTTCAGTATCTACTGTCCTACCTAGAACCCTGATGAAAAGATCCTTTTTTCTGCGTCAACAACTATCCCAGTTTGAACGATGCCATATGCAATTCCAGGCAAATTATATATTCAAACGTAGGATAATTACTTCTTGAAATATCAATAAAAATAAAAATAAAAATACTGATTTCAGTCTGAGTGCGTGCCGCATCAGACAGGGCAAGGCACGTTGCTCGTTTCGATCGCAGTCATACTGTAGCCTACGTTAGAAATATGTTTCCTGAAAACAATACGATGGATCCCATTGATTCGAAATATTTATTGTTGCTCCATATAGAGGTTTGGAACATAGGTTATTGTTCATCGGTCCATGTAGTTGAGGTTTTTATGGAATTTGCCTGATAGGTCTAAACTTTGTAATTGTGATGTCTGTAGTAACGTGTGTATTTGTAATGATGGCATGGCTTGGGAAGGAGTAGGCCGTGGCCTTGACTTAGGAACTATCCACGCATTTTCCTAGAGTAGAAGTGGGAAACCACGGAAAACCAATCTAAGATGGCTTAGATGGGAATCCAACTCACCTTCTCACAGTGTTGCCATATAAGGCAGAGTGTAACCTGCACAGCAAACTTTAGCTCCTTTGTGACCAATAATAGTATTTCTTTTCTAAATTAAACCTCCCGTTCTTGCTTTTCGTTTACTTGTTAGCCTATTTTCATTTAGTAGTGATAGAAGCCATTTTTCAGTGGCTTAATTCTAATAATGAAGGCTATTCAGTCGTGTTGACCGACTGAAAAGCTTCCTTTATTATTTACATTTATGAAAGATAGACCTATGACATCACGTGTGTACGTATGTGTGTGTTTGCATGTGTCCGTCGCCTCGCTCCCCTCCCTAATAAAATCTAAACTGCTGGAGCGATTTCAACGAAACTCGGTATGGTCATAGTACTATTTTGTCCAACTCCGACTGTGCTCTTCAAATTTTATTACATCTCACCAATCCAACATGGCAACTGTGCGAAATATTTCACTGGCATTCCATATCTCCGAAACTATTACAGATATCATCCTGACGTTTTGTATGAAGGAAAAAAGCACTAATAGAAGTGTAACGATGGGACTCTCAAAACCCTCTTTACAAAACGAACATGGCTATACCATACCAAATCATTTTAATATACAGTAATCAATATTTTATTAACACATCTCAACATCGCATCCAAAGACATTCCAAAGACACTACACTCAAAGATAACAAAATCAAAACTATGTAAATCAAAACACTGTCTATTTTCTACAGGAAATAGATTGCTCGAAAGAGCTTTAGTTCACTTTCTCCACATTCTCCCACCTTAAAAAGGTAGTTTTGCAACACACACTCATAAACTGAAGTAAACATTCTAAAATTATAGTTGAACATTGAGCTCAGGAATGTGAACCACTATAAGTCTAGTTTCTTGAGTTGCCTAACAGTTCTACCACAACGAGTCTTGAATTCACTCTCCTTTTCAGTTCCTGAGTTACTGCAGGGAATATCTTCATTAAGGACCGGCTCACTTAGTCGGTGTTGTGAAGTGTTGATAGAATCACGTTTGTTAAGACAGTTTATCTCTAACGAATAAAGTCGCTGTACTGGACGAAGTAGAATGCCAGTTGCTGTCTTAATTTTAACCAGACGAGTCACATTGTCTCTTCCTGGTAACAGCTCCACCACTCTCCCTAAGGGCCAGTTGATACGTTTCTTGTTGTCGCTCTCCACCAGTACTATGTCTCCTACTTGTATGGATCCCTGTTGCTTTTTGCTCCGTGATCGGAGAAATCCCACGTATTCTTTTTTGAAGCGATTTCTCAGGCTCTCCCGAACAGCTTGTAGATAACGCCATCTGTCGTTTAAACTGCTGGTTTGAATTTGGTCTAAGTCGGTTACATCATTACCCTCTAGGCTCTGTAGGAACATGGAGGGTCTGAGTGGCTTGAGTTCATCTTCTTCAGAAAGATAAGTCAAAGGTCGATTGTTCATCAGGTTCTCACAATCGCACAGAAGAGTACACATTTCCTCATAATTTAGGCAAGCTTTACCAAAATTACGGCGAAGCAAATCCTTTAGAATCTTAATCAACCTTTCCCAGAATCCTCCCCACCAGGCTGCAGTGGGAGGGTTCAGCTTCCATTTAATCTTCAGAAGGCTGCACGTCCTCTCTATTTCAGTCCAATCCAATTGCTCCATGGTTCTGCGAAGTCCGGTGAAATTCATCCCATTGTCCGAATACATGGTATTCACTCTTCCTCTTCTTGCCGCAAATCGGCGTAGTGCTTGGATATACGCTACTGTACTAAGTGAAGTGATCAATTCCAGATGTACAGCCCGATAAACTGCACAAGTGAATATCACAATCCATCCCTTTTCTCCTCCTCGTAGAAACACAGGGCCGGCCAAGTCTGTGCCCGTGATCTGGAAAACACTCGATGCCTTGATTTGATCCTGTGGCAACGGAGGAAAAGGTACCTCAAAACCCTTAGCAGAGTTACGACGACAGATCACGCATTTCCGAACAACTGCTGCCACCGTCCTTCTTCCTCTAATTATCCAAACCCTTTGGCGCAACAAAACAAGCAGTGTGTGCGTCCCAGCATGGTTATGGAATCGATGAAATTGTTCAATCATTCTTTCAACCATCACATGTTTTGATGGAAGTACAACTGGATAGGTATACTCAGGAGTGTCGTCAGAATCAACGACTCTTGACTTCATGTGTAGAATTCCTTCATCGTCTGTGAACACCTCCAGATTCTTCAATTGTTCTTTTCTCTCTTCTTCATAAAGCGTTTCCTTCTGGATAAGGAAGTACAGTTTCTTCTCTGCATTGAGAAACTCTTCGCTATCAATTTCCGTTGATACGTGGTCTCTACGATTCCTTTGTTTCAATCTCAAAATCCAAGCAATGGTCCTAACGATTTTGATGTATCCAGAGAATCGTGAACTTAATTGCAGTAAAATAGTTTCCACAACAGTGTTTTTAGCAGCTACAACTGTTTTCCTCCTTTCCCTGTTGACTTCTTCCAACAATGGTTCAGGACGATTAAATACGCATTCTTCTTCTTTACATTTAAGCCAAGACGGACCCTCCCACCATCTGGATCTCCAAAGTTGTGTTGGTGAACACCCTCTAGACAGGAGATCTGCTGGATTGAGGCTGCCCGGTATGTGTCTCCATGAACTAGCCTTACTGTATTCATGAATTTCCTTTACCCGCTTCTCTACGAACACCGACCAAAGCCCTTTATTAGCAATCCAAGCCAAGACTACTGTTGAATAGGACCAAAACACTGTGTGTATGTCATTCCAGTGTAGGCATCGAAGGCTCAACCGAGACATTTTAACTCCAAGGAGCGCTCCCATCAGTTCAAGGCGGGGTAGTGTCAGTTCTTTGAGAGGCGTCACTCTAGATTTAGCCTTCAGAAGACTCAGTTTGATCTTACCTTCTTCTTCCGTTCTCAGAAATATGCAACAACCAAACGCTCTTTTGCTAGCGTCCACAAATACATGCAAAGTGCTGTTGTCATTCAGGAAAATCCTTCTAGGTATCCGACAGTCATGTAGGTATTGCAACTGCTGAGTCCATCGACAGAATTCCTCACAAATGTCTCCTGGTGAAACCTCATCCCATCCTATACTTTTCTGCCATGTCTTCTGCAGAATGAGCTTGGGAATCAGAGTTACTGGGGCTGAAAATCCAATCGGATCAAATATTTTTTGCACGCTGGATAGTACCACTCTTCTGGATACTAAACCGGTAGTCGGGCTGAAGTTACATCCAAGTTCATCTACGTCGCAATACCAACGAAGTCCTAAGACATTCTCAGTTTTACCAACACCACAATCAAAGGAATTCACCCATCCCCTCAAATTGAAACCTGCGGATAACATCAATTCTTGTGCCTTTAAAATAAAGGGTCCAATTTCTTCCTTTGAAGCGACTCCAGTAAGACATTTGTCCACATAAAATGCAGGTTTCATTTTTGTAGCTACTTCCTTCAAATGAGTTGGGGGCTCTTCCAGAAGGTTGTTCAGTACAGAAACCAATAGGAAGGGACTGGAACAAACACCAAAAACCACCCGGCAATGTCGAAAAGTGGTAATCTTATCATTATCCCACCAGAGAAAACGGAGCATATCCCTGTCTTCAGGATCAATTATAATCTGCAGGAATGCCTTCTCTATATCAGCTATTAGACCTATAGGATAGGTTCGAAAATTGGTCAGCACTGATGGAACAAGGTCGATGAGGTTGGGTCCGGGCTCGAGGCAATCATTCAAGGAATGACCATTTCTGTCTTTGTTGGAAGCATCGAACACCGGCCTTATCTTTGTAGTGCCACCATCTTTCAGCACATCTCTATGAGGCAAATACTGTGTAGGTCCATCCAAAACCTCGTTTTCAACACCTTCGATAATCCCTTTGTTTACCCATTCCTGTAACACCTCATCATAATCCTGAAATTTCTGCATCACTCGTAACTTTCTTGAAGTGTTCAATAATCGTTTCTGAGAAATTTCACGATTCGTTTCCAGAGAAGTACAACCATCAATCCAGGGTAGTTTGACAATGTAGCGCCCAGATTCCTCTTCTCTCTTCACAGTCCTATCGAAGAACATCTGAACTTCTTGTTCCCTTTCTTCCTTTTTATCTGTTCGCCAGGATCTTTTATACCCAAAGTCTCAATTTCCCACAAATCCGCCACTCTTGTTGATTGAGTTAAAGTAAGTAGAGTGTAAGACGAGGCAGTAGTTGAAGTGATCTCAGAAGAGCCTTAAGTGTCCACCCTAAACAAGTTCTCACAGCTGCTAGACTCTTGTTTACATGTAGAAAGTCTGGCGTGATTATCTGAGCCCACACGTCAGCTCCTAACAATACCTGAATGTCAGTACTGTTGCCACCATTATCTTGGCCAACATCACTAAGTTCAACTCCCTTGTCCCTCAGTAAATTAAACAAGTCAGCATCAACTAGGGGAGCACCTCCACAGATACTATCAGAGCCTAACACTGCAACCTCACATCTGTTTTCCTCGTTCATACCCAGCAAAGTTATTTGATAGGACTCGAAACAAACAGGTGCTGTTTTCCTACCTCCAAATAATTCTTGACTTAGTGTTACCTTTCCAGTTTGTTCCAACTCTAATTTCTTAGCACAAGACTTCTTTATGTAGCTTCTCTGCGATCCACTGTCACACAGAACTCTTACTCTGTGCGTGGATCCACCAACAATTACTCTAGGAACTAAAGTCTGCAGATAGGTCACATGTCCTTTATTACTACCTGCCATCATGCTAACTGTTTTTGGAACCGAATTACCTTTTGGTTCATCTGAGTCTGTTTTCACACACATCAAAGCGTAATGTTTCCCCTTGCAAAATGGGCACTTCACAAACATCTTACACTTAACACTGACATGTCCCGGTCGTAGACACCTAAAACAAGCTCCCTTTTTCTTTAACGTTACTTGGCGTTCTTCTTGAGAATAATCAATAGCTACAGCACAGTCTTGAGAAAGATGTGAGGTTCTGCCACGGAATATACAAGCCGTATCTTTGTTATTTCTGTTTCCCTTACTAACTGAAACATCCTCTATTGAAATTAAAGAAGCCGTTGAAGGTATGTCCCTATTCTTAGTCTTGGTCCTATCATCTTGCTTAACTCGATCCGTCCTCTCGTTAAGTTCAAAAGAACTATGTCTTAGCTTAAGCCGTTCTTCACCTTCTACCTCAGTCTTTAAGAAGGCTAACAATTCACTCAAGCAACAGTCAGGTTCCTTGGTAGACGTTTCTTTTGATACACGATACCTGTTCCAAGTTCTAAACATAACCTCTGGCAAGGCACTCTCTACTAGTGGAAATAACATTGCAGCATATTTCTCCTTTGTTACGCCCAAGGAATCAAGTGCTCTCAACTGTCCCTCCAGACTGTCATACAGTTGGGCTATGAATCTTAAACTATCCTTCTTTAACACCAAGGATAAAAGTTCCCTAACATAGTACTCAATGAGCAACTCATCCTTCCCATACCTAGACTTCAACAATTCTATAGCCTTTTTGTAGTTTTCCTTTGAAGGAGGAAAGTTTTCTACCAAATACTGAGCACACGAACCAGGTTCCATACACTGAATCAAATAAAGAAATTTATCTTCATCTTTAAGCCTGCTATCTTCATGTATTTTAGTAAATTGCGCCCAAAACCCAATCCAGCACTTCACGTTTTGTCAATTTTTTTCAGTTCTAGTTTTGGTAGTCTTAGTAGTCTCTGATTAGAAGTACGTGAACAGTTACTCATTTTAGCTTCAGAAACGGCTTGATCTCCAACTTGTAAGGCCTGCACCTTTTCCCTAACCATAAAATATTTCAAGTCGTACTGACTGCAATTGTTGATCTCTGTTTCAAGCACGATGTCTTCAAGGTCTTCCTTTAGCAGCAGCTCATTGTAAACTTCATCATCCAGACGTTTTAACTTTTCGTAGCGTTCCACAAGTGAAGCATATCTGCTACGAATCTCCACGTGGTCACCATCAGCAAGCGCCAACAGTTCTTCAAGCTTGTTTACCTCACGTGTAAATACGCCGCGTAATACTCGACGTTCGGTCATCGTTGTTCTGTTTTATTTGATGTTGAGATTGCCAGTAGTCCTGTCACGGTCGCCAGTTATATGCCATACCAAATCATTTTAATATACAGTAATCAATATTTTATTAACACAACTCAACATCGCATCCAAAGACATTCCAAAGACACTACACACAAAGATAACAAAATCAAAACTATGTAAATCAAAACACTGTCTATTTACTAAATCAAAACACTGTCTATTTTCTACAGGAAGTAGATTGCTCGAAAGAGCTTTAGTTCACTTTCTCCACAATGGCGGCCAAGCGACGTTGTTGTATTTAAATAGCCTTTTCTCGCATTTAAACCAAACGAGCGCCGTCACACATGGGACAGCAAATGGTATACACCTTGTGATGCACTGACATCCTATTCAGCTCAATTGTTTACATAACGTCAAGATGGCGGCTGTGAGAAATTTTAAAATTAAGGTTTAATTTCTTGTGTCCTAATCATGCGATCGAAACCAACGTTTGAACAATGAACCTACGCAATAATCATCTAATAGTACATAGCTCTATGGCCTACAAAGTATATAAAAATCCAATATGGTGGCCATCGGAAATATTTAGACGATTCTCAATGTCAACTAATCTGTGACAGCAATCAAACTTAATTGTTTTCTTTAACCACGAAATGGCGCCAGCGTCAAATTTTAAAATCTCGCTTTTAGCCTATTTCTATTTATGAAAAAATAGGCTTATGGGATCACCTTTCATCCGTGTGTGTACGTCCGTGTGTGTGTCCCCCCCCCCCCCCCACTAATAAAATATAAGTGGCTGGATAGATTTCAATTAAATTCGGTAAGGTCATAGTACTATTCTGGCCGACCCCAACCGTGCCCTACAAATTTTATTACGTTTCAAAAATCCAACATGGCGGCTGTGCGAAATATTTCACTGGCATTCTATATCTCCGAATATCAGAAGACTTCTGTTACTTAGGAAGCAAAATAACCAGTAATGGACGGAGGAAAGAGGATATAAAAAGTAGGTTGGATCAGGCAAGAAAAGCGTTTCTACAGAAAAGAAAACTGTTGGCATCGAGCGTGGGCTCTATGGAAATGAAAATTGGACTATTGGTGCAGCAGAAAAGAGGAGATTTGAAGCGTTTGAAATGTGGTGTTACAGGAGAATGATGAAGATCAGATGGGTAGATAGGGTTACAAACGAAGAGGTATTAAGACGAGAGGGAGAGGAGAGATGTTTCTGGCGACTGCTAATGAAGAGAAGAGATAGGTTGGTAGGACACTTACTAAGACACCCAGGAATAGCAAACTTAGTTCTGGAAGGAAGGGTCGAGGACAAGAACTGTAGGGGTAGACCGAGATTAGAATATGTTAGTTAGCCTCGAATGTAGGGTGTGGTAGCTATGTAGAGATGAAACGCCTAGCTCAGAACTGGGAGGCATGGTGAGCGGGATAAAACCAGTCAAAAGACTAAAGACTCAAACAACAACATCAGCCGATATGAATGAATTGATAAATATCAAAGACACAAGATAAATGTATAGCGTAACACTAAAAAGTCCCTTGGTATTAAACCTTATATGGTGCACCATAAAGAAGGATGGAAAATTGAACGCCTAAATCAACATACCGTAACATGATGTATGAAAATATGAAAAAATAATCATTTGCAACAAATTTCAAACACATATTAAAACTCTAAAAATGCCTGATTTTCCTACAGACCATTGCCAGTGGAAGAACGTGGCTAGTATTAAGGGACTTTTTTCAAGAAACATTGTGTGTCTGTGTGTGTATATGTGTGCTCCCCCCTTTCAATTGAAACACGAAATTTTGTCCAGAGGTAGCACTAGAAAAGGGCACCTCAGTGTCATGTTTATTTTGCCGCCATCTTTACCAAATCTCAATTGTGGCTACTCAATCGGTCAAAATTTAACATTAATAAACGACTAAACTAATCATCAGGGACCCGGAACAGAACTGAAATGCGTTACGTACCGCTGTGTATGCCATACCGCGGCCCCAAGCTGGCTTGCAGTATCGTTCCGTAACTGTAACTTGGAACTCGGTACGAGCAAGTGGAACGTTACAGCCCTGGAACGGTACAGTCGGAACTCGACTCCCAACTGTACCGAACATCAAGTTACGTGTTAGCGGAACGTTACGTATGGAACGGTACAGTCGGAACTCGCCTCCTAACTGTACCGAGCATCAAGGTACGTGTTAGCGGAACTTTAGTTCCTTTGTGACCAATAATAGTATTTCTCTTCTAAATTAAACCTCCCGTTCTTGCTTTTCGTTTACTTGTTAGCCTATTTTCATTTAGTAGTGATAGAAGCCATTTTTCAGTGATGCTTAATTCCAATAATGAAAGCTATTCAGTCGTGTTGACCGACTGAAAAGCTTCCTTTACTATGTACATTTATGAAAGATAGGCCTATGACATCACATATAGTCCATGTGTGTGTACGTATGTGTGTGTTTGCATGTGTCCGTCGCCTCGCTCCCCTCCCTAATAAAATCTAAACTGCTAGATCGATTTCAACGAAACTCGGTAAGGTCATTGTACTATTTTGTCCGACCCGACTGTGCTCTTCAAATTTTATTACATCTCACCAATCCAACATGGCAACTGTGCGAAATATTTCACCGGCATTTCATATCTCCGAAACTATTACAGATATCACCTTGACGTTTTGTATGTTGGAAAAAAGCACTAATAGAAGTGTAACGATGGGACTCTCAAAAATCTCTTTACAAAACGAACATGGCGGCAAAGTGAAGTTGTTGTATTTAAATAGACTTTTCTCGCATTTAAACCATCCGAGCGCCGTCACACATGGTACAGCAAATGGTATACACCTTGTAATGCATTGACATCCTATTCAGCTCAATTGTTTACATAACTTCAAGATGTCGGCTGTGCGGAATTTTAAAATTAAGGTTTAATTTCTGGTATCCTAATCATGCGATCGAAACCTACGTTTGAACAATGAACCTACGCGATTATCATCATCCAATTTTTTATTTATTTTATTATTTAGGCTATCACTCGTGATACGAGTATGATTGTCTTCCAAGTTACATTTATGTAAATCTTCGCTGTAATCCAACATTAGGCCTAATCATATTGCGTGAGTTCTTTGGTGACTGTACAGTCCGATCCGAGAACCACAGACTCTTCCACAATATTGGCACACAAGGTCTTGAGCAGCCAATGGATCTTGGGGGTTGATCATTCTGCGAATCATGCGCTCTTTCCTGGCATTTCTTTTTTCAGCCAGAAGCCTTCTTCTCTCTTGTTCGAAGTACAAGTGGCCTTGATGGACGTTGCGGCGCCACTCTGATCTGTCGGATGCGACAGCTTCCCAGTTACCTGTATCAATTTGACATTTCTTCAAGTTGGTCTTCAGAACATCTTTGTAGCGTTTTTGTTGCCCACCCTGCTTTCTCTGACCGACTTTCAGCTGGCAATATAAGATTTGTTTTGGGAGGCGGGACTCAGGCATGCGAACTACATGTCCTGTCCATCGAAGTTGGTGTTTTATAATGAGAGCCTCTATACTAATAGTGCTAGCTTCCTCTAAAACACTTGTGTTAGTGCGCCGGTCTTGCCATTTAATACCAAGAATTCTCCTAAGGCATCGTTGATGGTATTTTTCTAAAGATACGAGGTGCCTTCTGTAAGTAACCCAGGTTTCGCAGCCATAAAGCAGAGTGGGAACTACAACAGCTTGATAAACGTATAATTTTGTTAGAATGCTAATGTCGTGGTTGTCAAACACGCGAACGAGCAAACGACCAAAGGCTGCACTGGCACATTGGAGGCGGTGTTGAATCTCAGCGTCAATGTTTGCATTTGTTGATAGGTGACTACCCAAATAGGGAAAATGATCTATATTCTTTAGTTTATGTCCATCAATCATGATAGCAGGAGCAGTAGCCCTGTCATGTGATGTAGGCTGATGAAGAACCTGTGTTTTATTGGTGTTTATATCCAGACCAATGCTTCTGTATGCCTCATTGAACACATTCAGGGTGGTTTGAAGATCTTCATCTGAATTTGCTAAGATGACATTGTCATCAGCATACTGGAGATCAAGAACGGATGTAGCTGACACTTTAGTTTTTGCACGTAATCTGTTGAGATTGAATAAACCTCCATCTGTCCTGGATATAATTTCAACACCCTTTGGAATCTTTTCTTGGACCAAATTTAGTACAACACTAACATATATTGAGAAGAGTGTGGGGGCAATCACACATCCCTGTTTGACACCCGTTGTAATCTTAAATGGCTCTCCAGGGCCATTGCTGTTAAGGACCGTGCCATTCATATCATCATGTAGTAATCGAAGAATTTGAATGAATTTTGGGGGGCAGCCAAGTGTGGCAAGAATCCTCCATAGCATTTCTCGATTGACCGAATCAAATGCTTTAACAATATCTATGAAAGCCATATATAGAGGGCGTCCTTGCTCTCGGGATTTCTCCTGCATCTGCCTAGCACAGAAGATCATATCAGTTGTGCTTCGATTAGGTCGAAAGCCACACTGAGTTTCAGGCAGTATTTCTTCGGCCAACGGCTTCAAACGGTTGGATAAGACGTTGGCCAGGATTTTACCAGCAACAGAAAGCAACGATATACCTCGATAATTACCACATTGTGCCCTATCACCTTTCTTAAAGATGGTTATTATCAAGGCATCCCTTAGGTCTTTAGGTATGGTAATGGTAGTCCATATTTTAAGTATGAGTTGGTGTATGTGATGAACTAGAGTAGTATTCCCTACTTTAAAGAGCTCAGCAGGAATCCCATCCATGCCTGATGCTTTATTGTTTTTGAGCTGATTGATGGCAGATTCAATTTCTGATAGAGGCGGAGGATCATCAAGATGGTATTTAGGAGGTCTCTGATGAAGTCGGGTGAAAATGTTATTATCAACCTGTGTGTCCCTGTTGAGTAGCTCTTCAAAATGTTCTTTCCAACGGGAATTAATGGAGTTTGTGTCTCTAAGAAGTTCCGTGCTATCTTTAGACTGCAGAGGATTCAAACCATGATAATGTGGCCCATATATAGTTCTTGTTGCTTTGAAGAAAGCATGAGTATTATTCGTTTCGGCTAGATGCTGCATTTCACGGGATTTGGAGATCCACCATTGATTTTTCAAGACCCGAGTTTTCCTTTGCACTTCAGCCTTTGCATCTTTATACAGTTGCTGTTTGGAGATAGAAGTTGGATTGGCTTGCCATGCATGGAATGCTTTCCTCTTCTTATCAATAAGATTCTGGATTTCTGCATCATTCTCATCAAACCAGTCAGCATGCCTCATCTTGACGAAACCAATCGATTCTTCACACGCTGAGAGTATAGCAGACTTGACTGTTTGCCAATGTTCCTCAACCTTTTCAGGGTAATTATCTGGTAACTTTTCATTCAGAAGTTCATGAAATTTCCTTTTAGCAGTAACGTTTTGTAAACGTTCGGTGTTCACCCTGCGCCTGATGTGCTTTCTCTGTTTTCTGTGCTTTTGGAGAATTTGTAGAGTCATTACAGATCTTATTAATCGATGATCCGTCCAGCAGTCATCAGCACTTGTCAGAGCCCTTGTGAGTAGTACGTCACGCTTGTCTCTTGCTCGCACAATCACGTAATCAAGTAGGTGCCAGTGTTTTGATCTAGGATGCTGCCATGAAGTCTTAAATTTGTCCTTCTGTCGGAATAGTGTGTTTGTGATTACGAGGCTATGTTCAGAACACTTGGATAGAAGGAGTGTCCCATTAGAATTGCATTTCCCAACACCATCTTTTCCAATAACATCAGCCCATAATGCTGCGTCTCTTCCAACGCGAGCATTGAAGTCTCCTAGGAGGATGATTTTATCAGATTGCGGTATATCCTTCAAGATCACATCAAGTTGAGAGTAAAATACTTCCTTCTGTTCATCATCAGAGGTGAGAGTTGGAGCATATGCACTAATTACAGTCGCTCGTCGGCTGTTTTTTAACTTTAGTCGTAGTGTCATAAGCCTTTCATTTATACCATGTGGAAGTTCATCGAGAAGGTTGACAAGCTCGTTCTTAATGGCAAAGCCAACTCCATGAATACGTTGATCTTCAGTGTCTTTCCCTTTCCAGAAGAAAGTGTAGCCACCTCCATGTTCCTTCAGTTGTCCTTCATTAGCTAACCTTGTTTCGCTGAGTGCGGCAATATGAATGTTGAATCTTTTCAGCTCACGGGCAACAATTGCCGTTCGCCTTTGTGGTCGATTATGTGTGTCATTGTCCATCAAAGTACGGACATTCCATGTAGCAAAATTAATTTTCATTGTGGTTCGACCGCTTGTGGTGTACCCTCTGAACGCGGTTATCCAGTCGGGTGATATTAGGCTGACTATTTTTAGGGCACCTTTTTTAGCCCCCTCCCCATTCAGGGTAAGCAGAGTGGATCCTAAACAGGCCTGCTTAGTCACGAATGCAGCATACGAATTGCTCTACAGCCCATCCTCAAGCAAAGCGAAGATCACACATTCGTCGCCTACGTGCCGGTTCATCACTAGGAGCTCCCAGACAACACAATCCTGCTCCCGTCACAACTCCCCGATCGCCGCAGGACTTGTGATTAATTGGCGAATAGATTTTGTATCCTTCCTTCGTTGTTTAGAAGACGCCTGTGCGTGACATCTTTTAACGTGGGCATGTTGTTGCACATCAACAAACACACAGTACTTGACAGATACAGGGCCTTTATCCAGTGGCATAGAAGCTATGACGACTGGTGGTCCTGGACTGTTGCAGCCTTCATCCGCCTTCCCAACCGTTCGGGCAATACTAGTTGCTCATGCGCTTGGTCCACCGTTGAGGTCTTCTATGCCGTTGACCATCCAATAGTGCATAGCTCTATGGCCTACCATATATATAAAAATCCAATATGGTGACTATCCGAAATATTTAGACAATTCTCAATGTCAACTAATCTGTGACAGCAATCAAACTTAATTGTTTTCTTAACCACGAGATGGAGCCTGTGTCAAATTTTAAAATCTCGTTTTTAGACTATTTCTATTTATGAAAAAATAGGCTTATGAGATCACCTTTTGTCCGTGTGTGTGTGCCCCCACGCCCCACTAATAAAATCTAAGTGGCTGGATGGATTTCAATTAAATTCGGTAAGGTCATAGTATTATTCAGGCCGACCCCGACCGTGCCCTACAAATTTTATTACGTTCTAATAATTCAACATGGCGGTTGTGCGATATATTTCACTGGCATTCTATATCTCCGAATCTCAGAAGACTTCTGTTACTTAGGAAGCAAAATAACAAGTGATTGATGGAGGAAAGAGGATATAAGAATTAGGTTGGCTCAGGCAAGGAAGGCATTTCTACAGAAAATGAATCTGTTGACATGGAGCGTGGCACTCTATGGAAGTGAAAATTGGACTATTGATGCAGCAGAAAAGAGGAGATTTGAAGCGTTTGAAATGTGGTGTTACAGGAGAATGATGAAGATCAGATGGGAAGAGAGGGTTACAAACGAAGAGCTATTAAGGCGAGTGGGAGAGGAGAGATGTTTCTGGCGACTGCTAATGAAGAGAAGAGATAGGTTGGTAGGACACATACTAAGACACCCAGGAATAGCAAACTTAGTTATGGAAGGAAGGTCGAGGACAAGAACTGTAGGGGTAGAGCGAGATTAGAATATGTTAGTTAGCCTCGAATGTGGGGTGTGGTAGCTGTGTGGAGATGAAACGCTTAGCTCAGCACAGGGAGGCATGGAGAGCGGGATAAAGCCAGTCAAAAGACTGAAGACTCAAACAACAACATCAGCCGATATGAATGAATTGATAAATATCAAAGACAAAAGATAAATGTATAGCGTAACACTAAAAAGTCCCTTGGTATTAAACCTTTTTGGTGCACCATAAAGATGGATTGAAAATTGAACGCCTAAATCAACATACCGCAACATGATGTATGAAAATATGATAAAATAATCATCTACAACAAATTTCACACACATATTAAAACCCTAACAAGAAGTTCCGTGACGAACTAAAGAGCCTACTTTTCCTAAAATTAAGATTCATACCAATGATTAAACTAGTGTATATGAACCTATCTAGAATAATGAAGAAATTAAGTTGTTAATATCGAAATGTCTAATTAGATCGAAATATACCTGGTATAATGTAGTCTAATGGAGCAGTACTGTTGGCAGCCCTGGCGACTTAATATATACATCTTCGTTCCATCTCTTAAGGTACAGAATACACAATTTGGTTGATTTCCAATGAACTTTACATGCAGTTAGACTCTGGATTTATCAGCACGCGTAAAAGCATGTTTGGCAACAATGTCTTGCGTGTGCTGGTCAGAAATGATCTGAAATATTATGATATCTTGTTGTGCCAATTATGGATGAGATCCATTTTTAGTATACAAGTTACATGTTTTTTAAAATTGAACCTATCTGCAGGCATAGAATCATGTTGGTAGCACTGTCTTATATTGATTACTCCAAATTTATCTAGAATGCCAGGTGCTACACGTGTGGAAAGTATGGAGCTGTTGGCTTGCATATTTTCTGATATATTGATCTTGGGGAAAAAATATAGACAAAATTTATTAACAGTTGGCAGCCCTGATTGCTCCTAAGAATGAGCATTGTCATATCTGTTAAGGTACACATAGCACATACGAAATTTGGTTGAAATCCAACTGATAGTATAGGAGTTACTTGTATTTAAAAATTGGTGCTATCAGCAGGGTTAGAATCATGTTGGTAGAACTGACTATATAAGTTACTCCAAATTAATCTAAAATTTATGGTACTAAACGTGTGCATAGTTTAAAGCTGTCGGCTTGCATACTTTCTGATATTTTGGTATTTGGATAAAAAATAGAGAGAGCAATTATTAACAGTTGGCAGCCCTGGTGGTTCTTAAGAATACGCTCAGCCATATCTGTTTATGTCCAAATTTTACATACAAAATTTGGTTGAAATCCAATTGATAGTGCAGAAGTTATATGCATTTAAAAACTTGACCTATCAGAAAGCTTAAAATTATTTTGGCAACATTGTCACGCATGGCCTCCTGGAAATTAAACAGAAGTAGCATTATCTATTTGTGTGCCAATTTTGGAATAGCTCCCATGCATACCTTGCAAGATATCCAACATGGAGCTCAAATTTCTAGTGTGTTTTTTTCAGCAGTTGGTAGCAGTGACATCATTTTCAAATATGGGCTTGAGATATTCCGGTATTCATCTTTACTCATACTAAAAAAGGGTTTCGATTGCTGAAGCCGTTTATGAGTTGATAGGGGGGGGGGGGCAGAGACACATACAGAGCCAGACAGACAGACAGACAGGTAGCCAGACAGAAACACATTTTCCCGGTTCGATCTCATAAGTCTACTTTTTCTTCATTTTTGCAAAATGTCAAAAGTAGACTAAAAATGCCTGATTTTTTTACAGATCATTGCCAGTAGAAGAACGTGGCTAGTATTAAGGGACTTTTTTTTTCAAGAAACATTGTGTATCTGTGTGTGTATATGTCGGCTCCCCCCTATCAATTGAAACACGACATTTTGTACAGAAGTAGCAGTAGAAAAGGGCACCTCAGTGTCATGTTTATTTTGCCGCCATCTTTACCAAATCTCAATTGTAGCTACTCAATTCGACAAAACTTAACATTAATAAACGACTAAACTAATCATCAGGGACACGGAACAGAACTGAAATGCGTTACGTACCTCTTGTGTTCCACGTTACGTAACGTACGCCATACCGCTGCCCCGAGCTGGCTTGCGGTATCGTTCCGGAACTGTAACTTGGAACTCAGAACGAGCGTGTGGAACGTTACAGCCCTGGAACATTACAGTCGGAAGTTCGGAACTCGACTCCCAACTGTACCGAGCATCAAGGTACGTGTAAGCGGAACTTTAGCTCCTTTGTGACCAATAATAGTATTTCTTTTCTAAATTAAACCTCCCGTTGTTGCTTTTCGTTTACTTGTTGGCCTATTGTCATTTAGTAGTGATAGAAGCCATTTTTCAGTGATGCTTAATTCTAATAATGAAAGCTATTCAGTCGTGTTGACCGACTGGAAAGCTTCGTTTATTATTTACATTTATGAAAGATAGGCCTATGACATCACATATAGTCCGTATGTGTGTTTGCATGTGACCGTCGCCTCGCTCCCCTCCCTAATAAAATCTAAACTGCTGGAGCGAATTCAATGAAACTCGGTAAGGTCATAGTACTATTTTGTCAAACCCGGACTGTGCTCTTCAAATTTTATTACATCTCACCAATCCAACTTGGCAATTGCGCAAAATATTTCACCGGCATCCAAATCTCCGAAACTATTACAGATATCACCCTGACGTTTTGTATGGTGGAAAAAAAAACACTAATAGAAGTGAAACGATGGGACTCTCAAAAACCTCTTTACAAAACGAACATGGCGGTCAAGCGAAGTTGTATTTAAATAGACTTTTCTCGAATTTAAACCATCCGAGTGCCGTCACACATGGTACATCAAATGGTATGCACCTTGTAATGCACTGGCATCCTATTCAGCTCAATTGTTTACATAACTTCAAGATGGCAGCTGTGCGAAATTTTAAAATTAAGGTTTAATTTCTTGTGTCCTAATCATGCGATCGAAACCAACGTTTGAACAATGAACCTACGCAATTATCATCATCTGATAGTACATAGCTCTATGGCCTACAAAGTATATAAAAATCCAATATGGTGACCATCCGAAATATTTAGACGATTCTCAATGTCAACTAATCTGTGACAGCAATCAAACTTAATTGTTTTTTTAACCACGAGATGGCGCCAGTGTCAAATCTTAAAATCTCGCTTTAGCCTATTTCTATTTATGAAAAAATAGGCTTATGGTTCACCTTTTGTCCGTGTGTGTGCGTCCGTGTGTGAGCCCCCACGCCCCACTAATAAAATCTAAGTGGCTGGATAGATTTCAATTAAATTCGGTAAGGTCATAGTACTATTCTGGCCGACCCCGACCGTGCCCTACAAATTTTATTACGTTTCAACAATCCAACGTGGCGGCTGTGCGAAATATTTCACTGTCATTCTATATCTCCGAATCTATTACTCATATCAACCTGAAATTTTGTACGGTGATAAAAGGCACTACTACAAAATCGTTCAAGTGACTTTCAGAAACCTGTTAACTACAAAACGAACATGGCGACCATGCGAATTTGAAACATTTAAAAAGGCTTTTCTGGCGGGTTAAATATCCGAACGCAGTGAAATTTGGTACAGCAATTCTTTATACACATTGCAATGCATTGACATATATTTTTTGTCAAATTGTTTACATAACCTCAAGATGGCAAATGTGAAAATTTTTAAAATTAAGTTTTAATTTTTTGTGTCGCAATCATGCGATCGAATTCAACGTTTGAATAATGAACCTACGCAATAATAATCATCTAATAGTACATAACTCTATGGCCTACATATGTTACAATCCAACATGGCGAGCATCCAAAATATTTAGACGGATCACAAAATCTGATAATCTGACAGCAGTCAAACTCACATTTTGTGTGTTGATAGAGGCTATAAACATAAGTTCACCTATGGAACTTTCATAACCTGGTGATCACAAATCCAACCTGCCGGCGACGCGAAATGCGAATATTGAAAAGGATGAGCACAGTGAAACTTGGTATGGTATATGCTTATACAAATTTTAATCCACTGGCATCTAATTTATTTCAATTTTTTTTTCAGAACCAGAAGATGGAGGCTGTGCAAAATTTTAAAATCTCGTTTTTACCATTTCTCGTGTCCTAATCATGTAATTGAAGTTTGAATAATACTCTTACACAGTAATCTTCATGTAATAGTACATAACTCTAAGGCCTACATATATAACAATCCAACATGTCGACTATCCGATATATTTAGACGATTCTCAATATCTACGATCTATTACAGCAATCAAACTGAATTTTGTATGTTGATAGAGGCAATTAACATAAGCAGGATAAATGAAACTGGGCTACACATTTCTTCACGGAAATACTTGTTATTTCTTGTGTCCTAATTATGCGATTGAAGTTTGAATAATACATTTACGCAATAATCTTCATGTTATTATATTATATTTTTTAAGCGTATGGCTTTTAGTGCCGGGAGTGTCCGAGTACATGTTCGGCTCGCTCATGTTTTCAGCTACTTCTATGCGGACACCCATGGGGTGAGCTACAAGTACCGTCCCGTGTGGTGGTTGTCTGGCGAGGAAAGTGTGAATGTAAGGATGAGGAATTGGAAGGTAGAGGTTGTGGCCTATAGTTGGGGACTAACCCCGGCATTTGCCTGGAAGGAAGATAGGAAACTACAGAAAACCATCTTCAAGGTTGCCGGTGGAGGGTTTCGAGCCTCCTCGCCTACCGGATGTGAGCGACTGCCTGCAGTCACGCCGTAACGAGCACGGCTAACTCAACCGGTATCTTCAGGTTATTTATTTATTTATTTATTTATTTATCGTATGGCTTTTAGTGCCGGGAGTGTCCGAGGACATGTTCGGCTCGCCTGAGTCTGTAGCTGCTTCCAGCGGACACCATAAAGGGTGAGCTACAAGTTCCGTTCAATTTCAAGTAGTTCCAACTTTCGCCACCAGATATCAATGATACCTAGTGGCGAACGTTGGAACTTTGATAGAGCGTTCTGACGAAATCTAACCTAACAAATTTTGCTTTACACACGTTTAGTCTGTGAAAGGATCTTTTACATGCCATAAATCTATGACATGGGACCGCCGGCTTTACTTCCCCTCCGAAGGAAGGCATACTGAAGGATTTTTAACGCTCTTAAAAAATCCGACGACTTCGGCCGGGTTTGAACCCGCTATCTTGGGCATAGCAGTTCAGCATGCTACCGACTACGCCACGGAAGCCGCTTATCTTCAGGTAATAGTAGTCTACAAAACTCTATGGCCTACATACCGAACGGTCCACTGGCCCCTTGCGATCCAGTTTTATGCATTCTGTCACATGTACTACAATTCTGAAAGACATAGGTCCCTCTCCCTAAACCAGGGTAATATAACGAGATGTGTGTTTACGGGCTAGAAGACAGCAGGAATCGTGAGCGCCACTAATAATTCAGTATGGATACCTCGAATGAACCCGTTAAACGAGCCGAGATACGCAGAACACACACTTGAAAACAAGAGGTGCACGCACACACCAAGAGCAGGTATTGTATAGACCGGGAGGTGCGCGCTGCAGGTCAAATGTTGCAGTAGCTCACATGGCAAGCGCGCGATTGGAGTTGCCTGGCAAGTGGCAAGGTTATATACTTAATCGTTTTCACAGACTGATTAGTTTTTTTTTCTCGTTATCTTTTTACCCTCCTTTTACCCGGGTTGGCTTTTCCCACGGAATAAGCGAAGGACGGTGTCCTCCAACTTGAGGCTCTGAATCAGGGGATACAACTGGGGAGTGTGACTAGCAATTCGCCCAGGCGGCCTCACCTGCGAAGTGAACAGGGGCCTGATGAGGGGATGGGAAGAGTGAGAGGGATAGGCAAGGAAGAGGGAAGGAGGCGGTCATGGCCTTTGGTTAGGTACTGTACCTTTCCAGCATTTGCCCGAAGACGAAGTGGGAAACCACGGAAAACCACTCGAAGATGGCTGAGGTGGGAATCGAACCCACTCTATTCTTCTCCCCGAGGCTGAGTAGACCCCGTTTCAGCCCTCATACCACTTGTCAAATTTCTTGTTAGAGGCGGGTATCGAAACTCAGACCTACGGGGTGGCATTTATGCACGCTGACCACTACACCACGGAGGCGACACGATTTGTTTATTTGGCTCTGTAAAAGACCATGTCACTGCGGAGGCCCGGGTTCAAATCTCGGCTCTGCCACGAAATTTTGTTCCTGGTCTGAGGCCTGGAACGGGGTTCACCCAACCTCGTGGGGCACACAGACTTAGTAGAGGCAGGTTCGCTTCCTGCCTCAGCCATCCTAGAAGTGGTTTTCCGTGGTTTCCCACGTCTCCTCCAGGCGATTGCTGGGATGGTTCCTTTCGACGGGACCACGGCATCTTTCTTCCCACTCCCTTCGCTGCCCTTTCCTTCATTAGACCCAAGTTTGTGGTCACTTAAGCGATTGGCTTGTCACCATCCCCAGTTGTATCTGCTGTCAAGGTGTGTTCAGCTCCGAGGCACTGTCCTGGAATTCGACGGTAGAGGACTGATCCCTCGCAAAGTCCGAGGGTAAAGCCGAGCTTGGAGGGTAAGCGATCAAATAAAAAGAAAAAGAAAAGAAGACCGTGTGTATCTTTGCATAAGCTAAGGTGCTGGATTGGACAAGGATGAGGAGGTGATTGTCTCTGGCTAGGGCACAGGCAACCAGTTAGCTACGTCGTACATGTTCCAAGCTTCGTAGACCACAGTTAGGGCAAAGTGTGCCCCATTGGAACGAAAACAACATGCGATGGCAAGTCAGTATGTAGCTGCGCGAACTCGCTCCTTCGACGTAATTCACAACACGAAGCGTATTCACTGCCTCGAGATGTATTCCAGCGAAGAGCATATGAATATGTTCAGGCGCGGATCTAGAGTTTGGCTTTGGGGGGGGGGGGGGGGTGTCAGAGAATCGAAATAGTTAAGCAAAATGGTATCACTAAAAACGCAATCACAAAATAACCAAACGTACAAAACCAGACCAATTTTTTGCAAGCTACATGGATAGAAATTTGATGCGTTTAGCGCACCTAAAATATTCGTACAAATTGCAACGGCGTGTTTTGCGACTTTTACATCGAGCTTCGAGAAAAATACCAAAGTACCTTGCAGTTTCGGCAAGTCGGGTTGGTACCGACAAAGGGAGAAAGTCACAGCTTAAATTGCCAACCAAGCTTGCAGTTTGGACGTCGGAAATTTTTTTTGGTGCGAAAAAAGCCCCAAATTCCTATCCGTGCATTGCTGCACATTCATCGTGACATCACTATAGACATCGATTCAGTAATCACAAGGTTTGCTAAACAAAATAGACGAGTTGATTTTGTTATATAAATACTCGTTTTTATATAACAGGTATGAAGTAGTAAATAAGTACAGTTGTAACAGAACATAATAATTGCAATAAAGAAATTTTCAGTATTGAATAAAATGAAAAAAAGAACTGTTTTTCAGTTAAAATTCGTTAAGTTTCATTTGTCTGGTTATTGTCTTTTGGTTTTTTGAGTTTGTAAGAAATTTGTTCTCCGTTTGGTGGGGGGGGGGGTTCATGACCCCCGTGACTCCCCCCCCCCCCTTGAATCCGCGCCTGAATATGTTATTTTAATGGAGGAGCTCGACAGAATGCATACCAGGCGCATCGCCTGAACCAAGAACTCTATCCGGATAGACAACGACCGACAGGCATGGTATTTCGGAGTGTGGAAAAACGCCTGGGAGATACTGGATCCCTGGGAAAAACACGGCCTGTTTGAGATCATCGCGTGACGTCTGCTCACAATGAAGAGGTTGTGTTTGACGATATCCGGCGTCACCCTCATACTACCACACGGGCCATTGCACTGGAGACGAACATCAGCCGAGAGTCTCTTATGCGGATAATGCACACCCACTGGTCTCACCCGTACCATCTGCACTTACGCCTGGAGATACATGGTCATGATTTCGAAGCACGGGTGGCGTTTTGTGGAATCTGATCCGGCTTTTCTAGCGACCATCTTATTTACGGACGAAGCACGATTCCACAACAATGGAACCGTTTATCGTCATAATATGCATTACTGGAGTGTGGGTAATCCCCATTGGGTGCGACAGACATCCTTTTAAGTACACCCCCGTGTGGGTTGCGGGTTAGAATACACACACGGTATGCTCTGCTTGTCGTAGGAGGACACTAATAGGGCCGACAGGACAGACTGACATGACTGACTTTGATTTTGAAGACTCCCTGTTGATGGGAAGAGAAAATTCATCTACGGTATCCCCTGCCTGTAAAAGGTCTTTTCCGACTTCCGGTCCCATTTTTGGTTTGACCCTTAGAAATAAACGTCATGCTGCCAGCGGAAGGGCCACCAACTTGGCCATCTGGCCAGAAAGCCTGGACGGTATTCCCCATCCCGTCAGGTGGGTGCGCCATGTACCCTTGCAGTGGTATCCGCCTCACAACGGAGGTCCCTGCACGGCCAAACATATCACTGTGCATGCCGAGGGGGAAGTGCCTATTCAAGGCACTGGGACCCCGGGCAATACCTGCTATGCCAGGTAGGTATTGCCTTGGCTGGGTGGCGCCCACAGTGATGACCCTCGTTCGGAGTAGGTTGTATTCGGGGAGGATGATTTCGGGATGACGCGAAAGCGGCCCAATAAATCATCAGAGGGTGTCCCTCTTAATTAGCCGTCTCTTGAGTGTCGGATCAGGGATAAAACTTTCAATGCACGTTTCCCTGTTGACAAGTCACATCGCTACCTGGTAGCTATCAGGACAGACGGGGATTATTTCAAAGTGGTGAAATCAATGATCTTTTCCGAGGAATTCGAGGGGAAATTTGGAGATCTAAACGGGTTTTCCAAGCTCCGGAACGGACAGTTCCTACTGCATACAATTAGCCGACAGCAAACCGAAACGTTGCTGGAATGCACGCATTTCAGCGAAATTCTCAAAACACGAAACGCTGAATGAGGTCCGTGGAGTTATTTTCCATCGTAAATTCATTTTGAATAGCGATGCGGAATTGTTGCGGAATCTGGGGAAGATAGGCGTCACCAAGATTGGGCGCATCACCCGAAAGATTGGAGAGAACAGCGTCGATACCGGCGCTTTTATTCTCCATTTTGAGGGTGTTGTTTTACCTAAGCAGATGTAGGTCACATCGAACCACTGCGATGTTCGACCGTACATCCCTCCACCTATGTGATGTTATCAATGCCAGAAATTCGGGCATGTTTCTGCCAGGTGCACTGCCAAGGCCGTGTGTAGAGAGTGTGACAAGGGGACACATGAGGGTGAGAGGTGTACGCCTCCCCCGATTTGTCCTCTACCAGACCCAAAACAACTGTGAACATGGGCTCGCCCATTAGCGTGCGTCCAGCGGAGCGCTGTTGCCACAGTGAGACTGGCAGTGATGACACAGCTCTACGCTCGCAGTATACACACGACCTTCCCCCAGAACACAAGGCGCTCCGAATGCAAGCGCATGTACGAGCTGGGGGATCTGATCCTACGAATATCTATCCTCACAACGGATTGCACACAATGTGATATGAGGCAGATATAAGATGCCACACAAACGTTGTTCGTGAAAGTGACCACCAGCGACCAGCATTCTTGGCTGTCGCGCAGGAGGTTCAGGTTCGATTGCCGGCTCTGCCAAGCTATTTAATTTTAGTCTGAGGGCTAGAACAGGGTTCGCTCAATCTCGTGAGGCAAAGCTGGGAAGATGTAGGTAAAATTCCTACCTCAGTCATCCTGAAAGTGGTTTCTCATTTATACTCCGGGCAAATGCCGGGATGGTTCCTAACTTAAGGACACGGCCGCCTCCTTCCCAATCCTCACCAGAATAATAATAATAATACACACACTCTAATACAGACACCACAGTAACCCAGATTTTCAGACAAGTACACGGGGCTAAAGTACCAATATGTCCAAGCCCCTCAAATGAAACAACAATTACAACGTTATTATATCACATGACGTAATCTACACCCCAAGCCATTCCGAGTAACATTGCTTGGTAGCCCTTTATAAGGTAATAGAAACAGAGAATACAATTTTTGGGATCAGTTTTTGTTTATTGGTGACCACCTTGTGGTGTACTGGCTAGCACATTGCTGTCCATTCTTGGCTGTCACCGCGGAGTCCCGGGTACGATTCCCAACAAATGTAATTCTGGTCTGAGGGCTGGAACACGGTACACTCAGCCTCGTGATGCAAACCTAGGACTATGTGGGTTGGATTCCTACCTTAGCCATCCTGGAAGTGGTTCTTCTGTGGATTCGCAATTCTACTCCAGGCAAATGCCGGGATGGTACCTAACGTAAGGCCACGGCCGCTTCCTACGCAAATCCTTCCTCAATTACAAATATACACACTAGTAGAGACATCACAGTGTCACAGGTTATCAGATAAATTCCACACACACCCAAATACACGGGGCTACATGACCACGATGTCACAAAGCCCCTACAACAATAATAATCAACAACAACAACAACTCTTGCTGTCACCCATGATGTCCAGATTCGATTCACGGCTCAATCAAGACATTTAGTTCTGGTCTTAGGGTTAGAACCGGGTACTCTATGCCTCGTGAGGTAAGACTGTGAAGAGGTGAGTTTTATTCGACTCAATTTTAAAAAAGAAAATATATTTGCCGACAACACAACAACTCAGGTTATCAGATTTTGTGTTTTCACGTACTTCTGTATTCGAAAGATTCTTTAAAAGGCCGCATACCCTGAAAAATATTGTTCTTGTCTCGCTGTTCGACTGCCACTCGGCTTGCTACGGAACATTGTTATGAGTTCAAAACTTCAGCTCACAGCACTAACTTCTATAAGCTCCACTACTGAATTGATACAGCCATGCTGTCACTGTTATCTTCCCCCAGCGAAACTAAATACACACATCAAAAAAAGTTTTGCATCACCTCGGTTCCCAGATCTCCGGCATATAGACGTTGACTGTATATATTGTATCCAAGATACAGTCCCTTTGACTGTTCATAGATGTCACTAAAACTGCTCAAAGATGTAAACAACCATGCATGAGCAGGGCCTATTAGACGGAGGGGGTACGACAGCCGATCAGTTCCAGTCATTCCACCAGGACGAAGGTACGCTGCTCATGTTGTCTGTAGTTCTACCATGCCTAGAAGGTCAATACCGCAGTTCGATCGCGTCCGCATTGTTACTTTGTGTCAAGAAGGGCTCTCAACAAGGGAAGTTTCCAGGCGTCTCAGAGTGAACCAAAGCGATGTTGTTCGGACATGGAGGAGGTACAGAGATACAGGAACTGTCGATGACAGGCCGCGCTCAGGCCGCCCAAGGGCTACTATTGTAGTGGATGACCGCTACTTACGGATTGCCGCTCGGAGGAACCCTGACAGCAATGCCACCATGTTGAATAATGCGTTTCGTTCAGCCACAGGACGTCGTGTTTCAACTCAAACTGTGCGCAATAGGCTGCATGATGCGCAACTTCACTCCCGACGTCCATGGCGAGGTCCAGCTTTGCAACCCCGACACCATGCAGCGCGGTACAGATGGGCCCAACAACATGCTGAATGGACCCCACGGAATTGGCATCACGTTCTCTTCACCGATGAGTGTCGCATATGTCTTCAACCAGACAATCGTCGGAGACGTGTTTGGAGGCACCCTGGTCAGGCTGAACGTCTTAGACACACTGTCCAGCGAGTGCAGCAAGGTGGTGGTTCCCTGATGTTTTGGGGTGGCATTATGTGGGGCCGACGTACGCCACTGGTGGTCATGGAAGGCTCCGAAACGGCTTTACGATACCTGAATGACATCCTCCGACCCATAGTGCAACCATATCGGCAGAATATTGGAGAGGCATTTGTCTTCATGGACGACAATTCTCGACCTCATCGTGCACATCTTGTGAATGCGTTCCTTCAAGATAACGACATCGCTCGACTACAGTGGCCAGCATGTTCGCCAGACATGAACCCTATCGAACATGCCTGGGATTTATTGAAAAGGGCTGTTTATGGACGTCTTGACCCACCAACCACTCTGAGAGATTTACGCCGAATTGTCGTTGAGGAGTGGGACAATTTGGACCAACAGTGTCTTGATGAACTTGTGGATAGTATGCCACGACGAATACAGGCATGCATCAATGCAAGAGGACGTGCTACTGGGTATTAGAGGTAGTGGTGTGTACTGCAATCTGGACCACAAATGCTGAAAGTCTAGCTGTATGATGGTACAACATGCAATGTGTGGGTCTCATGAGCAATAAAACGAGCTGAAATGTTGTTTGTGTTGATCTCTATTCCCTTTGTATTTAAAGGTTCCGGAACTCTTGGAACCGAGGTGATGCAAAACTTTTTTTGATGTGTGTATTTCAAACCTAACCATTCTTCGCTCTAATTATCCCTTCAGTTCAAGAGCAGATGATATCTCCCGAACGGCTGGTCGTATCGTCATGGGGTTTGCACAGTCAGCTTCAGAATGTTTAGCTCTGTAACATAGGTTCATCTAAATAATTGGATAATTAATGATTTTCGTGCGCGGAGAGAAATAGGGATTTCGTACGGCACAGCGAGCCCAGATTGCGTAGTTAACTAGGCAACGCCGCACTATGCAATTGGCTGGCGCGGGTGAGCGCGTGAATCTGGCTCCTCCCTCATGTTCACAGTTATTTTGGGCCTGGTATAACTGCCAAGGAAGCCACTCTCCACGATCGAAGCAGTGCCCTGAGTTCTGTAAAGAAGCCACAATCCAAGAAATCAGAACATTGCATCGGCTTTCATATCACGATGCTCGCAAGAGGTACCGTGATATGGATGCCCCCGAATTTTGGGTGACGTTTGTGGCCGCAGCGACGCCCTCATTCACCCCTGCTGTCACAGTTCCCAGTGTAGTACCCTCGACGTCCGGTAATTCAGCAGATTTGAAATCACCCCTCGCTGTACCAGCGAAAATTGTCTGCCCGAAGGAGGTCCCACAACCTTCTTCGGGCAAGGAAAAGAAGGCGACAGTTATATCATCTAAACCGGCGAAATCGGAGAAGTCCTCTTCTTCTTCGAACCGGTCGGCTAACACGTCTTCCCCAGTTAACAGGGGAAAGAAGAGTTTGCCGACCAGGGCTGGTCCTTCTTCCAGTCCACCCGATATGACAAAAGTAGTAGTGGAGATGAGAGAAAAGGTTCGTCGCCATCTCTCTCGCCCTCCTCCTGATGGAGTGGCTACTGTCTCTGCTGGCCTTCCCGCTCCCACGACCATCAAGGGAGGGAAGCCGGCTGAAGCCAAACTCGTCCGTATGGAGGAACTCCCCTACAAATAGGAAATTACATCAGCGGAGGAGAGAGGAACGGTTCAGCGCCGTTTCTCTTCCTCTCCTAGAGACAGGGCTGCTCAGGTATCTGCTGGCCATTCCACTCCCACCACCACCAGTGGAGCGGTGTCAGCAGGAGCGGTCATGTTTTGTAAGGAACTGGCGTCTGTGGGGAGCGACCATCTACTTCCCCAAATAGACGTCAGCGCCGATCAAGAAAGAAATCTCTTCGGGACATGTCGGGGACAGACACCCAGTCTCCGGACCGGGAGATAGTCCCTCGACACCGCTCTCGCTCTTCCCCAAGAGCGAGACTCGTGAAGTCCGACGAGGACCACGCGCCATCCAGGGGACTGCCCGCTCCATTTTCTTCGTCTTCGGACCGAGATGTGGAGATTGAGGTGCGCTCTCCTGCCCCATCATGTCCAACTAGAGATGAGGAATGGTGGCAAACGGTCAAGCGTAAGTAGAAGACCCACTTCTACTTACAAGAGAACTGTAATCGCTATTCTGGTAATCTCAATGAGTTACGTCAATTAATATCTTCGTTTTCGGCAACCATTGTCTGTCTTCAGGAATCCAGGCTTCGTCCTGGACGTGAGTCAATAATGCGTTACTTCAACCTCTTCTCTGAAGACCCGGTGGATGGAGCTGTGGCCGTCGGTGGCGTCTGCATTCTCGTCCACTCTAGCCTCTTTAGTGAAGAGGTGCCGTTGCGTACTCAGCTAGAGGCAGTTGCAGTTCGTACTTCGTCGCCAGTAATGGCAACAGTATGTAACGTGTACATTCCACCTGATTCTCAACTGGATTGAAACCAGCTGGTGGATCTAGTCTCTCAGCTCCCCCCCCCTCCTTTTCTCCTTCTGGGATATGTTAATGCCCACAACACCATCTAGGGCTCCGCTACCACTAGTGATGGAGGGAGAGATTTTGAGAGACTGATCAGGTGGCTGGAGCTGTATTTGTTAAACACAGGGGAACCTACGCACTTCTCTATTGCACACGGCACTTATTCAAATGTCGATATCACCTTGTGCTGTCGTGCGCTGTTTCCCCTGCTACAGTGGGGTGTACACGACGACCTTTGTATTAGTGACCATTTCCCGATTATCGTTACTCTTCCGAACCAGAGAGCCATCGAATTACCAAGTCGATGGCTTCTCCGTCGGGCTGATTGGACAACTTTCACAGCACGTGCTGATTTTGCCGAAGATACCTTTGAGAGTGTCTATGATCATACCATTCACATAACGCATGGTATTTCGGCTGCTGCTGAGGAAACAATACCTTCCTCATCCGGCAACACCCACCGGAAACTTGCCCCTTGGTGGACAGGCGAGATTGCAGCAGCCTTTAAAGATCGTCGACGTGCTTTCAAATGCTATCGGAGGCAAAACACTATGGCCAACCTTATCACTTTCAAAAGGATGCGTGCTAGAGCCCGATATCTGATTCGGGAGAGTAATAAAACGACGTGGGAATAGTATGTGTTGTTTATGACGACACATACTCCTTCATCTCAAGTGTGGACTAAGCTTCGTCGGATCTCCGGACTCCCGATATCATTGATGGCACACGGAGTCTCCATCATCGGAGACATCATCACGGACCAACTCGCAATTGCCAACCGTATTGGATCGCACTTCAATGATGTATCCTGTTCTGGGAGTTACGATCCTACGTTTCGGACTCTGAAGCGGGAGGTGGAGGCTCACCCCTTGTCCTTTGCCACTGCTGCTTTGGAGTCCTACAATGTACAATTCTCTGAAAGGGAACTGCGCAGTGCGCTTTCACTGTGTAGGGATACGTCTCCCGGACCGGATAACATACAGAATCAAATGTTAAAACATCTGTGCGAATCCAGTATAAAGCAATTGTTGGTCCTCTTCAATCGTATATGGATTGATGGGCAGTTTCCATCTCAATGGCGAGAGTGGATCATGATACCGGTTCCCAAGGCTGGAAAGGATCCCAAACTTGTCAGCAGCTACAGGCCTCTCAAATGCCCTATGTAAGCTGCGAGAGAAGATGGTGAACCATCGACTGGTGTGGTTCCTGGAAGAGAGAGGCTTACTGTCAGGGTACCAGTCTAGATTTCGCTCCCATATGTCCACCACCGTCTATCTGGTGCGACTTGTGACCGCCATACAGGAGGCATTTCTCCGAATTACCTACGACACCATATGGCGCTACGAGATCCTTTCCACCCTTCATGAGTGGGGACTCCGTGGTAATCTACCGACTTTCATTACGAATTTCATGTAGTCCGACTCTTCCGTGTAAGGGTCGGTAGAACATATCGCAATATTATACCCAAGAAAACGAAGTTCCTCAGGGTTCTGTTCTGTCACCTTGTTCGAGGTTGTCATATCTTTTGGCCAAAGATGCTACATTAAGATTGTTATTTTTTTTTCTCTATTATCTTTTTTCCACTGTTGTAAAATTAACTGTCATGGCATCCAGAAGTGTCAATAAATGGTTGTTTTGAATTGATATATTTTCCTTAAATATAAAAGAAGAAAGAATCTGCGATACGCCGGTGAGTGTAAAAGTAAAATAAGTGGCGACCAGTGATAGGATAAATATATCAATATATTTTAATTATGGAGACAACCCAACGTGAACTGGATCGAGGGATAAAGCTATGTAAGGTAACACGGGCGGCGTTTTCGAGGCAGTTGAATAACCTCAAAGGTGAAATTGATGACGTCCAGATGACAGCTCATGAAAAGCGAAGGAAAGTTCAGGTTTCCCTTTCTTTACTTCGGAAGAAAAATGATGAGCTCCTGCAGCTGGATGGTAAGGTCGTAAGTCTAAAACTTGACGTCGGCCAAGAGGACTTGGACGACGAATGTAGACTTGCCGATGACTATCAACGTCAATTTCTTGATATAGAGGTGAGTGTTGAATATATTCTACCTTCAGGAGGCATCGCTCAAGACAACAGTGATTGTAGCAGTGTAGATCTTGTGAGTAAGAGAAAATTCAAACTACCTAAATTAGAACTAAGGAAATTTGATGGCGATGTAAAACAGTGGATACAGTTCAGGGTCCAGTTTGAAAAGATAGACAAGGATCCGGATATTGCACCGGAAGATAAGTTTCAATACTTAATGCAAGCTACTGTGAAAGGGTCTCGTGCTCGAGAAATTACTGAAAGTTTTCCACCTATTGGGGAAAATTATACGAAGGCAGTAGAATGTTTAAAGAGCAGGTTCGGTAGAGATGATCTGTTGGTTGAAGTTTACGTAAAAGAGTTGTTATCTTTAGTTCTTAAGAAATCTTCCACTCCCGGTGATGGCAATTCAATGTGTAGCCTTTATGACAACTTGGAATCGCCCATACGGTCACTTGAAACCTTAGGTGTTACAACAGATAAGTGTGCATCTATGTTGTATCCTTTAGTACAGTCATGTTTGCCTGAGGAGTTTCTTAGGGCCTGGCAAAGAAGTTCCAATTTTGCACACACACGTGATTCGAAAGATAGGTTAGACAATCTCATGCTATTCATGAAAAGGGAAGTGGAAGCCGAGGAACGGATCAGTTTAGCAATTTCCGGTTTTGGAATCAAAGATAATAACAGGAGTAGAGACCAACCCAAATTGTCAGAGCACATTGCTACTGCAGCTGACTTGTTAAACACTAACCCAGTTGAGGAGAGGAGAGGGTACTGTATTTTTTGTGGAGGTCAACATGATGCCCTTAATTGCTTTAAAGCACACTAATTAGGTCTATCTGAGAAACAGAAGGTCCTAAAGGACAAGGGTGGGTGTTTTAAGGGCTTTAAGAAGGGACACTGTGTCAATAAATGTAAAGCCGTAGTACGGTGCATTATTTTTAGTAAGAGCCACCAAGTTCTGATGTGCCCTGATTTACCTCAGAATATACAAAATATATCCCATAATAATGTCGAACACAGGCAATCCGGGGGGAAGAATGAACAAAAGACAAATTCGCTGAGTAATATTTCTAAATATCCTAAAGTTATTTTGCAAACTTTGGTTATATAGATGAAAGGTATTGGCTCTTCCATCTCTGTTAGAGCCTTAATTGACTCAGGATCCGAAAGATCCTATGTTAAGAAAGACATTGTTAAAAGATTAGGTTACACTCCAGTCAGAACTGAAACAATTAAACATGACCTTTTGGGGGAGTGAAAACGAGTGTTAATGAACATTCATGTTACATAGTAGAAATTGAAAGCCTGGATGGAAAATATCAATGTAATTTTGAAGTATTGGATCAGGTTTTAATATGTAATGGCATCCCTTCAGTCAAGAAAGGACCTTGGTTGAATGAACTTGAGGAAGGGAATATCAGCCTAACAGATATTGGGGATTAGTCTAGGCCTGTGGACTTGCTGATTGGAGCGGATGTAGCGGACAAACTTCAGACAGGAAATATTTAAGTTCTATCTTCTGGTTTGGTTGCTGTGGAAACAAATTTAGGCTGGACTTTGATGGGGAAAGTTCCACAACAATCTTCTGTTAACTTGGCAGAAGAAGTTACAGCTCTGTTTGTTAATGAGATCAACGATCGCTGGAGCCTAGATACCATTGGAATCTCAGACTCAGCTGTTAAAATGTCCAAAAATGAAAGACAGCTTCAAATTAGAGATGATTTTCTAAGAGGTATTACAGTAAATGATGAGAGACGTTACGAAGTTTCATTGCTATGGAAAGAAGATAGCTTGGCTCTTCCTAGTAACAGGGAGCTAGCACTCAAAAGGTTAGAATCTACCACTAGAAAGCTTCAGTCTCAAAATCTTCTCATTTCATACGATGCAGTTCTAGCTGAGTGGGAAGAACTGGGAATTATTGAAGAAGTACAAGTCAAAGAAGTAGGGAATTATGGACACTACCTACCACATCGAACTGTTATTAAGGAGAATAGCACCACCAGAGTTCGTCCTGTATTTGACGTGTCAGCATGAGGTAGAAATGCTCCTTCTCTCAATCATTGTTTAGAGTGTGGACCCAATCTGATTGAACAGATTCCTTCCCTGTTACAAAAATTTGGGGTGACAGCTGATGTAGAAATGGCTTTTCTACAAATAAGTGTTCGTTAAGAAGACAGAGATTTTCTTAGGTTCTTCTGGTGTGATCCAAATGACTGGAAGAATATAAAGATATTTCGGCATCGGAGGGTGGTATTTGGATTAAAATGTAGCACTTTCCTTTTAGGAGCAGTTCTTGATTATCATTTGGACAAGGCAATGGAAGATTGTCAATATAGTAAAGGACAGATATCAAGACTTAAACAGAGCCTTTATGTGGACAATGTTGTAACCAGTGTTGATACTGAATCAGAACTGAAAGAATTCATTAATGAAGCACGTGATATAATGCAGGAAGGAAAGTTCGACCTCAGAGGTTGGAAGGCCAACAATGATGCTTTTATTCTTGTAGGACGGACAGCGGTGCTAGGTTTACGATGGGATTTGGAATCTGACAATTTATTGTTAAACTTGGAATGGTTACAGAACCATGAATTGGGAGTGATCACGAAAAGATCCATTCTGTCAGTTGCACAAAAGATATTTGATCCGATTGGCATAGTTAGGCCAGTACTTCTAGTTCCTAAATTGTTATTACAAAAGATATGGCTAAGTGGTATATCTTGAGATGAAGAGGTTACTACTGATATTAAGGACCAATTTGTAACCTGGTATTTAAGCCTTTTTCTCCTGAAAGAGATGAGAATTCCACGCTGGTTTCATTATTCCAAGAACCACAGGGATGTCAGTCTACATATTTTGTGTGATGCTAGTGCACAGGCCTACGCTGCAGTAGTCTTCATACGACTACAAATTGACGGTGAGAGTAAGGTACACCTTCTTGCAGCCCCATTAAACACAGTCATCATTCCCCGACTGGAACTAATTGCTGCAACAGTGGGAGCTAGATTAGGTAATTCAGTGCTAGAAGGACTAAACTACCAAGATGTCAAGTTGAATTTCTAGACTGATTCGACAACGGTTTTAGCATGGATTCTATAGGAAGAAACATGGACTGTGTTTGTCAACAACCGTGTTAAAGAAATCCATCGGTTGACTTTACCAGAAATGTGGAGATATGTTCCTGGCCATTTGAATCCTGCAGATCTTCCTTCAAGAGTTGTCTGGCAGAAAAATTGTTAGCACTTCAATGGTGGGAGAGGCCAGAGCTTTTACGAAAGGACCGGCCAGAGTGGCCTGGTGAATTTCCACCTGCAGAGGCAGAGCTGATTTTGCAAGAATAGAGAAAATCAACTCAAATAATGAGTCACTTTGTAGATACTTCATGTAGCACCCCAAAACATGTAAATAATGATCAGTGCAGGTACCACGATTTTAATTGGTATTACTTATATTTTTCAAGCTATGGAAAAATAATTCGGTTGGTTGCTTGGATAAAGAGGTTTATCCAAAATACGCGAAGAGCAAACCTTACAAGAGCTCGTGGAGAATTATCATGTGAGGAGATATTGTCAGCAGAAGAAATAGTCGCAAGATGGTACAGGAAGAGCCTTTCTCTTCAAAAAATGACAAAAGTCTCATTAGCCTAAATGTGTTTAGGGATGAGAAGGGATGTCAAGAGTAACCACTAAAAGTGGTAGAGCTGTAAATACACCAAAGAGATTAGATTTATGATTACTGTATTTTGAGGTAATTATAGTTATTTATGTATGGTTGAGTTGTTCTTCCACCAACTCAAGGTGGGAGTGTGTCATATCTTTTGGTCAAAGATGCTACATTAAGATTGTCATTTTTTTCTTTATTATCTTTTTTCCACTGTTGTAAAATTAACTGTCATGGCATCCAGAAGTGTCAATAAATGGTTGTTTTGAATTGATATATTTTCCTTAAATATAAAAGAAGAAAGAATCTGCGATACGCCGATGAGCGTAAAAGTAAAAGAGGTTGCCATAAACGGCATTGTTACCGCCACCGGGCCCACGATAGTTCCATCGCTGTATGGAGCCGATTTAGCTTTGCTTTACAGCTCTGGAAGTATGTCAATCGTGGAACGGCAATTGCAGATAGCTATTAACCGGGTCGACAGGTGGGCTCACGACCGGTTTTCATCAGCGAAATCCTCCGTCGTCCATTTTTGTCGGCTCCGAAGGCTACACTTACACCCTGAACTACATCTCAGGTATGCTGCGTTGCCGTTGGTTGACACTTATCGCTTCTTGGGGCTCCATTTTGACAGCAAATTAACGTGGCAGCCCCATATACGGCAACTAAGAACGACGTGTCTCAGGAAACTGAACATGCTCAAGTTTCTTAGTAGCACTACGTGGGGGGCTGACGGAGCGGTGCTGCTACGGTTCTACCAAGCCCTCGTCGTGTCCCGGCTAGACTATGGTTCTGTGGCTTACGGTTCAGAAAGACCGGCAGCCTTGAAAATGCTGGACAGTATCCACCATAGTGGCGTTAGGCTGGCTACTGGTGCCTTCCGGACCAGCCCGATACCCAGCCAACTCGTCGAATCGGGTGTTCCACCTCTAAATTATCGACGCCATCTTATGCTTTTGGCATATACTACTAATGTGCGTCAGTACCCAATACGACCAGAGGTACGTCAGCCAGCCTCGAACTTCTCGGCCTGTTGGTATTAGACTCGATAGCTCGTGTACTGAAATAGGAGTGGCTGTGGGCCCTAGCCTACTTTTCACATTTTGCAAAAATGAGGAAAAAGTAGACTTATGAGATCGATCCGGGAAAATGTGTGTCTGTCTGTCTGTTTGTCTGGCTGTGTGTGTGTGTCCCTATCAACTCCTAAACGGCTGCAGCAATCAAAACCAAATTTAGTATGAGTAAAGATGTGCACCGGAATATCTCACGTCCATATTTGAAAATGATGTCAGTGCTACCAACTGCTGAAAAACGCACTAGAAATTTGAGCTCCATGTAGGATATCTTGCAAGGTATGCATGGGAGCCATTCCAAAATTGGCACACATGTAGATAATACAATTTCAGTTTAATATCCAGGAGGCCATACATGGCAATGTTGCCAACATAATTTTAAGCCTTCTGATAGGTCCAATGTTTAAATGCATATAACTTCTACACTATAAATGGGATTTCAACCAAATTTTGTATGTAAAATGTGTACGTAAACAGATATTACTGAGCGTATTCTTAAGAGCCACCAAGGCTGCCAACTGTTAATAATTGCTCTCTCTATTTTTTTATCCAAATACCAATATATCAGAAAGTATGCAAGCCGACAGCTTTAAACTATGCACACGTATATTCTGACATCTTAGATTAATTTGGAGTAACTTATATACATCAGTTCTACCAACATGATTATAAGCCTGCTGATAGTACCAATTTTTAAATACATGTAACTTCTATACTATCAGTTGGATTTCAACCAAATTTCGTATGTGCTATGTGTAACATAACAGATATGACTATAAGTATTGTTAAGAGCAATCAGGGCTGCCAACTGTTAATAAATGCTGTCTATATTTTTTACCCTAATATCAATATATCAGAAAGTATGCAAGCCGACAGCTCTATACTTTGCAAACGTATAGCACCTGACTTTCTAGATTAATTTGGAGTAATTAATATAAGTCAGTGCTGCCAACATGATTCTATGCCTGCTGATAGGTCCAATTTTAAAATACATGTAACTTCTATACTAACAAATGGATTTCATCCAAAATTGGCACAACAAGATATCATAAAATTTCAGATTATTTCTGACCAGCACACGCATGGTATTGTTGGCAACATGCTTTTACGCTGCTGATAGATCCAGTGTCTAACTGCATGTAACGTTCATTGGACTTCAACCAAATGTTGTATTCTGTACCTTAAGAGATGGAAATACGAATATATTCAGTCACCAGGGCTGCCAACTGTAGTGCGTTATTAGGCTACATATGTATGTTTTGAACAAATTAGATATTTCGATATTATCAATTTAATTTCGTCATTATTCTAGATAGGTTCATATACTCGAGAATAATCATTGGCATGAAAAGTAGGCTGTATAGTTCTTCACGGAACTTCTTGCCTTACTTACGAAACCACCCAACCATCTTCTTCTTTCCTAGCGTTTATCCCAGTACAGAGTCCGCTGCTCTACCACCCAACCATCAGAATATAATAAATAGGGGCCGGATTTTGGTGGTTTTTAAAATTGTCATTTTAGGTTTTCAAAAACATAAAATTGTTCTTTTTAGTTTTTTATTAGGTAGATTGGGTTTTTACAATAGGTTCTTATGTTTAAAGGGTAGCGAAAGTTGACATACATTACATAAGGCTTAAAATTAATACCTCATTGTTAGTAGACAATCTGATTGCAACGAGAGAGTAAATATTTAACATAATGATGCGTAATCAAATTATCACCGATAACTTTACACTTTTAGGGATTGCAATAAAGCCAAGGATGTCAGAGATGATTTTCACACTCTATCTCGTTCAAATAATGTTGATTCTTTACTATATTGGATTCTTGGGAATAATAAGAGATTTATTCGCTCTTTCCTCTCGGTAAATAACCAAACAATAATATATAAGCTGGAAAGTGCTGAAAATATTTCATTTTTCCATTAGGTAGGATTGCTTTCAATCGACTGGAGCTAGGAATAAACACTATCTTCACATTTAATTTCAAGGATTATGGACAAAATTTGAAATATACTACAATAAATGGTACAAAACTGCAATTAGTTATTTTTAGGTACTCGCGTATTATTTAGTTTATTAGGTAGTACGGAATTTCAGTGTGATTCGTAAAAGTATTTAGAAGTATGGGAAAAATAGATAAGAACCTAAGAATCCGGTCCCTAATAATAGGCTAACTGCGCCCCGATAGTATAAGGTAGTTTCTCTGTTGCTGGATAGCGAATTTTTGTACAAACTCAATTGTCTAGAATAATGAAAAATATAATAATAATAGTATACTAATAATAATCATTATTGACTAATAATTATGAAAATAATAATAACATAACTGTCTAATGATGATGATAATAATAATAATAATAATAACAATAGTCTAATAATAAGTATTTCGCTGTCCTCTTGGAGTGACGATGTGGGTAGTCATTATATAGCCTTATTCTGAAAGCAGAGACATGAAATGATTGTCAATGATATGTAAGCCAACCAAAATTTGATTAAACTAGAGAATCGTCTGTACTCCCCTCTCCAACTCCAGGCAGCTTGAAATGTATAAATTTTATTTGTGGTCTCAAACCTCATGTCTCAGTGATAATCAACGTTGAAGTACAAACAAACACTACGGTGTTCCCGCAACTTAGATCTACTTAGTTATATACGGAAAATGTGCCACGGAACCGCTTGATAGCACTGTGCTTTGCCCATTGCCCTACCTCACAAATCGTGTATGGTATCCCAAAGAAATTTTGATCAACCGATCACAACGAGGGGACGGAGTCGCGCAGCTTCTTTTGGGGTACAGGATCTCTACATTAGCTGAAACAGAAGGCTGGCCTGCTGTGAGGTGAGCGGGAAAATGGGATTGAGTGAGTAAATGCATGCACGTCGTCCCAATAAAAATAACAGCTACATCGCACGCCTTCTGCTTGACCTTGAGACGTCATAATGCAGCCTTGTAACAATACAATCCCGTTAAATTTGTAACGTTCCGTTCCGTCTGTTTGTTCCGTTATTATAAGTAGAATGTTCCGAACTGTAACGTATCGGATATTCCTCTGTTCATTTCGGTACGGGACAACGTAACGTTCCACCCGTCTCCAATACGCTGTACCGGTACAGGCTCGGCTAACATTCCACTGTTCCAGATACCGGGTACGGTTTCAGAATCAGTTCCGTTCCAGGACGGTAATGTTACGCTTGGAACAGACAGCGGTAACGTTACAACTTGGAAATAACCTTGGAGATAACGGAATTTCTCCGTTCCACATAGACAAGAGTTCCGTTCCGCGTTACGTTCTGTTCCGGGTCCCTGCCTAAAACTGGATGTATTGCTGCTCACTGATGTGTTTGAAAAATTCCGTAACTTGTGTCAACACATTTACGGTCTTGACCCGGCTCACTATTATACGAGTCCTGGGCTCTCGTTTGATGCCGCTTTAAAATACACTCAAGTGGAATTGGATTTACTCACTGACGTAGACATGGTTCTATTTTTTGAAAAGGGCATTCGTGGCGGCTTTGTGTCACTTAACCAGCGCCATGCTGAAGCGAACAATGTCTACATGTCTGATTATTCACCAGACAAACCAGAATCGTACTTAATGTACTATGACGTGAATAATTTGTACGGTTACGCCATGAGTCAGCCTTTGCCCTATGGGAAGTTTGCTTGGCTGACAGACAAACAAGTGTCAGAATTTGATGTGAACAAGGCTAGCCAAGAAACAGGCCGTGGATATGTGCTAGAAGTGGATATTGAATATCCCTCATCCTTGTATGATGAACATGCCGATTTCCCATTCTGTCTTGAGCAAATGGTTCCCCCTGACAGTAAAGTGAAAATTGAAAAACTCATGGGCACACTTTACAACAAAAATCGGTATGTGGTACATATCCAAATGTTGGTGCAATGCCTCGCCCAAGGCTTGGTGTTGAAGAAAATCCACAGGGGTATTTCTTTTGCTCAAAAAGCATGGCTTGAGCCATACATGCGACTCAACACAGAGCACCGACAAATGGCAACACAGCAGTTTGAAATTATTTTTTTTAAATTAATGAACAACTGCATTTATGGCAAATCCATGGAGAATGTCCGCAAATACCGTGACATTAAATTGGTGAATGTCTGGGAGGGGCGGTGAGGTGCCCGCCGGTACATTGCCAAGCCAAATTTCAAATCGATCAAAATTATCGATGAGGATTTGGCTACTATTGAAATGAGTAAGACCAGCGTGACCATGGATAAGCCCATTTACTTGGGTCAAGTCATTTTAGACTTTTCTAAATCGGTCATGTATCGATTCCACTATGAGTTTGCCAAACGCCATTTTGAGAACGTCTCTCTTTTGTATATGGATACGGACTCATTCATTTACCACATTCGCCACTGCAATCCCTATGACGTCATGAGGCAACATAGTGACTGGTTCGACACCTCTTGCTATAGCGCTGACAACGTGTTTCAGCTGTCCATAAAAAACAAGAAGAAAATGGGCGTTTTAAAAGATGAATGCGGTGATTCCATTATGACGGAATTCGTAGGTTTGGCTTCAAAAATGTATGCTTATCGCACACTCGATTGTAAGGAAGCCAAAAGAGCAAAAGGTGTAGGTAGGGCAGTGGTAAAATCGCTACGTGTTGATGACTATCTAGCGGTTTTACGCACTGGCAAAGCTATGTCTCATACACAGTGCAGGATACAATCCAGCAACCATCATTTGTATCTTGTGGAACAGAGAAAACGCACCCTCGCCTCCATGGATAACAAGCGTGTGTGGGCTGATGACCTGCTCACCAGCCTGCCCTGGGGTTATGATCGCAAGGAGGAGAAGGTGTGATTTCATTGTTTAATCGTTTATGGGGCACAGCTTTATGTAACTTGTAGATTTAGTATTTTTAAATATTGTTTTCTTGTCATTGTAAATAATAGATTTTGTAAATAGTGGCAACCCACTTGGACCTTTTGCTCTTTAAAAAAGTTGTGTGCAACCTTATTTTTTTAAATTTTTTGATTGGTAAATAGTTTGATTATTTTAACGCTGTACAAAATTGAGTTTTTTGTAAATATGTAATGAGTAATAGTATTTTTAGTAACTTTAATAACTAGTATTTAATTATTTTTTGAAATGGTAAAATGGTAAACTAAAAAAAGTTCTTTTGGGATGAGTGTGCATGTCGAGAATGTGCTTTTGGGAATAAATAAAGTGGTTGTGTTTGTTCCCAAAGACAGGTGTGAATGTATGAGTGGAGAGAGAAAACTGGTGTGTATGATTGACCAGAGCAAACACGGTGAGGTAGGGTGGGTGGGTGGGGAGGAGGTAAATGGTCACTAATATACTCATTTTGTTTTCAATAGTTTTGTTTTTTCATTGAAATGTGGCAGTCAAAAGACATTATTTTTGTAAAAACAGTCTTACCTGCAGTAGTGGTAGACCTCGACGTTTCTCCAAACACGTATTAACACATTGCAGCATCGCCATGGTCAAGCACTTGCATCAACATCATTGTCAAATCACAACTTTCGACATACACCAAATGTAAAATGTGAAAACAGCAAAATGGAAAATCTATGTTTCCATATCACCAAAAACAGCAAAACTTAAAACGGACATTTTTAAAAACTGAAATGGCCATATGTGAAATATGAAAATTCAAAAACTTCAAACGGATATTGTTTAAAAAGTGTCATCAGCAAAATGGAAAAATCCATATCATCAAAAACGTTAAACCTGAAACGAATGTTTTCAAAAAACTGTAAATTGCAAATTGGCAAAATGACAATGTGTGAAATGTGAAAATGAGAAATCAGCCATCAACATCATAATTTTTAAAAATAATAAAAACACAAAACATCGTGCTCTGGCAAACCTTTGTTTTTATTTCATAACTATAAGGCAATTGACAAATGAAAAATAGAATACAATCACATCCCAATTCCTCACTCCTCAATTCCTCAATGTTTATGTCCATGCATCATCAACTTTCCTTTCATAGCACTCATGACAATCAGGGCTGCCATCCTTTCACCCACTGAGGCATCACTGGATGTGAAACGTTGTTTAGCTTTCTTCAATAACAATTTATCTGCCACATGTCTTAAACCAGGATGACTATGGCGATAAGAAAGGTCATGTTCCTTGCATGCTTGATCCAAAAGATTAATGGGGACATCACCACGTTGTAAACGTTTTTCGAGACGAGTTCCAGGGCCGCAAAAACGATAACCTGGAAGATGGATTTCGAAAGGTAAGTATTGAATCACTTTGTCAATGACGCCATTGCCAGTACAGGTCTGGCATATCCTTTTCCATCGATGGTAAAAAGGTTTGGTCTTCCTCCTCCTCTGTGGACGATGTTTGTATTTGTTGTTGTTGTTGTTGCTTTTTCTCGCCATGACACCCGTGGAATGATTCAACAAAGTCTTTACATGGACTTTTATGACCATGATACAGTTTCACTAGCTGGCAAGTCGCACACTGACGCATAGACGGTATTTTTGCCATGGCCACTTGCTTATGGTGATCGTAATCCGTACAGGGTTGCAATTCACTCAACACAGGGTCTTGAGTCCATGATTTTGGTACATGTTGCCAGATTTCTTTGACCGCGTTGGCGGCCACATAATAAATGAACGACTTGGGGAGCGCCAAGAGTTCCTCTTTGGTAAAACTGTCTAGTTTTTTTTTGCACACAAAGAACTTGCCGATGACTTTGTCCGTAGCATTGCCTTTCTCCATGGTATCACGTGCTGTAGATGTTTACACGTCGCTTGTAGAAATCTCACTGGCGTCATTCACAGGTAAATCTTGAGTTATAATTTTGTTCAACAACTCCCAGCAGGCATGGGTGGTTAACCAATGAAAGAGATGCCACGCATGCGATAGGGCTGTATGGGTAATGTTGCCACAGGAACAAGTATCCATGAGCGTTTGCAGGGAGGGGCAGCCCAACTCCATGAGGTCGATACATTGGCAGTAAGACGCCAAAAATGGTTGCAACCATTGACGTTTTTCATTACCTTTCACAAATACCACATTGGCCGAGGACAAGTGTGCTTTCATAACCACGTCCAAATATTTATAGGAAATGGTTCCCTGATTCCAGTCTAGTTGCCTATGATTTTCAATCCACTGGGTTTGTTTACGGTCTTTTTCACACAACAAATCAAAAGCATGGGGTGGTTTAAATAGCAAATGCGTAGCTTGCGATATCCAAAACGTGGTACAATCGATCATGGCCACTTGTTTAAATATAAATTTGTTGTCACCAATTTTAAACCCTTGGCAATCCACAATGAGTGTGCGCAACATGTTGACGCTTGCCTGGACCAAGTTCAACTGACGACTGACTGACGATCAGGTGTGATCATGACATGGACTTACCTGCCATGCTAGTTTCAAATTAAGGTTAGGGTAGGACAGGGGGACATGCAAAAATAAGAATTTAAGAATTACATCATTTTATTATCATAACACGTCTTACAGGCTTTTCTCATTTTAGGATAAGGACGATAGCAACTGATACAACAATATAGTCTCTTGTGTTTGTAACGTCCATAACACCGATGATGTCCCAATGTCTCTAAACTAGGCGTTTTTGATGGTGAGCTGCTCACCGAAGCACCATGGATACCATACGGCCCACATGTATCGTAACTTGTTTTTTTTTTTCATCAGCCAGAGACACAAGTGAGGGATAGCTTGAATGACAGGGTATATTTCCCACTTTCATTCTACACAGGTAGGGGCAGGTGGGTGACCAGCGCTGATGTTCCTGCATGGGTTCATCGCCCTCCTGCCATTGGTCTATGATGATGGGACAAAAGGCACATTTCACTTCATCTCTTGTTTTTAAATAGTAGAATCCAGCGGCCGCCAAGGCTTGAGGGTTTATGAAAGGCACTGGCCATGTGGCAAAAGTCTTGAAACGTTGTTCCTCAGAGTTTAAATTCCTGGATGTAACGTCTCTTGAGGCTTTAAAGCAAGACATCACTGAGCGGCTTGACGTGGGATGACCTGTTATTTATACACTCGTCACTTGGTTGGATAGTGGATAATAGTTGACTTGTTTGTGATGAATAATCAAACAGTAGGCCGTGGTATTGGCTGGTACATTGTCATGCGTTTCAAAATCTAGTCGATTGTCGATATTGGATGGCTTGACAGACTCTTCCAGGTAAGAACAGTCAAAGACAATCAGTGGTGCTCTTGCCTTAAACGCTTGGGGTAGTAGCATGGGGCCGTTCTCTTTTTGATAATACGACCATCGAAATTTAGAAAACAAGTCGTACAGAGGGCCAAACTTATTTTTTGAAAAATCCAAATCCAGTCCTTCATAGGGAAACACGGCTCCGTTGAGGAAAAGACGTGCATTTCTCAATTGCAGATGATCAAATTGCGTGGCA
The DNA here is from genome assembly GCA_946902985.2 of Meconema thalassinum. Lineage (NCBI taxonomy): Eukaryota > Metazoa > Arthropoda > Insecta > Orthoptera > Tettigoniidae > Meconema > Meconema thalassinum. Next base: position 9,795,409 of record OY714911.1, on the reverse strand, counting down.
TCTTTGGTTTGTTGATACTTGCGATTCGTTTGAAAACCCGCGATCAGGTAGAGAGGTCTCTCTGTATAGCGAGCTGCTTTTACAGACCAACTGTGTGTGTTGGTGGTGGGCAATAGCGGATACTCATGGAGTGCCCAGCTTCTAAATTCCATGGGTAGAGGCAAATCTCTCTTTACCATTTTGAGTATGTCCAGTTTTTTGCTATCTTCAAGGGTCCACATGGGGGACTTTCCATAGCAAGGGTTGTAGTTGAAATTTTGAATCGATGGGGGCATTGTCGGCTCCCTTGAGTGCATTATTATCACTCCTGTCTCTCACTAGGTAAAGCACTTGCCTTGCGTTGACCACAATGCGTTGGTGATCTTCAGCAAAGCCTAGAACCAGTTTAAGAGGTAAATATCCAGTAAAGGTCCCATCAGTGTGCACCATCCAATCATTGGTCGAGTCAGGACACCAACCTGCCATGCAAAGTGTTTTACCTTCTTCCTCACTATAAGAGGGGTATAGTTTCATGACACTGGAAATGCCCACATTTCGAGTGCTATCCACCACGATATCGTTAATGACATACCGCACTTCAGAAAATAGAAAGGCCAAACCATGGTTGGCCAACTTGGATGTGGTGGGTGTAGAGCCATCGGCTTTAGTGAGCCGACCTTCAATCTGAATGACACTTTCATGCGGTAGGGTGTAAATATCTTGGTTTTTGATAACAAATTGAATTTCATCATTGTTATTGAGTCCAGGTGTTTGAGCTTGATAGGAATGGAGATCAATTCTTACCACTCCTGGTTGCTCCTCGATGCGGTTCGCTATCTCTAGGATAGAATTCATTATGAGGGTTGACGTGGTAACCCAAATGCTGTAAAATCTGCTTGCCTTGAGATGTTAACGTGTATTCACGTGGCAAACAACTAACACTATTCCTAGACGGTGTTGTTGCTTTATACACAAATTTCATAGTGGCTTTAACACCAACTTGTAAGTCACTGGTGTTGTGGAATCTAGATCAATGAGTTGTTGATCTCTATTGATCAGTCTTAATGTTATATTACTAATACTATCGACAGCCACAGAATGAAAAAGCACCACTGGAGGGTTTTCACGAATAATATACCCATTGGGCGATGTCACAATAAAGTCATATAGCGAATGCGATGGTTCTTGATTGGTGTACACTTGGCTAATAATATTACACGTCACCGACACATGATGGTCCTCAATGAATTTCACTTCATGGTCCGATTCATGTTTTTTGTTGGGCTCCAATACACGTGGTTTAAATCCTAGTAATGGGCCAATGGAATCGGGGTGTGTTTTAAAGTCAATGTTGAAGGTAGAGAAAATACTGCAGCGATGAGTGTTGGTATTCCCTACAAGTTCAAACTTGTGCGTTCCGTCGAGAAATGACTTTAAACCATACTGATTGATCAACACCACATAAATGTGTTCATAAATGTCATCGATCGTGTATCCACCAGAGTTCAAGGTGAGCACAGAATCATCATAGTAAAACTTGTTGTTCACATTTTCACGTATGTTGTATATTCGATTGTACGTTTCAAGAGAAACAAGTCCTAAACCATAGGGTTTTTCACTCAATTCGATAGGCGGGTAAAAGTCTAGGCTGACTTCAGGTCCACGTCCATGCAGTGTAAACGTTTTACTTTCTGCCGACATACTGGTGACGTTTTTGCTTACGCTGCGTCTTATATAAAAAAAAATAAACACAAACGTCCACACTGTTGGCTGTTAAACGTTTGCTCTCGTTTCACATTATAATATATCTTGATCCTGTTTCCAAAATAGGTCACTAGTTCCATGGGCGGAGGCAAATTCCCAAAACTGTCAAAGTAACATACCGTGGATCCCTCTTTGACATAAGCTACATAATGCGTTCCTGGTCCTCGGTGATCATCCAAATTGACAACAGCACATTCCTGTTTCCAGGGTCGTGGGGGTAATTGGTTTCGCATAAACACCCCTCGAAAATGAGAAAGCTTTAGTTGTTTAGCATAGCTTTCCACTTGTTGATGCGTCAGGGCATGTCTCGCTATGGCTGAGGTTATTATTTTTTTTTTTAATATTTCGAAATGGTGAAATCCCAAATCCTTGTTGATAAAAGGCTGGCTTTAAATTGGCATTTCTAGCCCCCATGGCAATCGCTTCCATCGTTTCATTGTGTCGCTGACTTTCTTTGAGTTGTTGCTTGCCCTGCTGCGCGGCGTTAATGGTTTTCGCCACTGCACTGGCACCGCCCAAAAGTGAGCCCAGAGCAGCCAGACCGGCAAATAATGCAGGTAAAAATCCGGCTCGTTTGGGGACGGGAATCACTCGCCCTTGGTTTGAACTCTGTCGCCGACGTTTTGGAATAACATGTCTCTGTGCTGCTCGAAAGGCTTTCCTTATGGTCAATACATTATTTTTTATTTTTTTCTTTCGCAAGGGCTTGTCCACGAATGTCTTAAGCCCAGGCTTTGCCAAGGACAAAGTCCTTTTTGTAGTCTTTCTCACTGCATACCTTTGTTTCACCATGATGATAATGACCAACAACCTTTCACAAGAAAGTTTAAATCACAACTAACATCAGATGGTTATTTCATGGCTGTATATTCCAATTCCACATAAAGTGGGAAATCGTTTATGGTTTTTCCCGCTTGCTTTTCATCCCATGTCAACATGAGGTGAAAGGATAATTCGTCACCAGCATTGACCATTTCATGCTTATGGACCAACATCCTATGACCATTTATCTTTATTTGTAAATGGTTCTCATCAGGTATGGCATATTTGATGTGAATGGTTCCATCATAGTGTAATCGATAGTGGCTTAAACCCGAAGCAAGCACATAGGTCAAGTGCTGATCATGGACTAGCGGTAAATGGTTTCTATCATTCAAAGGTTTTTCATTTGTCAGATACACTAAAAATACAGATGGGATAAATTTATAAAGCCTTTTCATTTCATGGGTCATGTAACGCTTGGTACATACATCGTCTTCGTCTTGCGGGTCTTCCGCGTGAATAATCCGATGGTGATTAGCGCTATAGCCATTCACCGTAAGCTGGGGCACTTTGTCATAAAACTCATACACTTTGTTATCCACATACTTTTTCGTAGTAACGTCTGTAGACACTTGAGGATATTTTACATGGGTTAACCGCTTTCCCTTAAAGTCATAATCTCCCTGTTTTGTGCGTGGCACTACTGACCTATCCACATAGTGTTTATTAGCAGGATCTGTTTCTTGTTTAGGATCATGTATGGGGACAGGCCTAGCTTTGGCCATCAATGCACGTCCAAAGACATCCATCGTCAACCTGTAGTACCAGTCTACTGTTTCTATGACAAGGCTCGGTGTCCTGTATATAGACAGCCTGCTAACCTGTCTAAGCCTTAGTTGAAATGAAGATTATTAAGCAGCAAGAGTCATTCCCCGTGGGGGACATGGTTTCCCATCTCTGTCCCACATCACGTGAACAACGCCATGGTTCACTGTTTCCATCTTCCATTCGCTGTATCATTGTGGGGCCTTCCGGCTGTGGAAAGACTAATCTTTTGCTAACGCTCATTACAGCGCCCAATGGTCTGCGTTTTCAAAATATTTATATTTTTGCAAAATCTCTCTACCAACCCCTCTACGTGTTTCTGGATCAAGTCATGTCTGGATTACAAAAAGAGAATATGGGTTATTTTACATTTTCCATGCAAGAAAATGTGATTTCACCGGATGAGGTAAAGCCTGATTCACTCATGATTTTCGATGATGTATCCACTGAACGTCAAGGCATCATTCAAAGCTATTTCAGCATGGGTCGACACAAACATATCGATTGTTTCTATCTTGGGCAAACGTATTCTAAAATGTCCAAACAGTTGATTCGTGACAATGCCAATGTCATTGTTTTATTTCGTCAGGACGAGAGGAACAGTCGTCACATTTATAATGAACATGTGAATCCGGATATGACCTTTCAAATGTTTACAGAATTGTGTGCCAAGTGCTGGAACACTCAACGTCATGCCTGTTTAGTGATTGACAAACAAAGTGAACTCAACCAAGGACGGTATCGCTTAGGGTTTGATCATTTTATTGCTATTTAAGGCCCTGTCTCATTCCTCGACAAGTCATTTGTCAAGACACCATGGCGTTAGCAGAGAGTCAATTGAAAAAGCATATTATTAGAGCAAAAAATACTATTCGCCAAAAGTTTCGTCAATTGAAACAATCACGTGCAAATCATGCTTTGTTTATTCAGCAACATTTAGCACCTCCACTAAAAGCCATGTTGAAACCCTCTTTCAAGCCATCTGAAACGCTACCCACTGTATCACAAGCCACGCAGACGCTGCACGAGGACCCTGAGGAAGAGGAAGGGGAACAGGAAGATTTGACTAGTGTTAGTGAAGTTGAGGATGAGGAGGAACCAGTGTTTACGCCGCAAAAAAGGCCGCACCCCTTGCAGAGTGTTTGAGAAAAAAGAAATCCTTGGCCATGGTCGATACACCTTGCCCTTCCAGAGCGTCTCCGTTTTCACAACTCTTGGCCACCCCTCAACATAAAGCTCAACTGAAAACCATTTTAATAAAATATTATGGACAACATTGGAACCCTATTTCACCGATCTATTTATTGGAAACACAGATACCACGTATGGTGTTCGCTATGAGGATGATAGTTTTAAAATTGGCGATTCATCCATTAAATTTGCTCGTACTAAAGCTGTCATTAAAAACATCAACTATAAATTAACGCCAGGACTGTTAAAGCTGCTCTTTTCTCGGACCCCCTCTCCCCATGATTATAGGTCAGAGGACCTTGACAAATATAAATCCATTTTATTGGATACCCATGCCCACAAAAGACAGTATGATCCCGCTCAACAAGTGAATGCCAATATATCTCAAAAATATAAAACCATCATTGCAAAAATGTTTCCCACCAGTCAAAGTACTCGTCGTAAAGCGTCCGCTTCGGGAGTGACATTTAAACCATTAAAACCCCTTGTGGATGTTACCTACTGGCACAATCCCAATAAGCTCGTCCAGCGGCTACAGTTGTTGCATGCCTCACGTCAAGCTGGCCATACCGGTCACGATTGGGAAATTCAAGAAATTGAACAAGAACTTCGAAATGCCAAAATTATTGTTTAAGCCCTCACCCATTAAAATGGGTATTGCTCACGAGTTGCATCGCCCAGCTAGGCGTCACTATCCGCGACTCAAAGTGATTTCACGAGGTGTGGATGAACTTTGGCAGGCTGACTTAGTTGAAATGATACCCTATGCTGGCGTTAACGACGGTGTACGCTATATGTTGACCGTCATTGATGTCTATTCCAAAATGGCCTTTGTTGAACCTGTGCGTCGCAAGTCTGGTCCACTAGTTACCAAGGCCTTTCAACATATTATTCAACACTCCAAACGTCAACCTCAGCTGCTACAAACCGACCAGGGGAAAGAATTTTTCAACAAGGACTTCTCCAGTTTTCTCAAATCTAAGGATATTCACCATTACACCACGTACAGCAATCTCAAAGCCAGTGTGGTCGAACGGTTCAACCGAACATTGAAAACCCATATGTGGAAAGCGTTTACCGCTCAGGGCACGTATCGCTGGTTGGACATGTTACCTGAGCTAGTGTCACGTTACAATGACACCAAACATAGAACGATTGGGACCAAGCCACGTCTCGTGACCAAAAATATTCAGCGATTAGATAAACTGTTTAACCCCATAAAAACAACCGATCCTAAACGTCACCGACTGAACATTGGGGATTTTGTTCGTGTGAGCAAATTTAAGTCTGCCTTCAATAAGGGCTACACGCCACAGTGGGGGACTGAAATATTTCGAATTCGTCGAGTCAACTTGGACAGTCCAGTCACCTATTTACTCGAGGACCTCAACCATCAACCCATAAAAGGTAGATTTTATCTCCATGAACTTCAGAAAACAGCATTTCCTCAGCATTATCTTGTGGAAAAAGTGTTGAAACAAAAAGGAAATAAACTCTACGTCAAATGGTTAGGGTTTAACTCTACGTTTAATTCTTGGATCAATAAATTACATGTTGTGTGAACCTGTGTACTTTTTATTTATTCACCCATGTTGTACACCACCTATAGCTCTATGTGTACAGTCCTGAGCTCCACACAATTCTTTCTCTTTCCACCTGTGTTCTCTCATACATTACCCCTCCCCCTTTCCCTCCCTTCACCTCCCACCACTGGTGTTTGCAGCTCTTGCCTATCTATTGGTTGCGACATCATTCCCACAAGTTGCATCATACTTTTTACTGATTCAGCGATTCCCACGCTTTGAACATTCTCTTATCAGGCACGTGGACAGCTAAAGTCCAAGGTGAACACCTGTGGCAGATCAAATTTCTCCTGAACTTGCATTTTGTCACGTACGAAGCAAGACAGGATGTAACTTGTTAACAGTTATCGCGCACGTGGACAGCTAACACCCAAGCGAACACCTGTGGAAGATCAAATTTCACATGGACTTGCATTTTGTCACGTACGAAGCAAGACAGGATGTCACTGGTTTAGCGTGCCTGTGGTTTCACACATGTGTGCACGCCTTTCGCACTTCCCTGCCAGCACAATGGTCAGATTATTTCACCTTCAAGCGTCTTGGTCATTTTTTCCATTGCACCTGTTGTCAAGTCAGATCGGAGCCTTCCAATAAGCTCAAATGACATTCACCTCCTGCTCGTTTGCAAGTGTGTTTTCTGTACTCGCTTCGATCAACATAGAACCAAGTTCTCATCACCGTTTACACGTTAAAGGTAAAATATCAGAAAACGTATCCTCGCTCTGTCATAAACCGACTCGTCGAAATATCAATTGATCTATTGAACACAGCCACCGTGGTCAGCGACAGGTTCGTTGAAACACACACACCCAGCCGTATCGTCTCTCTCAACCACCACGCTTCATAAACATTATAAACAGGTAACGGTAAAGAATTTTTTTCTCAACATGTATGGCGTTAGGCCCTTTGTGAATTATTTTGTGGAAACAATATCTACCACATTTGAAAGGGGGCGTTAGCCCGAGTCCTAGGACACCTCGTACACATCTCTAGCGTTATTGATTCGTGAAATATCGGCAAAAATCACAAAAAACACGTGTTTACCCCAAAATCGCGTTTCCAAAATTTTAAAAAATTACAACGAGTGGTCTATAGCAAAGAGGACGTCTGCCCGAATCCTTGGACCCATCGTACATGCCTCTAGCGTTATTGCTTCGTGAGATATCGGCAAAATCACAAAAACACGTGTTTACCCCAAAATCGAGTTTCCAATTTTATTAAAAATTATAACGAGTGGTCCATAGCAGAGAGGACGTCACCCGGAGTCCTTGGACCTGTCGAACATGCCTCTAGCATGATTGGTTCGCGAGATATTAAAAGCACATGACCTTTTAGTTTTGGTCTTTTCATTAAATTAAGAGCCTATAGGAAAGTAGGGGGCATTACTACGAGTGCTAGGACACCCTGTATGTTCAAATCCGACCATTGGTTAGCGAGATATCAGGTTCGGGGCAAATACGAGGGTGGCTAAATAGAAAGTGGCGCAGCTCCCGTGTCATCCCACTACTACAGGTTTTCATCCTAGAGACTTGACATTTATTTGGGGGGTAGAGGGGGTGGGGATCATTGATTTACATGAAACAAACTTTTTTGTAAACTTCCTAGTTTCCAAAATATAGGATTTTCAAAATTCGAGTGTTTTCAAAAAAGCATAAAAAGTAAAAAAAAGTCATTATAAAAAATAAAGGTCATAATGACCATTCGTTTGAGCCATGGCATAACGTTCTATCATGTTTAGTGTTCAAGCTATCGCCTACTTTCGAAAACGAAAAAAATCAAAAAAATCAAAAATATAACGAGTGGTCCATAGCAAAGAGGACGTCAGCCCGAGTCCAACGACAACTCATTTGTCAAAATCGGACCATGCGTTCAAGAAATATTTAACATAGCCGAGGCTTAGTAGTGGGTCGAGGAGGGTTCTGGAGTGCGTTGGAACTCTCACTACTCCACTACTAGTAGCCCTTAGGCGAACTTCGTATTCCCGCCACAAGCGTGCAGCAGGGACCGAAAAGGTCCAGGCAAGGAGTAATAAGGAGTAGCCCTTAGGCGAACTTCGTGTTGCCACCACAAGAGTGCAGCAGGGACCGAAAAGGCCCAGGCAAGGAGTAATAAGGAGAAGCCCTTAGGCGAACTTCGTGTTGCCACCACAAGAGTGCCGCAGGGACCGAAAAGGTCCAGGCAAGGAGTAATAAGGAGAAGCCCTTAGGCGAACTTCGTGTTGCCACCACAAGAGTGCTGCAGGGACCGAAGGGGCCCAGACAGGGAGTAATAAAGAGAAGCCCTTAGGCGAACTTCGTGTTGCCACCACAAGAGTGCAGCAGGGACCGAAGTGGCGCAGACAAGGAGTAATAACGAGAAGCCCTTAGGCGAACTTCGTGTTGCCACCACAAGAGTGCAGCAGGGACCGAAAAGGTCCAGGCAAGGAGTAATAAGGAGTAGCCCTTAGGCGAACTTCGTGTTGCCACCACAAGAGTGCAGCAGGGACCGAAGGGGCCCAGGCAAGGAGTAATAAGGAGTAGCCCTTAGGCGAACTTCGTGTTGCCGTCACAAGAGTGCTGCAGGGACCGAAGGGGCCCAGGCAAGGAGTAATAAGGAGCCCTTAGGTGAACTTCGTGTTGCCACCACAAGAGTGCTGCAGGGACCGAAAAGGTCCAGGCAAGGAGTAATAAGGAGTAGCCCTTAGGCGAACTTCGTGTTGCCACCACAAGAGTGCAGCAGGGACCGACGGGGCCCAGGCAAGGAGTAATAAGGAGTAGCCCTTAGGCGAACTTCGTGTTGCCACCACAAGAGTGCAGCAGGGACCGAAAAGATCCAGGCAAGGAGTAATAAGGAGCCCTTAGGCGAACTTCGTGTTGCCGCCACAAGAGTGCAGCAGGGACCGAAAAGGTCCAGGCAAGGAGTAATAAGGAGTAGCCCTTAGGCGAACTTCGTATTGCCACCACAAGAGTGCAGCAGGGACCGAAAAGGTCCAGGCAAGGAGTAATAAGGAGCCCTTAGGTGAACTTCGTGTTGCCACCGCAAGAGTGCAGCAGGGACCGAAGGGGCCCAGGCAAGGAGTAATAAGGAGCCCTTAGGCGAACTTCGTGTTGCCACCACAAGAGTGCAGCAGGGACCGAAGGGGCCCAGGCAAGGAGTAATAAGGAGCCCTTAGGCGAACTTCGTGTTGCCACCACAAGAGTGCAGCAGGGACCGAAGGGGCCCAGGCAAGGAGTAATAAGGAGCCCTTAGGTGAACTTCGTGTTGCCACCACAAGAGTGCAGCAGGTACCGAAAAGGTCCAGGCAAGGAGTAATAAGGAGCCCTTAGGCGAACTTCGTGTTGCCGCCACAAGAGTGCAGCAGGGACCGAAAAGGTCCAGGCAAGGAGTAATAAGGAGAAGCCCTTAGGCGAACTTCGTGTTGCCACCACAAGAGTGCAGCAGGGACCGAAAAGGTCCAGGCAAGGAGTAATAAGGAGTAGCCCTTAGGCGAACTTCTTGTTGCCACCACAAGAGTGCAGCAGAGACCGAAAAGGTCCAGGCATGGAGTAATAAGGAGAAGCCCTTAGGCGAACTTCATGTTGCCACCACAAGAGTGCAGCAGGGACCGAAAAGGTCCAGGCAAGGAGTAATAAGGAGTAGCCCTTAGGCGAACTTCGTGTTGCCACCACAAGAGTGCAGCAGGGACCGAAGGGGCCCAGGCAAGGAGTAATAAGGAGCCCTTAGGCGAACTTCGTGTTGCCACCACAAGAGCGCAGCAGGGACTGAAGGGGTCCAGGCAAGGAGTAATAAGGAGCCCTTAGGCGAACTTCGTGTTGCCACCACAAGAGTGCAGCAGGGACCGAAGGAGCCCAGGCAAGGAGTAATAAGGAGCCCTTAGGCGAACTTCGTGTTGCCACCACAAGAGTGCAGCAAGGACCGAAGGGGCCCAGGCAAGGAGTAATAAGGAGTAGCCCTTAGGCGAACTTCGTGTTGCCACCACAAGAGTGCAGCAGGGACCGAAGGGGCCCAGGCAAGGAGTAATAAGGAGCCCTTAGGCGAACTTCGTGTTGCCACCACAAGAGCGCAGCAGGGACTGAAGGGGTCCAGGCAAGGAGTAATAAGGAGCCCTAAGGCGAACTTCGTGTTGCCGCCACAAGAGTGCAGAAGGGACTGAAGGGGTCCAGGCAAGGAGTAAGAAGAAGAAGCACCAACGACCAGGAAGTGAAGCTATGAGTTACTCCTGCGTTAGTGATCAAAACATTGCGTCTTGAGGAAAGAATTCCTGATGAAATATAAATGTAAAACAAAATATTGGATGGAATGCAGCCGAAATAAATCAGAACCCTCTATAGACATCAAATTGGCAGGTGAAAGACTAAAGGAAGTAGGGGACTTCTGTTACTTAGGATGCAAAATAACCAGTAAAGGACGAAGCAAAAGGGATATAAAAAGTAGGTTAGCACAGGCAAGGAAAGCATTTTTACAGAAAAGGAATCTGTTGACATCGAATATAGGTTTAGGTGTTAGGAAGTCATTTTTGAAGGCCTTTGTCTGGAGCGTGGCGCTCTATGGAAGTGAAACTTGGACTATTGGTGCAGCAGAAAAGAGGAGAACTGAACCGTTTGATATGTGGTGTTACAGGAGAATGATGAAGATCAGATGGGTAGATAGGGTTACATATGAAGGGGTATTAAGGTTGGTTGGTTCCTTAGTTTAGGGGCTGCGACAACGCGGTCATGTAGCCCCGTGTACTTTGGGTGTGTGTAGAATCTGTCTGATAACCGGTGTTAATTGTGATGACTGTATTAGTGTGAAGGGGTATTAAGACTAGTGGGAGAGGAGAGATGTTTCTGGCGACTGCTAATGAAGAGAAGAAATAGGTTGGTAGGACACATAATAAGCCACCCAGGAATAGCAAGCTTAGTTATGGAAGGAAGGATCGAGGACAAGAACTGTAGGGGTAGACCAAGGTTAGAATATGTTAAAAAGATTGCCTCGGACGTAGGGTGTGGTAGCTATGTAGAGATGAAACGATTAGCTCAGGGCATGGAGGTATGGAAAGCTGCATCAAACCAGGTAAAAGACAGAAGACTCAAACAACAGTCCCACAAGAATCAATTTTTAACACCCACGAGCAATAAATCTAGAGCGTGTATCTGTCAAGTTGTCACCAGAGTGCAGCACGACTAGAACGGGTCCAATACGTAATATTGCTAATGGCGAATGCTAAGCAGCGTCAAGGAATACGGCACAAAAGGAGCTTCATATTGGAGTTCTATGCAGGCAGTAACCCAATTCTTATGGTCCTGGACCTCTTCGGTCCGAGCTGCAATCTTGTGTCAACGTTTGACAGTTACACGTCCATTGCGCGCTTGTACAGGCTCACAATCGGTTCAAACGAGCAGCGCTACTGTCAGGAAGATCGTCAAGTAAGGGATATTATTGTTGCTTAGCACGCAACTCGCGCTGAATGGGAAGGAAATAGAGCATAGCAGACGGTGATGCCCGATGGCTTTGAGGATGTACACGATAAAGTTAGCTTACCTCAAGCAGACCCTCCAGTATCCTGAGACTTGGCGGATGTACACGCTCATGTTAACTTACCTCAAGCAGACCCTCCAGTATCCTGATGACTTTGAGGATGTACACGCTCATGTTAACTTACCTCAAGCAGACCCTCCAGTATCTTGATGGCTTTGAGGATGTACACGCTCATGTTAACTTACCTCAAGCAGACCCTCCAGTATCCTGATGACTTTGAGGATGTACACGCTCATGTTAACTTACCTCAAGCAGACCCTCCAGTATCCTGATGATTTTGAGAATGTACACGCTCATGTTAACTTACCTCAAGCAGACCCTCCAGTATCCTGATGACTTTGAGGATGTACACGCTCATGTTAACTTACCTCAAGCAGACCCTCCAGTATCTTGATGGCTTTGAGGATGTACACGCTCATGTTAACTTACCTCAAGCAGACCCTCCAGTATCCTGATGACTTTGAGGATGTACACGCTCATGTTAACTTACCTCAAGCAGACCCTCCAGTATCCTGATGATTTTGAGAATGTACACGCTCATGTTAACTTACCTCAAGCAGACCCTCCAGTATCCTGATGACTTTGAGGATGTACACGTTGATGTTAACTTACCTCAAGCAGACCCTCCAGTATCCTGATGACTTTGAGGATGTACACGCTCATGTCAACTTACCTCAAGCACACCCTCCAGTATCTTGATGACTTTGAGGATGTACTCGCTCATGTTAACTTGCCTCAAGCAGACCCTCCAGTATCCTGATGACTTTGAGGATGTACACGCTCATGTTACCTTACCTCAAGCAGACCCTCCAGTATCCTGATGACTTTGAGGATGTACACGCTCATGTTAACTTACCTCAAGCAGACCCTCCAGTATCCTAATGACTTTGAGGATGTACACGCTCATGTTAACTTACCTCAAGCAGACCCTCCAGTATCCTGATGGCTTTGAGGATGTACACGGTCATGTTAGCTTACCTCAAGGAGACCCTCCAGTATCCTGATGGCTTTGAGGATGTACACGCTCATGTTAACTTACCTCAAGCAGACCCTCCAGTATCCTGATGACTTTGAGGATGTACACGCTCATGTTAACTTACCTCAAGCAGACCCTCCAGTATCTTGATGGCTTTGAGGATGTACACGCTCATGTTAACTTACCTCAAGCAGACCCTCCAGTATCCTGATGACTTTGAGTATGTACACGCTCATGTTAACTTACCTCAAGCAGACCCTCCAGTATCCTGATGACGATGAGGATGTACACGCTGATGTTGGCCAATGGTGGGGTAAGCAATGTGAGCAGTGCTGTGCCTGCTATCCCCAAACCGAACAGCTTACTGCCCCCAATACGCTGTGCCACCCAGCCCCCAGGAAGCTGGGACGCAGCGTAACCGTAGAAAAAGGCGCTCAGCAGAAGACCTTGGATGCGCGAGTCCCAGTCGAAGTCAGCTGGCTCCTGTCAACACAGCATCACAAGCGAGTCAGTTGACAGCCACTTTGGTCGCAACTCCACTCTTGTCTCGGAATGTAGGAACGAATAGTCTCTGCGCCGCGGTAGATCAGTGTTTATACTCTGTATTTCAAAATAATGAACGTGAAGGAAATGGCGGGTGCTTGGAACAGCTGACCGCCGCGGGCTCCTATTGGCTGGAATTTGCCAACTAATACAATACGTTGCCAGATTATTGTCATTCATTCAGTTGCCTGTTGACTGTGTCGGAGTTTGTTTCATTGCCATCGTTTCGTTTACATCAAGTCAATAAGTTGTAAATAGTACCGCAGGAAGAACGTGGGAAAATGCTGGAAATACAGCTGGAGACCACGCGCGCCAACCTGTAACGGCCGGCTATCGTTCATTTCGACATCAAACTATTTTCATGGTTAGCCTTGTTTGTTCAATTCAAATCTAAATATACTTAATTTAGAATACATGCGTGACGTACAGAATAGGCTATGCACATTTAGTCTTAATGTTTACGTATCCAGTAATGTTTCATTGCATACCGTAGTTTTCAAATTAACGCTTGTCATTCAATAACCTACAAATCGACAATGCAAAATCACTGCATAAATATCGCCACAGCTTGTTTGTGTGCTTGGTGCTAAATACTTTACCTTAACATTACGTATGTGGAGGCTATTATTAACCATACAGAGTCGCGATACCGTGAGTGAGTGTGTTTGGTATTGTCATGATGTTATTTCTGCGTTCTGTGTTAACTGCTGTAGGCTAGACTGTGAACGACCTTCGCCCAAACTCTTGTTTCATCTTGAAGGATATAATCATTGCATGGTGAGTGTTGATATATTCATCATCATATTACTTTGTGTTTGTATTTTGTAATATATTTGTATAGCTGTCGAGTGTTTGGCCTCTTTCTCGTATTTATTGAATAACTGTGACAAAGGTAGCATAGACCAATGGTTTTCGCCTAGCCCAGTGAAGGTTAGGTAGCGCGTGTGTGTTATTTATTCATTTTATACCGTATTTCTCTATTTGAATGTGCTCGGCGTTGACTCAAGATCGACATTTGCATTATATTGCGCATAATAGTACCGAAATAATATCCGAAGTGTAGCCCTGTGTATTATTCGAATCAGCTGTTCTACATCAACAATAAAAACTTGGCAACACAGCTCAGCTGTTCCAAGCTCCCCCCATTTCCTTCACGTTCATTCTTTTGAAATACAGAGTATAATCGTGGTAACTATGGGTTCAATTTCGTGTCGCGCCATGACTTTTCATTGTAGGCCTAAACAACACAAGCTAACAGCTATAGCCTACGTCTTGAGGATACACAAACGAATACAAACATTATCAGAGATACATCACCCCGTGGTGTAGCGACTAGCATTCTTGGCTGTCTCCCCGGGGTTCCGGGTTTGATTCAATTGAGGTCTTCTAACCTTATGCTATGGGCTAGCATTTGAGCTTCCAAAAAATTAGAATTAATGCATGATTCTTCGTGCATTTTCTAATGTTAAAATATGAACACTTAGAAAGGTTGATGTCGCCAACTAGGAGGGCAAAAGAGGGCTCCGTGCTCAGATAAGGGGGCGCGAGCCGGAAGTTGTTTTAAGACACCGACTACTGCAGATTGGAGAACAACGAAACGTTTTACCAACCAGGGAAGTACCAGCGAGTAGGAATCACAGACGGGGAACCACTGCCAGGCCTCTGTTGATGGTGATAAGACGAAAAAAGGAGCAGCCGATCTAGAGACAGAGAATGGAATCACGGCCACTTCATGACTTCAAGGAGTCCCAATTTTGTTCCAGACATTACATTGAATCCAGGAACAAAGCAGGTCGCTTATCAAAATTAACCAAATTTATTCATGAAGGAAAACGCTGTAATAAATTGAAAAGTTAGATTTTGCCTTCGATATCGTCGCGTGCTGCAGCCAATGGAAGATAGAAGTCATCTCACGTGAACACGGGACTTCTCCATTTCAGGAGGGTCAGATTTAGACACGGTCGCTCCTCTATTTGATCTAATGATCGATTTGGATTAACGGCAGTGGATTCATGACCTACGAGTTGGTGAGCCCTCATACATGTTTCTACGTGGATTTTCGGCTAATTTAGAAAAAAATTAGCTCCCACTTAGGTGATAAGGCTCCTGAAAGTTTAAATACTGTAGACCAGGCTTTTGATAACGTTGATTGGACTAAATTGTTTCACATTTTGAAATCGATTGGAATAAAGTACAGGGATAGGAGGGTGATATACAATCTGTACAGAAACCAGACAGCAGTCATTCGAGTTGAAGGACATGAGAGAGAAGCTGGTATTCAGAAAGGTGTAAGGCAAGGCTGCAACTTATCACCCATACTTTTCAATCTTTACATTGAACAAGCAATGAAGGAAATTAGAGAAAAATTTAAAGTGGGAGTGAAGATTCAAGGAGAAATAATTTCAACTCTGAGATTTGCTGATGACATCGTCATCTTGGCCGACAAGCCTGAGGATTTGAATGAGTTTTTGAATGGTATGGACTCCGTCTTACGGAAAGAATTCATGATGAAAATAAATAAATAAATAAATGTAAAACAAAAATACTGGAATGCAGCCGAAGTAAATCAGAAACCTCTATGGAGATCAAATTGGCAGGTGAAAAGCTGAAGGAAGTAGGAGACTTCTGTTACTTAGGAAGCAGAATAACCAGTGATGGACGAAGCAAAGAGGATATTAAAAGTAGGTTGGCTCAGGCAAAGAAAGCATTTCTACAAAAAGTGAATCTGCTGACATCGAATATAGATTTAGGTATTAGCTATTAGGAAGTCATTTTTGAAAGCCTTTGTCTGGAGCGTGGCGCTCTATGGAAGTGAAACTTGGACTATTGGTGCAGCAGAAAAGAGGAGAATTGAAGCATTTGAAATGTGGTGTTACAGGAGAATGATGAAGATCAGATGGGTAGATAGGGTTACAAACAAAGAGGTATTAAGACGAGTGGGAGAGGAGAGATGTTTCTGGCGACTGCTAATGAAGAGAAGAGATAGGTTGGTAGGACACATACTAAGACACCCAGGAATAGCAAGCTTGGTTATGGAAGGAAGGGTCGAGGACAAAAACTGTAGGGGTAGACCAAGGTTAGAATATGTTAAACAGATTGCCTCGGATGTAGGGTGTCGGAGCTATGTAGAGATAAAACGAATAGCTCAGGACAGGGAGGCATGGAGAGCTGCATCAAACCAGTCAAAAGACTGAAGACTCAAACAACAACAGACCAGGGGTTCCCAACCTGAGGGGCGTGGCGCTCTATCAAGGGGGGCGTGGAGTGATTTCCGAATTCAGTTTTTTTAAACTCGATTATTGCGAGTTTGTATAATAAACATTTTTCGAATCCCTGCAATTGATTGGCGCGCCAAGTCAATCGTTCAATACACTGGTAATTGCCAACTATCGGCACAAACCTCTGCGGAACCGTGAGGATGGAGGTGAAATACGGAATTTGCTGTGTTGTAAGGAGCAAAATCAATGCCAATTTTATCGTCTCATTGGCATAATTATCTTAGTCATTTCTTTGAAGCTTTGAACAGTTTGAACTTAAGGCTCCAAGGCAAATACACACATATTATGATTGCTTATGATGCCATCAGAGCTTTCCTGAAAAAAAAATGCAGTTATGGAAACACCGGCTTCAGTTGAACAACTTCTCATCCTTCCACCGCCTTAATGAAATTTTGCCAGGAAATGAACGTGATAGTAATAAACTTAAGGTGCAAATTCAGTCACATTTGGATTCCCTGGCACAACTTCTACTTTCCTGATATCTCGTCCGATGAATGGTCCTGGATGTTAACAAGAAATTCGTTTGCCATTGACATTGAAGCACTGCCAGCACAATTTCAAGAAGAAGTCATAGATTTGAAGTGTGAACCAAAGCTAAAACATGATTCCAAAATATTACCGTAGTCTAGGACTAAAGTAGGTGACTTTTGGGTAAACTGTCTTGCAGTGTATCCTGTAATAGTCAAAGTTGCATTGAGTGTCATTGTCCCATTTTCAATGACATATTTATGCGAGTCACGATTTTCAACGTTGGGTGTCATAAATACAAAGCAGCGCTGTCGGCTTGATGTTGCAATTGATCTCCGCTGTGCTCTGTCAAATATCAAACCAAACCTTACCAAGAGGAAACAGTGTCAACCCTCTCACTGACATTTGTTGACTAATTTAAGGATTTATTGTAAAAGTGCGTTCTTTGTATTGTAATAGATATAAAGCGCGTATTTCATATTAATTTTCAGAAATAATTACTCCATTATGTAGTGTAATTAGGTTAGGTCTATATCCTCCGCGCCAGTTTATCGAAGAGGTTATAATAGCGACGAGTGGAAAGGGGGGGGGGGGGTGAGGGTGGCGCATATCTGAAAAGGGGGGGCGTCAACTGGCAAAGGTTGGGAACCACTGCTGTAGACTCAGCATCTAGGAGAGGAACACAGTGGCATGAGACGCGAAGCCTGAGTCAGTCGAGACTCCGTATTCAGAGAAATTTGACACGTGCCAATTTTGAATCGACAGTACTTTAATTGAAGTAATAAGTTAGTCAGTATAATAATAATATCGTATGGCCTGGGGTTGCCGGGTGCAAGCTTTGTTATTTGACGCCCAGAGGGCAGCTTGCATGTCGAATTTTGTCGTTCCTTGGAACGCTATAAAAGATAAGGAGGTTAGATATCTACGCTCCTTGACACTAAAGCGCTTTCTAGTAGAGAATGGGGGAACTTTGTGTTTGGCGGAAAATCCTGAGATTAATTTTGCCATTATGAACACGGCCTACTGAATTCAAATGGGTTCTTTAACATGCCAACAACGTATGACATGCGTGCCACCATTTTTGTCGCCTTTCAAAAGTCACTAACCACGGCCAGGAGCGAACCTGCAAGCTTGGGGTTCGTGGTTGAATTATTGTAGTGAAGGAGGCTACTAACGTGAACAGTCGGATGAATTGAGTAGCCTGATACAGTTGCTAAGCTAGGATAGGTTTGTTGAGTCCGGAATCGCGGATAAGTGTGATCTATGCAGTGGTCCTGTCTGTATGCATGAATTAAAACAGTACATTCCGTCACCAGGCAGGATTCGTGGTGCCCAGGCGTCTTACGACACGGGGATGATGCAACTGGCCATTCCGGGTGAAGGGGCGGAGATGGAGTAGAGCAGCGTTTCCCAAACTGTGGTACGCGGTGATGTTAAGAAAAATAAAATAAAAATATATAATATAAAATTTACAAATATAAAAACATTTATATGTTACCGGAGGACTTTAAGACCAAAGATAAGGAGCAGTTTTATGAATTGAATTGTGATTCAAAACTAAGGCAAACCTTTTCAAAAATGGCACTTGTGAAGTTTTGGGTTGGGAGGCGTACAGACTATGCACACATAGCTGACAAAGCAGTTCGATTTTTACTGCCTTTCACTACTTCGTACTTGTGTGAGACTGCATTTTCTTCACTTGTTTATCTCAAGAATAAATACCGGAATAGACTCCTTAAAGTGGAAAACGATCTTCGTTTGAGACTCAGCAATCTTGAACCAGACATTCATAAGTTGGCTTCTAATCTTCAAGCTCACATTTCACATTGAAGTTGTTAGTTGAGCTTTGGTTTTTATGTTTAATTATTAAGAGTTCTTTTATTAATATTTCTTGTACAGTGTCATTTCTGAATGTTTGAATTGAATAGGCCTACTTATTGTAATACATAATAAAACAACTGGATCTGGTCACACTTTAACTCTAATATTGTGGTGGGGGTTATAGTTAACTCCCAACCATTAGGTGGTACGCGAAAGATTCTCATCTATTAAAGTGGTACACACACAAAAAAGTTTGGGAAACACTGGAGTAGAGGATATCTAAGCGGGGTATGCCTAGTTGACAGAAATGCCGAGCTGAAGGATTGAGTACCCTATTTTCAATTATTTGAATTTTTGGTCGGGGTTGGGGAGGTGACAAGAGCAATTATGTTTTTGTAAATATTTGATTTTTGTATTGTGAAAGATAGGGTCAGATAGTTGTTTGAGTTAAGTTTAAATGTTGAAGTGCCATTAAATGTAGTTTCTTTGACGCGAGGTCACCTTATATGTAGAATTCAGGCGGGGAGAATAACCTACGATTTGTAGTCAGGTACCCGTCAGTGGTGTGTAACGATAGTGATAGTCTAGGGAGATGAGATTGATGTTTTAATGGGCCAGGCGATTTTATTAAGCTATTCGTAGCACTGTGGACGGGGGGCATCTGCTACCACCACTTAACGTAAATTAATCATATTTTTGAGAGTTTGAGTTTTTTATATACATATTTGATTCATTAGTTGGAATTTATTTAAGGCATGCAGTGATCTCGGATGTTTAAGAACTTGTGAGCCAAGTAAGTTGCTGGTCATTGTGTTAGGAGGTTGTGCCCATCGTATTTGTATGTGGAGGTGTTTTCCCTCAAGTCTTCGAATGGCATTTTGTTGACCCCAAGTGTGTAACGTGGAGGTTCAATTCCTTCAGTTTACGGTGACCGCCCGCTGGGATATTTTGCTGCGGTGGACCCTGCAAGCAGCGAGACATTAGCAGGAGGTATCATTAGGATCCCTGTTATATTTTGTTGTGTCGGTTCTTGAAGAAAGAATCCTAGTAGCTTTCTTGCGAGACATTGTACTTTTGGCACATACCTCCGTATATAGGCCAGATCAGCTGTGGAGTGTGAGGGATTTTATTTTGCTCACATTGTTAGCGTGGGGATCACTGTCTTGGCCGTGTTTGTATCGCCGAAGTTGATCAGCTGTAGTTCATGTAAACTTCGAAGCCTGGTCCCTTAAAAGTGTATTGTGTTCGCTCTGGAGGGACCCAGGGCGTGTGAATCGATAGAAAAATGTAGCCTCCGATGTTTAGTAACGCATCTCAGAAACTACAATAGATATCTCCTTCAATGTTCTTTTGGTATATTCAGAGTATTATTTGGGTAGAATTTGAAGCTTCTATGTTGAATATTTTGTGTCAGAGAGAGCATTACAAAACCAATCTTTAAACATATATGGTTAAACATTCCCTTAACTCATGTCCGTTTCTCTGAGCAAATACTCTAACCAGACCCAACAAACTTTGCATTCATAATATTTAAACCATTTTTGAGCTACTGAAGTAAAAGTATTGTCCTATTGTTTACAGGAGTTCAGTTTGTCTTTCTTTTTGGTTGGTTGGTTGGTTCCTCAGTTTAGGGGCTGCGACAACGTAGTCATGTAGCCCCGTGTACTTTGGGTGTGTGTAGAATCTGTCTGATAACCGGTGTTAATTGTGATGGCTGTATTAGTGTGTGTATCTCTTTTTTAATTTAAGTAAAGACTGCAACTTAGAATTTTTCAAATAGTTCCTACTTTTGCCGCCAAACGCCACCGTCAACGACTACTAGGCCTAGTTCAGAACTTAGCTACTAGACGCCACCGCAGTCGGCTCTTGGCAACGAACGTAGAAACCTAAGAGCGTTATTTACATTCTTAACCTATCCAATTTAGCTTCACACAGGTGTAATTAGTGGAAGGTTCTTTAACTTGCCATAAATCTATGACATGGGACCGCCGGCTTTACTTCCCCACCGAAGGAAGGCATACTGAGGGATTTTTAACGCTCTTAAAAATCCAACGACTTCGGACGGGTTTGAACCCGCTATCTTGGGCATAGACGTTTTTCTTCTTACATACTTGTTGAAACCTGAAATTTTCCGTAAAATTGTCAGTGCTTTTCAAGCTGGGATCCATGAACTAATCAAGATACCTGAAAAATTTTACTTCCACTAGTAGATCTACAGTATATAGTGTCATAGAGTTTCAAATACATTGATCAGATAGTTTCTGATAAAATGATGCATGAAGTTTCAAAAAATATGACCTACGGAAAACACAAAAAGAATGTTTGACTAGTTTGGATATGAGCCCAGGTTACAGTGGTCACAATGGTGACAGTACGTATGTATTTTGCTGTGTCGTTAGAAAGCAACCGTAGGTGTATGCCCTTATGGTATCCACTTGTCCTAGGATGACTGTTTTGCTTTATATTTTTGGTAGTGTACTTCTCTTGTGTGTTGCATGCCGCCTCCAATACCCGAGACAAGATCATGACCTAACAATTGATTTGGAATGATCTTGAACTAATAGGTATTCATTCCTTACGCTAATATAACCACATAACGAGCACTAGACGTGTGAATACCATGAGAACACTGAGTTTAGTCTGGACTTAAATTCATGATTGTTGAACTTTGATTTTTGACTTGATGTTCGTTTATTTGAATGGCATATTTTAAGCCATGGACCCAAGGTTGTGTCCTTGTGAGGGCACCGGGTCGCTTTTGTATTTATTTAAAATCTAGCAGTAGTGCCCGGTTTCGCCCGGTGGATTTATTTGTTTTACAGAACTGGAGCACTCAAGGATAAGGATCGGAATAAATAAAAGTAAATTTGAAAGCACCAACGCTTATTGCAGCTGAAAACCTCAGTATACTGCACCAACACCATCGCCCTTATACAAAGGCATACTATTGTCATGATGATAACTGTTTTAAGGGGCCTAAGAAATCTTTTTGCACTAATTTCTCCCCGTGACTGCAATTTATAAGCAGCTCGCAATTCTGCACCAGAGCACTGGTAGGGGCGACGTGATGCGGCCCGCATTACATGGCAACAATAGACTTCGGTATTATTGAAGCCGTTCTGGAGCGCTTGTTCTTCCGACTTACTGAACAAAACGCAATCTTTAAGGTTACCTGAGAGGTCTAGCCTAGTGCTACATAGCCTAACCTATTGCTCTTGAATCAGGCTATCATATACAAAATATTTTTGTGAATCCGACTGGTAGTTGCAGAGATTAGCGCTTTTTAACACACAAACACACAAACTCTTCAGCTTTATTATATTAGTATAGATGACACTGCTTGAAGTCGTTTGAGAACATTTTAGGGATAGGTTAGATGTCGCCTAAGAGCCCGAGATTAAATTACAACCATAAATTTAACATCATTACTGCGCGTGGTGTAGTTTATACACCAGCGCGTTGAGCACAAAGCTCGCAGCCTTCCTTTGTGCCATCACCAGCTCATTGATGATAAATGGGTCCTAAACCACTGAAATGTGTTATTAAATATGTTGGTGCCTGACAGGAGAAAGGTTTTATAATATACTAGCAACCCACCCCGGCTTCGCCAGGAACAGTTATGAATGTATTACATGCTAGCTCGCAAACTGTCGCCTCAGTAATTGAATGGAGATTGTTGGAAGAAATAAAAGCGTAACATCACTTATAAAAAGGAAGCTTGTAGTTTAACGTGACCGTTAATCTCGCGATCATAAGCCACGGGACCTCCGTTTTACGTGGAATCCGAACCACAGGACATGGCATTTCACATCGAAAATCTCACATGCATTGACCGGGAATCGAACCCGGTCCGCCTTGGTGAGAGGCATACAGCTAGACCGCTGAGCCACCACGCCCCCCCCCCCCCCCCGACATCACTTATAGTGGGCGATGTATTGAATATGGAGATATGCTAGATCGCACTTCTTTGTAGAACTTTTCAAGCTGAACAATTCTCACACTCATAGTATACTGATATTTTTAACGGTTGGCACAGCGTAAGCTTAAAAAGCGCACGGATGCCAGCTTTCTTTTTCGACTTTTTCACTGAAATCGTTACTGCTTGGCTTCCTTTGATATTAAATAAATTATTTTGTAAAGAAACCCTCCCCGAGATATCCTTTACAGAATGGTGAAAACCGCTTCAAAATCCATCCAGTGGTTCTCGAGATTACCCGTGACATCCAAGAATCGGGGACTTGGTTTTATACTAAGTTGAGATTTAGTTTCAAAGTCATCATGTTCGTACTGTGAACACAAGCTCTTGGAAAGACCTACTGTTTCCAAGCCTTTAGTTAAGAAGAAGACAGCTATTTTTATAAATGTTGCTGTAGCAATGAACAACAATCTTAAGCACAGAAGATACGAAAATATTCGAACCTAGCCGAGGAAATGAGGGCCATCAGTTCCTAAAACAGTCACCATAGAAATACAGCTTAGCAGAGAAATCTAACACACACCCAAGTACACGGGGATGATGACTAAAATATCTCAAATCCCGAAATTATCAACAACAAACACCAGCAACAATATTAATATTCCTTCTGGTGGGTATCGTGCTGCGGGCCGCACACACCCATACATCACGGGCTAGTAATTCGTGTTTTAAACGATTCGCGGCCACCGTTGAACTGTTGCCTCCTTAAGAGGTATCAGTAACACTCCGGGAGTGATGAACCCAGTACAACACTACTTAAATTAGCCGAATTACCCTGTGTAATGATAAATAATTGTGGAAACGATGTCCTAATGGATGTTTCCTCCTCCGCTGTCTATAACCCACCCACCGTGCCGTCTTCCAGTTGTGTCGGCCATTGTGCGCGTGATTTGCAGGATAAATGAAATCTTGCCAACCTCACGGTACCGTTTGGAGTATGTTTTATGCTGAGATTGCTCCATTCGTTCGCTTCGTTGTGTTTCTATATTCAAAAGGCTTTGCATACCAAAACAAACCCAACATGGGGCTAACACCCTTGCTTGTAGTACAAGCAGTAATCTTCGGCCAGACAGACTTCGCTTCGTAAGCCAATAGTTCCTCGCAGAGCTCGTTATTATACACATGATATGTGTCGTGTATTTTGTGTACCATACATTTGATCACTCCCGAAGAATTACCGAGGTATCTGAGTTCGAATCTGTATGGAGCAGATCTGTGTGCCCCTCTCGTGAGTAGCATAATACAAGTTAAATAAAGGTTATTTTGATGCCCAAGGTTGCGGATTCAAACCCGGCCGAAGTCATTGGATATTCTAAGAGCGTTAAAAATCTCTCAGTATGGCTTCCTTCGGAGGGGAAGTAAAGCCGGTGGGCCCATGTCATCGATTTATGGCATGAAAAAGAACCTTCCACTAACTACACTTGTGTGAAGTTAAATTATAGGTTAGATTAGACTAACGCTCTTAGGTTCCATCGTTCGTCGCCAGGATCCAACTGCGGTGGCATCTAGTAACCAAGTTCAGAAATAGTTGTCGTTTACGTGGTGTTGGGTAGCAAAAGTAGGAACTATTTGAAAATTGAATGTCTTCAGTCCTTACTTGAATTGAAAACAGATAACACACACTAATACAGTCATCACAATTAACACCGGTTATCAGACAGATTCTAAACACCCAAAGTACACGGAGCTACATGACCGCGTTGTCGCAACCCCTAAACTGAGGAACCAACCAACCAAGGTTATGTTGAGTACATTACAGTATATTAATATTAACAACCCAAGACAAGTGGGCCCCCGTCTACGTGTTAACTGACTGTAAGAAAAAGCATTAATTGTTTATGAGGCAGCACTTAAAATGTCTTAAAAGCTTATTGTACTATCTACTGTATTATATAATACGCTAAGTTCATCCGACAAGCTCCTGAACCAGAAGGTGTGTTTTGTGCCATAATCTTCCAAATCGTCTAATAGTACAGGAAAAAATCTTTCATTTCTTGAAAAGTAAACGGAAGTATATTTATTTGTTTAAAAAGGGTGTTTAAATAAATAAACAATAGCTCCTGGCAGAACTGTGTCGCGTCCAGCCCACATAACACTAGAGCCGAGTGGGTAGTCTGCACACATGGGGCGCTCACAACCCATTGTGCATTGAAAAGAATGAAATGCAAATCCACAGTCTGCTTCCAGTCCACCGACCGGGTAACGGAGTGGAATGAATGAAGCCCCCATCTAGCGGTGAGGATATGAACTGTGCCGGCTGCCGAAGCCTGTTGCACTCCCCTGGGGCAATTATTAAATGAATGGCAGATGAAATGAAATGACAGAGGAGAGTGTTGCTGAAATGAAATTTGCGACAGGGAAAACCGGAGTACCCGGAGAAAAACCTGTCTGCCTCCGCTTTGTCCAGCACAAATCTCACATGGAGTGACTGGGATTTGAACCACGGACCCAGCGGTGAGAGGCCAGTGTGCTGCCGCCTAGGCCACGGAGGCTCCCATTCCCGCAGCAGTGACGAATTTCATAAATACTGACAATTTGTTTAAAAAGTGCGTTTAAACAAATAAACATATTTATAGAAGCCCGCATAACAGTCAAGCCAGGCGGGTAGTTAATGAACATACGAGATTTCTCGCACAGGTCCCCTAGGTGAAATAATTCCGCTCAGATCAGAGAAGTGTGTGTCTATCCCACTTCCATAGGGGACGTTAAGGCAAGCAATACGATCTACAAGACGTTGCAGTGCACTTTCCCCTCATTGGCAGGCAACCCAACGAACGTATCTGCTAGCTCAGTTGCAGCACACCAAGTGTAGGGCTTCAAATCTTTCCCTGTTGCTCCCCGTTTCTGTTTAATATTCCCTGTGTTATTTCTGTTGTTCCGTTTTTAATGAGTTTATGGTAATGTATTAATATAAACTATTTTCTTGATTGTGCCGGATGAAATTAATTGTCTCGGGAGTACGGAATCGTGCTTTCGTAGTTTTGCCACACTTCCACGTCCACGTCTTCTGACTCGAACCGAATAGTCGGATCAACCTGAAGAGTCGGGCTTGAAAGCAATGATGTCGATACAGTTGCTATACTGTGTTGGACTTGTGTCTCAGAGTATCGGTAGTGGAGGCGTGTCGGGTCTTTCTGCTGCACTGCGGATAGAAGATACACGCTACACGATATCTCCAAACCAGCCTGATATACGATCACCTTTCCCTTTGTGAGGTATTCCAATTCATTTTTTGAAAGATTTTATTCTCGATTCTTGCCTCGCCTTTTGTGAGTCCATACAACCAGTTCGTTTGTTACGAATGGCAGGAGTATCTTCTACCTCCAACGCTGTTAGGCTTAACCTCTTGGGTGGCTTCAATGGCGTTTTTGGTCGCAGGCTGAGCTTCTATGCCCGAGGTTGCAGGTTCAAACCCAGCTGAAGTCATCGGATTTTAAGAGCGTTAAAAATACTTCGGCATGCCTTCCTTCGGAGGTGAAGTAAAGCCGGCGGTCCCATGTCATAGATTTAAAGCATGAAAAAGAACCTTCCACTAACTACACTTGTTTTTTTATTTAGTCGATTTACCGTCCAGGTTGGTATTTCCCACGGACTTAGCGCGGGAACTCACCACAACCGCCGCTACGGGCAGTGTCCTGGAGCTTGGAACATTTGGGCGGGGTGGATACAATTGGGGAGGTGTGATCAGCATTTCGCCCAGGCGGCCTTACCTGCAAAGCGAACAGGGGCCTCATGAGGGATGGGAAGGGATGGAAGATTGTGATGAAGAGGCAAAGAAGAGGGAAGGAGGTGACCGTGGCCTTACAGGAGGTACCATCCCGCCATTTGCCCGAAGACGAAGTGGGAAACCACGGAAAACCACTTAGAGGATGGCTGAGGTGGGAATCAAACCCCCTCTACTCATTTGGACCACCCGAGGCTGAGTAGACCCCGTTCAAGTCCTCATACCACTTTTCAAATTTCGTGGCAGAGCCGGGAATTGAACCCAGGACCTCCGGGGGGGCAGCTAACCATGCTGGCCGCTACGCTACGGAGGCGACAACTACACTTGTGTGAAGCCAAAATTTGTGGGTTAAATTTTATTAATGCTCTTAAGTTCCAACGTTCATCACCAGGCGCTGGTTGCGATGGCATCTAGTAGTAGCCAAGTTCACAGCTAGCTGTCGTGGACGGTAGCATTTGGTAGCGAAAGTAGGAACTTCTTGAAATTATCGTCTGCAGTCCTTAATTGAATTAAAAACAGATAACACACACTAATACAGTCATCACAATTAACGCTGGTTATCAGACAGATTGTACACACACCCAAAGTACACGGGGCTACATGACCACGTTGTAGCAGTCCCTGAACTGAGGAACCAACCAACCAATGTACTTCCAGGGTCTCTTAAGGCCTCGTTTCCTCCACTTCCGGTTAGTAATAAATCTCGTTAACAGCAGGTTGAGTGCCTTTTCACTGCCTGTTTATGCCCTTGTTACAATTAGCCGCTAATCTGACCTTGCCCACCACCGGAAGCAGGAGTAGCACCATAAAGAGCTTACACTTTCTTTCGTTCTTTCCCCTGCCATAGGATGCGCTACCGGCGTACCGTTATGCATTACAATCTTCCGGTTCAGTAGTCAGGTAATGGAAGCAATGGGAACTGTGTACTACAATTTTCCTTGCATGTAACTAAGCCATTTTATTGTTGTTAAGAGAAATAAAAGCTGTAAAATGCACCAAGAATGATATGATCTTTAGCTGTGTGCAGTGAGAAGGCTCTGCATGTGTTCATTCCTTATGTATTAATGATGAGAAATGTCAGCTAACGTTGTGCCGCATGCAACACTCGTAGTCTCTAAATGTTGCACGTTTTGCCGTCAATTTACAACAGATTACGTTAGAAATTTTTTAAAGATCGTGACGAATAAAGTGTTCCTCCAATTGATTTGATTGTATTTAACTGTATGCACGTCGTATATTCTTAGCAAGGTTGTTTATTCTTCACAGAGCAACTTTACACCGTAGTAGACACGCAGCTTTTTGTATTTAGTTTTCTGGCAACAAGTTTTAAATTATTGTTAAAATATCTCTAAAGACAGACAATCCATGCCTCCATTACAAGGTTTCAGGTTCCATAATTCATGCAAAACGAGGTTAGTTAGTTTGTGAAATTGAGGCCATAAACCCCTCTACGCTTTCAATGACGTTACGTAGCCTAGGGTGAAGATGTAAATGAGCACTTTTTAATGTGTAACATCTTTCCACTCGGTTGCTGGATATTTTTGTGGAAGTGATTTTAAAAAATGCCACGGAAGTGGATCGGACGGAAGTGTGTAAGACTGCTAAAGCAGCCAGGAGGGATACGATCCAGCTGGCAGTGGAACCATGTGGAATGTTTCTCACATACGGATTACTTCAAGGTTTGGAGGCGCCATTACAGATATTTCTACAATAAATCATCTTCAAGTTGCCGTTCTTTGGTGTAAAAATATTCATTATATCATATTTGCTGAAAACAATTATGATTTATTAAGAGTCTGATTTTCAATCTCTGGATAAAAGTGATGGGCATTCGCTCCCCGAGTAACTTTAGTCAACAGTTTCATACTGAACGGTAAACGCTCATGTGAACTCTGGTGGCAACTGATTGAAACACAAACCACATGTTAAAAGTCTTCGTATCAGTATTTAAATGATGGTATGCTTTAATATGGAACATTGTAACTAGTTGGCAAAGCCGGTGTTATATTTCTGCACAATGGCTATTCTGGTATTAACCCATATTGAATGCAGCGATCAATGTAATATATATCGATGTTTTTTATACGGGAACTGAGGTAGCCTTTCACGGACTGTCAAGTAGGCGTATTCATAACTAATTTAAAACTCAATTTCACGCAGGAACATTATCGAAAAAAAGCAAAATGTTAAAGGAGCATACAAGAATACTTCCATATTATTACCGGCAAGTGAAAATGAGTATCTGTCTTGTACTCAAAATTTCTGTGGTTGTAATGGCTGCGTCGATAGCATCTTGGTATGCAGATCATGAGGTCTCAGGTTCGAACCACAGTCCCGGCAATTATTTTTGCTCCCGGATTATCGATTTAAACGATATCTATCATAACATTATGCGTCATTTTAACAGAATCTACATGCAATTACGATTTCTCTAATTTTAATTACAATAGTTTGCACCAAGCAGGAGTTGGGAAATTTGATTGTATTGGACATTATTTCTAGTAGTCTATAGATAGGCTGGAGACTATGGTTTCATTCCTCCTCTTAATTTACAATATAATATGTGATGTTTGTTCAAACAAGTATGACAGTAGCATATCTCCAATTCAATCTATACATTCATCATAGTACCAGTATGAAAACGGAGCGTAAATTAACATTTTAAGAATGTCCAAGCTGTGTAGTATACGAGTAGGATAACATGTCAGATGACTTCACATACATTTCATTTCAATTTCATAGTAGGATAACATGTTAAACATCATATGCGACTACTGTAAGGCTCGTATTTTTTATTTTTTATTTTATCACCAGTTGTTTGGTCTACTAACTTAAAATTTTCCATACTGATAACTAGGCACGGCTGGATTTTAAGATGGAACCGCATGTGCTATCAAATGTCGCTTTCTTGTAATACCTGGAATATGTATATAATTACAAAATGTATTTTGGTTAAATAAGTGTTAATAGATAGCCTATTACAATTATAATGATGAAATAAATGTTAAAGAAGAAAGGAGCTATTAGTGAATGGTTGGCCTACCGGTACGTTGAATATTCCTAAGAATGTTCTTAATCAATTTAAAGATAAATTTATATGAAAAATTCTCAAGAAGATGCACTATTTAGTAAATTTAAATCTGATCATGTTGCCATTTTCTAGTAAAAGGTTATAACTCGTAGTTATCGTCACATTTTAGCATTGATACGGGTGAAGTTAATGCATAATATACCAATATAACAACCGGATAGCAACTGATTATAATATTCTGACATATAACATATTATATTAGCCCCACCTCAATACAATAACAGTCCAAGGTATGTTAGACCACTGCCGTTTGAAATGTGCAAATCGCACACATTTTAGGCAAGCTGTTTGTTATGGTCCTTTCTGTTGCGATGTTTTATTAATTACTCTTTTAGGAGAGACTTGTCTTTGGAATATTTAAGAAAGGCCAACCCACTAGTTCTTATTTCATAAATTGAACACCTAAAAACAAAACCACAGTCCGAAATAATAATGAAAACAAGAAGTTCCATGACGATCTAAAGAGCCTACTTTTCATGCCAATGATAAATCTGCAGTATATGAACCTATCTAGAATAATGACGAAATTAAGTTGGTAATATCATAATGTCTAATTAGTTCGAAATATACCTGGTATAATGTAGCCTAGTAGAGCAATACAGTTGGCAGCCCTGGTGACTGAATATATTCTTAGTTGCATCTCTTAAGGTACAGAATACAACATTTGGTTGAAGTCCAATGGACGTTACATGGAGTTAGACATTGGATCTATCAGCACGCGTAAAAGCATGTTGGCAACAATGTCATACGTTTGCTGGTCAGAAATGATCTGAAATATCATGATATCTTGTTGTGTCAATTTTGGATGAAATCCATTTGTTAGTATAGAAGTTACATACATTTTAAAATTGGACCTATCAGCAGGCTTATAATCATGTTGGCAGCACTGACTTATATTAATTACTCCAAATTAATCTAGAATGTCAGGTGCTATACGTGTGCAAAGTATAGAGCTGTTGGCTTGCATACTTTCTGATATATTGATATTAGGTTAAAAAATATAGACAGCATGTATTAACAGTTGGCAACCCTGATTGCTCTTAAGAATACTTATAGGCATATCTGTTATGTTACACATAGCACATACGAAATTTGGTTGAAATCCAATTGATAGTATAGAAGTTACATGTATTTAAAAATTGGTCCTATCAGCAGGCTTAGAAACATGTTGGTAGAACTGACGTCATGAGTTACTCCAAATTATTCTAAAATGTCAGGTACTATACGTGTGCATAGTTTAAAGCTGTCGGCTTGCATACTTTCTGATATATTGGTATTTGGATTTCAAAAAATAGAGCTATTATTAACAGTTGGCAGCCCTGGTGGCTCTTACGAATACGCTCAGCCATATCTGCTGACGTACACATATTACATACGGTACAAATTTTGGTTGAACTCCAATTGATAGTGTAGAAGTTATATGCATTTAAAATTGGACCTATCCGAAGGCTTAAAATTATTTTGGCAACACTGTCATGTATGGCCTCCTGGAAATTAAAATGGAATAGTATTCTCTGCATGTGTGCCAATTTTGGAATAGCTCCCATGCATACCTTCCATGATATCCAACATGGAGCTCAAATTTCTAGTGCGTTTTTTCAGCAGTTGGTAGCACTGACATCTTTTTCAAATATGGGCTTGAGATATTCCGGTATACGTCTTTACTCATACTGAATTAAGTTTCGATTGGTGCAGCCGTTTAGGAGTTGATAGGGGGGGGACACACACACAGACAGATAGACAGACAGACAGACAGAAGGACAGACAGACAGACAGACAGCAGACAGACAGACAGACACACGTTTTCCCGGATCGTTCTCATAAGTCTACTTCTTCCTCATTTTTGCAAAATGTGAAAAGTAGGCTAATAATCGCGGACGATTCATTGCCAATGCAAATCAAATGGAGATTCGGGTACCGGAAGTTCGCCATGCATTAGGTTCGGTGCCATTTTAACTCGTGGAAGCTCACCTCTATGACAGTCCCGTTCCCCAAGTGACTATGATGAGGAGTCGTCATGGCGACTATAGCCACGCTCAGGTTGATTCGGAGCGTGTACAGGTTGATGAAGCCCAGGAACGCGAGGATCGCCAGCACGTACCGGCGTCTGCGCCAGAAGAACCATTGCGTCCCCAAGGACTTTTCTCTGAAACATATCGTATGGACATATCGATATAGATTAATTCGTGACAACTCACAGTTACAGACAAGATTTATTGAGGAAATTCCAGGAGAATCTTCGGATTATGTGGTTGACATAATAAGATAATAACCCCTTAAGCTGTGCCAATCCAAGAGTATAATATCTCTCTATCCTTCTTCCTTTACTGCTTATTTTGCTTCCCATGTAGCCTACTTCCTTTAGCTTTCCACCTGCCAATTCGATGTATAAGGTGCGTTCAAAAAGTAACGAGCTGGAGGCTGTAATGCGCAAACCGGTGACGACATGGGCTAATCGTGGCGTGTGTAACGAGGTGTGGTTCCGACGAGAGCGTGGAAGGTCACGGCCCGTCGCTAGAGGGCACGCGTGCACGTCACGTGACGATACAAAGCGAGCAGCAGGATGCATCAATCGACCAACGCTGCCAGTCGTAATGCAAACAGTGACATGGAAGCGTCAACCGAAGAGCAAAGAGGTGTTGTTCGGTTTCTGGCAGCGGAAGGAGTAGGGGGAACGGACATTCAATGCCGAATGTCACAAGTGTACGGCGAACATTGCATGTCCCTTGCAAGGGTCAAGGCGTGGCACAAGCGCTTCAGGGAAGGACGGGTGTCGTTAGCCGATGATGCCCGGTCTGGGGCACCCCTCTGCATTACCGATGACAACGTCCTGCTGGTTGATGCACTCATTACCCAGGACCGCCGAGTGACAGTGAACGCCATAGCCGCCGTGGTCACTCCACGACAATGCACGACCTCATACGGCCAACACAGTCGCGGCACTCCTGCAGAAATTCAAATGGGAGGTTCTCGGCCACCCTCCATACAGTCCAGACCTCTCTCCCTGTGATTACGCCATGTTTGGTCCCCTGAAAAGGGCTCTGCGGGGCCAACGATTCACCTCGGACGACAAGGTCCAGCTGTACGTGCGGAAC
Source organism: Meconema thalassinum (assembly GCA_946902985.2). NCBI lineage: Eukaryota > Metazoa > Arthropoda > Insecta > Orthoptera > Tettigoniidae > Meconema > Meconema thalassinum. The sequence continues at coordinate 9,762,834 of OY714911.1, read as the reverse complement.
TGGTTCACATCGCTGCCCAGGGAATTTTATGAGACAGCCATTCACCACCTCGTGTCACATTGGGACGAGTGCCTCAACAGCCAGGGCCAATACTTCTAACATACAGGTACTGGTTTCTGTAATCATGCCTCCGGCTCGTTACTTTTTGAACGCACCTTATAATGCACAGGGCAGGTTACACCAAGCGCTCAAAAATGCCGAGTTAAGAAGCTATATATGAATCGCAGCCAATGGCCATAGCAGGGTAATGTTAATTGAACGGCCGAGGGCTCCCAAATAGTTCCATTTCTAGTAGTTCCAACTTTGGATACCAGATGCTACTCCCACTAACACCTAGTGGCGAACTTTGGAACTTGATAGAGCGTTTCTAACCAGCCTAACATAACCTAAAAAGTGACAGTCAGTCTGAAAGACTAGACTTTGAATCATTTTAAATGCTACAAATGCTGAAAAATGCTAGAATGACTGGAGGCTTCTCGCTTCGCTTGAGCCAAAGACTCTTGACATGTTAGAAAATTATCTGCATAATACTTATCTTGCTTATCTGGTTTCAAATTACTCGCGAACGGCAAGTGAAAACCAAGGGCAGAGCATGGTCAAGCGCGCGGGATGCCGTCACGCTCACCAGAGCGCGCGGGGACGTGCCCCTTCCATCCAGCCTAAAAACACTTATAGTGGGCGATGTATTGAAGATAGAGATATGCTCTCGCGGACTTACATTTCGTCCCGTCACCGTAACGTAACGCCAGACCCCTGCGTAACGACGAAGTCGACAAGATCATTTAAAATGATAAAATTTAGCTACACACTACCAATTGCAGTGATAGGTTCTTTTACATGCCATAAATCTATGACATGGGACCGCCGGCTTTACTTCCCCTCCGAAGGAAGGCATACTGAAGGATTTTGACGCTCTTAAGAATCCGACGACTTCGACCTAGTTTGAACCCGCGATCTTGCGCATAGAAGTTCAGGATTTGGTTTACGCGCCATGGCCGTGGGTGTCATCTAAAGCCTCGTCCACACCGGCAGATTTGTTTCCAGAAACATTGTATGCAGACTGTCTCCCAAATGTTTCTCATTTGCATGCGGGATGTATGCATACTTTTTGGAAACATTCTACATACAATCGGGAGACTCGAGTGATGTTTGGAAACAGTCTGCATACAGTTTGCATACAATTGACATACAAATCTCGTGTTTCAAGATACAAGATACAATGTTTTCTGTTTTCCAACGAAATGGAAAACACGCATACAAGAAACAAGTATTTTGTCTCAAGTCTTCCTGTGTGGACGTGTTTTGAAACTGTAGACCGGATACAAACCACAGACGCATCCAGCTAGCCACGTTTTTCCACATCATATTGTGTTGATTTAGTTTCATTTTTCTATCCTTCTTCATTGTGCACCATATAAGGTTTAATAACAAGGGACTTTTTGTTGCTATACATTTAGTGTCTTTGACATTTATTAATTCATATCGGCTGATGAATGGACCTAAACTAATTAGGCCTTGAAACATGTCCCACCAATGACCACACAGTGATCTCATTATATTGCCACAAAATGTAGTTTAGTGGGGCTATCGGCGGGGTGTCAAATTTCACCCCCTTCCCACAAAAAGAAAATAGCGGTTGTTATATGAAATATTAGTAGAATGAGTATTTTGGTTAATTATTCGATTAATACAAGAGGTACATTTAAACACAATCCCACGATCGTTTCACTTTGATCCCCCAATTTACACATTCGCAGACTTTATAAGAAATCACCCTGTGGTAAAGGTATGAATGTTATTTTTAGCCTACTTTTCACATTTTGCAAAAATGAGGAAAAAGTAGACTTATGAGATCGGGCAAATGTGTGTGTGTCTGTCTGTCTGTCCTTCTGTCTGTCTGTCTGTGTGTGTGTGTGTGTCCCCCCCCCTATCAACTCCTAAACGGCTGCAGCAATCGAAACTAAATTTGGTAGGAGTAAAGATCTATACCTGAATATCTCACGGCCATATTTGAAAATTATGTCAGTGCTACCAACTGCTGAAAAATCGCAATTGAAATTTGAGCTCCATGTTGGATATCATGGAAGGTATGAAGGGGAGCTATTTCAAAATTGGCACACGTATAGATAAAAATATTGCAGTTTAATTTCCAGGAGGCCATACTTGGCAGTGTTGCCAAAATGATTATTAGCCTGCTGATAAGTCCAAATTTTAAATGCATGTAACTCCTACACTATCAATTGGATTTCAACGAAATTTCGCATGTGGTATGTGTACTTAAGCAGATATGACTGAGCGTATTCTTAAGCGCCACCAGGGCTGCCAACTGTTATTAAATGCTCTCAATTTTTTAAAAATTCAAATACCCATATATCAGAAAGTATGCAAGCCGACAGCTTTAAACTATGCACACGTATAGTACCTGACATTCTATATTAATTTGGAGTAACTTATATACGTCAGTGCTACCAACATGATTCTAAGCCTGCTGATAGGTCCAATTTTAAAATGCATGTAACTTCTATATTAACTAATGGATTTCATTCAAAATTGACACAACAATAGATCATATTATTTCAGATTATTTCTGACCAATACATGTATGTCATTGTTGCCAACATGATTTTACGCGCGCTGTTAGATCCAATGTTTAACTGCATGTAACGTCCATGCTATCCATTGGACTTCAACCAAATTTTGTATTCTGTATCTTAAGAGATGGAACTAAGAATATATGCAGTCACCAGGGCTGCCAACTGTAGTTCTCTATTAGGCTACATTATGCCATGTATACAGTATTTCGAACTAATTAGAAATTTCGATATTATCAACTTAATTTCGTCATTATTCTAGATAGATCCATATAGATTAACCATTGGCATGCATCTTAAATTTCAAGAAAAGTAGGCTCTTTAGTTCGTCACGGAACTTCTTGTTATTATTTTAAGACTTAAACGATGTGTCATAAAATTTCTACCTTCAATTTTGTTCTTATACCAGTACTTCGTCTTGATTGAATGAAAATACTGAATAAGAAGATTAATTATTTTCATACCATCAAAGTTTAACGTTAACTCCACGAACTATCAGTGGACTAGAGGTCTAATTCTGGTGTGGACACAAAACAAGTAACATACTTGTATCGGATGCAATGTTTCAATACAGTTTGCATACAGTATGCAAACAAATCTGCCGGTGTGGACTGGGCATAAGAAGCCCATCTGTTATTATGTATGCTCCTTGAGTTTGGTGCTTTTCAGTCGGTCAACACGAATGTACCCAAATAGAGCTGGGTTATGCCCTGATCCTGAAATAAATTACATAAGATTAATAAATACACTAGGATGACCAGTTTCGATCGTCAAGCGATCATCATCAGATCCATTACACTTGGCTATAACATCTATGTTTGAGAATACAGGTGAAAAATATATACAATATGTACAATTATTTAGTTGCAGTGTTGGTAATGCAACAGTCGGTGTATGTTAAATGTGGTATATCTAATGTTAGGTAAACTTCTAAAATAGTGATGAAAATCCGGAATTTGTCTGTTAGGGGTGATTATATGGTTTTACAAAATCAACTATGGTTATACTGAAATAATGCAAGCTTATACTTATCGAGTTGTCTCCCTAACTGGAACTTGAAGCAGTTGACGTGTTGCCATAGACACCAGTTGTAGTCGACTAACCCCGAGTGTTCGCTGGGTGGAACTGGTTTTCCCCTTCCTCCCCCTTTAGTTGCTATGTACTTCCAGAGGTCAGTGCCATGTATATTTGTGTGACTTTGCCAAATCTAGATAAAAGTGTATGCTATTGAATGCAGGAGTCTGCAACTACTAAAGACCGTGGAACTATCTTCGCCACGCATGGGCTAAAAAGCCATCGATACTGAGCGGTACACGGTCTATTGAAGACGTCCCGGCACCGGATCTGATGATCGCTTGACGATCGAAACTGGTAATGCATAAAAATAAAGATAAAATTATTCCAAAACCGGACATTAATGAGAAAAAATTCGCGCGCTTCAACTATGTGAATGAGAACACATATAAAATCACTAATCTATTCAAAAATCAAGGCATAAAAATAGCATTCACAACGAATAATACGACCGGGAGGCACCTGCAAAATAGCAATCTAAATAAACAAGACCCGTATTCAAAGTCAGGGGTATATTCTATTACATGCCAAGACATTGGTTGTCAAGCTAATTACATTGGACAGAGCGGAAGACGAGTAGACACACGTTATAATGAACATAGGAATGCGATAAGATACGGAACACATTCAGCCGTATGCGAACATATGTGTGACACGGGGCACAGCTTCACTAAAATCGAGACTGATCTAAAAATAATTCATCACGAATCGAAAGGCAGAGCTCTCGACATAAAAGAAGCAATCGAGATTCACCTAGCCAAACAAAACAATCCCAACAATCTAAATGAACACACTTTTATGGAGAGTTCACCCCTTTTCGCCCTACTAAAAAACACACCCTGTCGAAAACAAGACACAACTTAGCGATGCAGCCAAGCTAGATAAAAAGGGGGGGGGGATAGCGGTGTTTATAGGTAAATGTTAATTGGATCAGGTGTACTATGTACATTTTTCTGCAATAAACCTAGGCCGATATGCGCGGCAGTATTAAAGGTGCCAGGACGTCTTCAATAGACCGTGTACCGCTCAGTATCGATGGCTTTTTAGCCCATGCGTGGCGAAGATAGTTCCACGGACTTTAGTAGTTGCAGACTCCTGCATTCAATAGCATACACTTTTATCTAGATTTGGCAAAGTCACACAAATATACATGGCACTGACCTCTGGAAGAACATAGCAACTAAAGGGGGAGGAAGGGGAAAACCAGTTCCACCCAGCGAACACTGGGGGTTAGTCGACTACAACTGGTGTCTATGGCAACACGTCAACTGCTTCAAGTTCCAGTTAGGGAGACAACCGGATAAGTATAAGCTTGCATTATTTCAGTATAACTATAGTTGATTTTGTAAAACCATATAATCACCCCTAACAGACAAATTCCGGATTTTCATCACTATTTTAGAAGTTTACCTAACATTAGATATACCACATTTAACATACACCGACTGTTGCATTACCAACACTGCAACTAAATAATTGTACATATTGTATATATTTTTCACCTGTATTCTCAAACATAGATGTTATAGCCTAAGTGTAATGGATCTGATGATGATCGCTTGACGATCGAAACTGGTCATCCTAGAGTATGTATTAATCTTATGTAATTTATTTCAGGATCAGGGCATAACCCAGCTCTATTTGGGTACATTCGTGTTGACCGACTGAAAAGCACCAAACTTTTGTTTACTTAGGCAACACTGAAAAATGGCTTCAAACCTCACAATGTATGCTCCTTGGTTGGAACTTGGTACACAGCTCACTGAATTCGGTGGGCTGTACCAAGCAGGGACCCGGAACAGAACTGAAATGCGTTACGTAACGCTGTGTTCCACGTTACGTTACGTATGCCATACCGCGGCCCCGAGCTGGCTTGCGGTATCGTTCCGGAACTGTAACTTGGAACTCAGTACGAGCATGTGGAACGTTACAGCGCTGAAACGGTACAGTCGGAACTCGACTCCCAACTGTACCGAGCATCAAGGTACGTGTTAGCGGAACGTTACGTATGGAACGGTACATGACTGGAACGATTCCTCAGCGTTACCAGTTGGAAAGTTACTCTGCGTACCGTTCTTGGTTATCGAAATAGAGTAACGTTTCCACCAGTACCCGGTTACACTGTGTACCGTTCCAGGTTATACCAACCAGCCACCCGGTATCTATGCGTAACGTTCCAGGTTCTCATGTTCCAACGGAAAGTGGAACGGTACAGAGCCTGTAACAGTACAGCAGCATTTCCCAAAATGTATGTAGGCCTACAGGATATTACAGGACTGTTACCGGAACTACTGTCCATTAGCTATTAAAACCATTATGGCTATTACACCGAATTTTTACGTAGACTATTACGGCTATTACACAGTCTATTTAGTTACCACGGCAATTGTAACACTGCGTTTATTACACTGTTACGCTGGTTGTTACCTGTCACATAATAGCCTAATTACACAACAACTATATCAATTACATACCTGTTATCTAATCTAGGGGCATTTCTTTCATGATATCGAAATACTCTATCTAGCCTAAGGAATTATTTCAGTATCTACTGTCCTACCTAGAACCCTGATGAAAAGAACATTTTTTCTGCGTCAACAACTATCCCAGTTTGAACGATGCCATATGCAATTCCAGGCAAATTATTTATTCAAACATAGGATAATTACTTCTTGAAATATCAATAAAAATAAAAATAAAAATACTGATTTCAGTCTGAGTGCGTGCCGCATCACACAGGGCAAGCAAGGCACGTTGCTCGTTTCGATCGCGGTCATACTGTAGCCTACGTTAGAAATATGTTTCCTGAAAACAATACGATGGATCCCATTGATTCGAAATATTTATTGTTGCTCCATATAGAGGTTTGGAACATAGGTTATTGATCATCGGTCCATGTAGTTGAGGTTTTTATGGAATTTGTCTGATAGGTCTAAACTTTGTAATTGTGATGTCTGTAGTAACGTGTGTATTTGTAATGATAGCATGGCTTGGGAAGGAGTAGTCCGTGGCCTTGACTTAGGAACTATCCACGCATTTTCCTAGAGTAGAAGTGGGAAACCACGGAAAACCAATCTAAGATGTCTTAGATGGGAATCCAACTCACCTTCTCGCAGTGTTGCCATATAAGGCAGAGTGTAACCTACACAGCAAACTTTAGCTCCTTTGTGACCAATAATAGTATTTCTTTTCTAAATTAAACCTCCCGTTCTTGCTTTTCGTTTACTTGTTAGCCTATTTTCATTTAGTAGTGATAGAAGCCATTTTTCAGTGATGCTTAATTCTAATAATGAAGGCTATTCAGTCGTGTTGACCGACTGAAAAGCTTCCTTTATTATTTACATTTATGAAAGATAGACCTATGACATCACATATAGTCCGTGTGTGTGTACGTATGTGTGTGTTTGCATGTGTCCGTCGCCTCGCTCCCCTCCCTAATAAAATCTAAACTGCTGGAGCGATTTCAACGAAACTCGGTATGGTCATAGTACTATTTTGTCCAACTCCGACTGTGCTCTTCAAATTTTATTACATCTCACCAATCCAACATGGCAACTGTGCGAAATATTTCACCGGCATTCCATATCTCCGAAACTATTACAGATATCATCCTGACGTTTTGTATGAATGAAAAAAGCACTAATAGAAGTGTAACGATGGGACTCTCAAAAACCTCTTTACAAAACGAACATGGCTATACCATACCAAATCATTTTAATATACAGTAATCAATATTTTATTAACACAACTCAACATCGCATCCAAAGACATTCCAAAGACACTACACTCAAAGATAACAAAATCAAAACTATGTAAATCAAAACACTGTCTATTTTCTAAATTAAAACACTGTCTATTTTCTACAGGAAATAGATTGCTCGAAAGAGCTTTAGTTCACTTTCTCCACATTCTCCCACCTTGCAAAAGGTAGTTTTGCAACACACACTCATAAACTGAAGTAAACATTCTAAAATTATAGTTGAACATTGAGCTCAGGAATGTGAACCACTATAAGTCTAGTTTCTTGAGTTGCCTAACAGTTCTACCACAACGAGTCTTGAATTCACTCTCCTTTTCAGTTCCTGAGTTACTGCAGGGAATATCTTCATTAAGGACCGGCTCACTTAGTCGGTGTTGTGAAGTGTTGACAGAATCACATTTGTTAAGACAGTTTATCTCTAACGAATAAAGTCGCTGTACTGGACGAAGAAGAATGCCAGTTGCTGTCTTAATTTTAACCAGACGAGTCACATTGTCTCTTCCTGGTAACAGCTCCACCACTCTCCCTAAGGGCCAGTTGATACGTTTCTTGTTGTCGCTCTCCACCAGAACTATGTCTCCTACTTGTATGGATCCCTGTTGCTTTTTGCTCCGTGCTCGGAGGAATCCCAGGTATTCTTTTTTGAAGCGATTTCTCAGGCTCTCCCGAACAGGTTGTAGATAACGCCATCTGTCGTTTAAACTGCTGGTTTGAATTTGGTCTAAGTCGGTTACATCATTACCCTCTAGGCTCTGTAGGAACATGGAGGGTCTGAGTGGCTTGAGTTCATCTTCTTCAGAAAGATAAGTCAAAGGTCGATTATTCATCAGGTTCTCACAATCGCATAGAAGAGTATACATTTCCTCCTAATTTAGGCAAGCTTTACCCAAATTACGGCGAAGCAAATCCTTTAGAATCTTAATCAACCTTTCCCAGAATCCTCCCCACCAGGCTGCAGTGGGAGGGTTCAGCTTCCATTTAATCTTCAGAAGGCTGCACGTCCTCTCTATTTCAGTCCAATCCAATTGCTCCATGGTTCTGCGAAGTCCGGTGAAATTCGTCCCATTGTCCGAATACATGGTATTCACTCTTCCTCTTCTTGCCGCAAATCGACGTAGTGCTTGGATATACGCTACTGTACTAAGTGAAGTGATCAATTCCAGATGTACAGCCCGATAAACTGCACAAGTGAATATCACATTCCATCCCTTTTCTCCTCCTCGTAGAAACACAGGGCCGGCCAAGTCTGTGCCCGTGATCTGGAAAACACTCGATGCCTTGATTCGATCCTGTGGCAACGGAGTAAAAGATACCTCAAAACCCTTAGCAGAGTTACGACGACAGATCACGCATTTCCGAACAACTGCTGCCACCGTCCTTCTTCCTCTAATTATCCAAACCCTTTGGCGCAACAAAACAAGCAGTGTGTGCGTCCCAGCATGGTTATGGAATCGATGAAATTGTTCAATCATTCTTTCAACCATCACATGTTTTGATGGAAGTACAACTGGATAGGTATACTCAGGAGTGTCGTCAGAATCAACGACTCTTGACTTCATGTGTAGAATTCCTTCATCGTCTGTGAACACCTCCAGATTCTTCAATTGTTCCTCTCTTCTTCATAAAGCGTTTCCTTCTGGATGAGGAAGTACAGTTTCGTCTCTGCATTGAGAAATTCTTCGCTATCAATTTCCGTTGATACGTGGTCTCTAAGATTCCTTTGTTTCAATCTCAAAATCCAAGCAATGGTCCTAACGATTTTGATGTATCCAGAGAATCGTGAACTTAATAGCAGTAAAATAGTTTCCACAGCAGTGTTCTTAGCAGCTACAACTGTTTTCCTCCTTTCCCTGTTGACTTCTTCCAACAATGGTTCAGGACGATTAAATACGCATTCTTCTTCTTTACATTTAAGCCAAGACGGACCCTCCCACCATCTGGATCTCCAAAGTTGTGTTGGTGAACACCCTCTAGACAGGAGATCTGCTGGATTGAGGCTGCCCGGTATGTGTCTCCATGAACTAGCCTTACTGTAGTCATGAATTTCCTTTACCCGATTCTCTACGAACACCGACCAAAGCCCTTTATTAGCAATCCAAGCCAAGACTACTGTTGAATAGGACCAAAACACTGTGTGTATGTCATTCCGGTGTAGGCATCGAAGGCTCAACCGAGACATTCTAACTCCAAGGAGCGCTCCCATCAGTTCAAGGCGGGGTAGTGTCAGTTCTTTGAGAGGCGCCACTCTAGATTTAGCCATCAGAAGACTCAGTTTGATCTTACCTTCTTCTTCCGTTCTCAGAAATATGCAACAACCAAACGCTCTTTTGCTAGCGTCCACAAATACATGCAAAGTGCTGTTGTCATTCAGGAAAATCCTTCTAGGTATCCGACAGTCATGTAGGTATTGCAACTGCTGAGTCCATCGACAGAATTCCTCACAAATGTCTCCTGGTGAAACCTCATCCCATCCTATACTTTTCTGCCATGTCTTCTGCAGAATGAGCTTGGAAATCAGAGTTACTGGGGCTGAAAATCCAATCGGATCAAATATTTTTTGCACGCTGGATAGTACCACTCTTCGGGTTACTAAACCGGTAGTCGGGCTGAAGTTACATCCAAGTTCATCTACGTCGCAATACCAACGAAGTCCTAAGACATTCTCAGTTTTACCAACACCACAATCAAAGGAATTAACCCATCCCCTCAAATTGAAACCTGCGGATAACATCAATTCTTGTGCCTTTAAAATAAAGGGTCCAATTTCTTCCTTTGAAGCGACTCCAGTAAGACAGTTGTCCACATAAAATGCAGGTTTCATTTTTGTAGCTACTTCCTTCAAATGAGTTGGGGGCTCTTCCAGAAGGTTGTTCGGTACAGAAACCAATAGGAAGGGACTGGAACAAACACCAAAAACCACCCGGCAATGTCGAAAAGTGGTAATCTTATCATTATCCCACCAGAGAAAACGGAGCATATCCCTGTCTTCAGGATCAATTATAATCTGCAGGAATGCCTTCTCTATATCAGCTATTAGACCTATAGGAGAGGTTCGAAAATTGGTCAGCACTGATGGAACAAGGTCGATGAGGTTGGGTCCGGGCTCGAGGCAATCATTCAAGGAATGACCATTTCTGTCTTAGTTGGAAGCATCGAACACCGGCCTTATCTTTGTAGTGCCACCATCTTTCAGCACAGCTCTATGAGGCAAATAATGTGTAGGTCCATCCAAAACCTCGTTTTCAACACCTTCGATAATCCCTTTGTTTACCCATTCCTGTAACACCTCATCATAATCCTGAAATTTCTGCATCACTCGTAACTTTCTTGAAGTGTTCAATAATCGTTTCTGAGAAATTTCACGATTCGTTTCCAGAGAAGTACAACCATCAATCCAGGGTAGTTTGACAATGTAGCGCCCAGATTCCTCTTCTCTCTTCACAGTCCTATCGAAGAACATCTGAACTTCTTGTTCCCTTTCTTCCTTTTTTATCTGTTCGCCAGGATCTTTTATACCCAAAGTCTCAATTTCCCACAAATCCGCCACTCTTGTTGATTGAGTTAAAGTAAGTAGAGTGTAAGACGAGGCAGTAGTTGAAGTGATCTCAGATGAACCTTAAGTGTCCACCCTAAACAAGTTCTCACAGCTACTAGACTCTTGTATACATGTAGAAAGTCTGGCGTGATTATCTGAGCCCACACGTCAGCTCCTAACAATACCTGAATGTCAGTACTGTTGCCACCATTATCTTGGCCAACATCACTAAGTTCAACTCCCTTGTCCCTCAGTAAATTAAACAAGTCAGCATCAACTAGGGGAGCACCTCCACAGATACTATCAGAGCCTAACACTGCAACCTCACATCTGTTTTCCTCGTTCATACCCAGCAAAGTTATTTGATAGGACTCGAAACAAACAGGTGCTGTTTTCCTACCTCCAAATAATTCTTGACTTAGTGTTACCTTTCCAGTTTGTCCAACTCTAATTTCTTAGCACAAGACTTCTTTATGTAGCTTCTCTGCGATCCACTGTCACACAGAACTCTTACTCTGTGCGTGGATCCACCAACAACTACTCTAGGAACTAAAGTCTGCAGATAGGTCACATGTCCTTTATTACTACCTGCCATCATGCTAACTGTTTTTGGAACCGAATTACCTTTTGGTTCATCTGAGTCTGTTTTCGCACACATCAAAGCGTAATGTTTCCCCTTGCAAAATGGGCACTTCACAAACATCTTACACTTAACACTGACATGTCCCGGTCGTAGACACCTAAAACAAGCTCCCTTTTTCTTTAACGTTACTTGGCGTTCTTCTTGAGAATAATCAATAGCTACAGCACAGTCTTGAGAAAGATGTGAGGTTCTGCCACAGAATATACAAGCCGTATCTTTGTTATTTCTGTTTCCCTTACTAACTGAAACATCCTCTATTGAAATTAAAGAAGCCGCTGAAGGTATGTCCCTATTCTTAGTCTTGGTCCTATCATCTTGCTTAACTCGATCCGTCCTCTCGTTAACTTCAAAAGAACTATGTCTTAGCTTAAGCCGTTCTTCACCTTCTACCTCAGTCTTTAAGAAGGCAAACAATTCACTCAAGCAACAGTCAGGTTCCTTGGTAGACGTTTCTTTTGATACACGATACCTGTCCCAAGTTCTAAACATAACCTCTGGCAAGGCACTCTCTACCAGTGGAAATAACATTGCAGCATATTTCTCCTTTGTTACGCCCAAGGAATCAAGTGCTCTCAACTGTCCCTCCAGACTGTCATACAGTTGGGCTATGAATCTTAAACTATCCTTCTTTAACACCAAGGATAAAAGTTCCCTAACATAGTACTCAATGAGCAACTCATCCTTCCCATACCTAGACTTCAACAATTCTATAGCCTTTTTAGTTTTCCTTTGAAGGAGGAAAGTTTTCTACCAACTACTGAGCACACGAAACAGGTTCCATACACTGAATCAAATAAACAAATTTATCTTCATCTTTAAGCCTGCTATCTTCATGTATTTTAGTAAATTTAGCTTCAGAAACGGCTTGATCTCCAACTTGTAAGGCCTGCACTTTTCCCTAACCTTAAAATATTTCAAGTCGTACTGACTGCAATTGTTGATCTCTGTTTCAAGCACGATGTCTTCAAGGTCTTCCTTTAGCAGCAGCTCATTGTAAACTTCATCATCCAGACGTTTCAACTTCTCGTAGCGTTCCACAAGTGAAGCATATCTGCTACGAATCTCCACGTGGTCACCATCAGCAAGCGCTAACAGTTCTTCAAGCTTGTTTACCTCACGTGTAAATACGCCGCGTAATACTCGACGTTCGGTCATCGTTGTTCTGTTTTATTTGATGTTGAGATTGCCAGTAGTCCTGTCACGGTCGCCAGTTATATGCCATACCAAATCAGTTTAATATACAGTAATCAATATTTTATTAACACAACTGAACATCGCATCCAAAGACATTCCAAAGACACTACACTCAAAGATAACAAAATCAAAACTATGTAAATCAAAACACTGTCTATTTTCTACAGGAAGTAGATTGCTCGAAAGAGCTTTAGTTCACTTTCTCCATAATGGCGGCCAAGCGAAGTTGTTGTATTTAAATAGCCTTTTCTCGCATTTAAACCAAACAAACGCCGTCACACATGGTACAGCAAATGGTATACACCTTGTAATGCACTGATATCCTATTCAGCTCAATTGTTTACATAACGTCAAGATGGCGGCTGTGCGAAATTTTAAAATTAAGGTTTAATTTCTTGTGTCCTAATCATGCGATCGAAACCAACGTTTGAACAATGAACCTACGCAATAATCATCTAATAGTACATAGCTCTATGGCCTACAAAGTATATAAAAATCCAATATGGTGGCAATCGGAAATATTTAGACGATTCTCAATGTCAACTAATCTGTGACAGCAATCAAACTTAATTGTTTATAAACCACGAAATGGCGCCAGCGTCAAATTTTAAAATCTCGCTTTTAGCCTATTTCTATTTATGAAAAAATAGGCTTATGGGATCACCTTTCATCCGTGTGTGTACGTCCGTGTGTGTGCCCCCCCCCCCCCCCACTAATAAAATATAAGTGGCTGGATAGATTTCAATTAAATTCGGTAAGGTCATATTACTATTCTGGCCGACCCCAACCGTGCCCTACAAATTTTATTACGTTTCAAAAATCCAACATGGTGGCTGTGCGAAATATTTCACTGGCATTCTATATCTCCGAATCTCAGAAGACTTCTGTTACTTAGGAAGCAAAATAACCAGTAATGGACGGAGGAAAGAGGATATAAAAAGTAGGTTGGATCAGGCAAGAAAAGCGTTTCTATAGAAAAGAAATCTGTTGGCATCGAGCGTGGGCTCTATGGAAGTGAAAATTGGACTATTGGTGCAGCAGAAAAGAGGAGATTTGAAGCGTTTGAAATGTGGTGTTACAGGAGAATGATGAAGATCAGATGGGTAGATAGGGTTACAAACGAAGAGGTATTAAGACGAGTGGGAGAGGAGAGATGTTTCTGACGACTGCTAATGAAGAGAAGAGATAGGTTGGTAGGACACTTACTAAGATACCCAGGAATAGCAAACTTAGTTATGGAAGGAAGGGTCGAGGACAAGAACTGTAGGGGTAGACCGAGATTAGAATATGTTAGTTTGCCTCGAATGTAGGGTGTGGTAGCTATGTAGAGATGAAACGCCTAGATCAGGACAGGGAGGCATGGAGAGCGGAATAAAACCAGTCAAAAGACTGAAGACTCAAACAACAACATCAGCCGATATGAATGAATTGATTAATATCAAAGACACAAGATAAATGTATAGCGTAACACTAAAAAGTCCCTTGGTATTAAACCTTATATGGTGCACCATAAAGAAGGATGGAAAATTGAACGCCTAAATCAACATACCACAACATGATGTATGAAAATATGATAAAATAATCATCTGCAACAAATTTCAAACACATATTAAAACTCTAAAAATGCCTGATTTTCCTACAGACCATTGCCAGTGGAAGAACGTGGCTAGTATTAAGGGACTTTTTTCAAGAAACATTGTGTGTCTGAGTGTGTATATGTGTGCTCCCCCCTTTCAATTGAAACACGAAATTTTGTCCAGAGGTAGCACTAGAAAAGGGCACCTCAGTGTCATGTTTATTTTGCCGCCATCTTTACCAAATCTCAATTGTGGGTACTCAATTGGTCAAAACTTAACATTAATAAACGACTAAACTAATCATCAGGGACCCGGAACAGAACTGAAATGCGTTACGTACCGCTGTGTATGCCATACCGCGGCCCCGAGCTGGCTTGCGGTATCGTTCCGTAACTGTAACTTGGAACTCGGTACGAGCAAGTGGAACGTTACAGCCCTGGAACGATACAGTCGGAACTCGACTCCCAACTGTACCGAACATCAAGTTACGTCATAGCGGAACGTTACGTGTGGAACGGTACAGTCGGAACTCGCCTCCTAACTGTACCGAGCATCAAGGTACGTGTTAGCGGAACTTTAGCTCCTTTGTGACCAATAATAGTATTTCTCTTCTAAATTAAACCTCCCGTTCTTGCTTTTCGTTTACTTGTTAGCCTATTTTCATTTAGTAGTGATAGAAGGCATTTTTCAGTGATGCTTAATTCTAATAATGAAAGCTATTCAGTCGTGTTTACCGACTGAAAAGTTTCCTTTACTATGTACATTTATGAAAGATAGGCCTGTGACATCACATATAGTCCATGTGTGTGCACGTATGTGTGTGTTTGCATGTGTCCGTCGCCTCACTCCCCTCCCTAATAAAATCTAAACTGCTAGATCGATTTCAACGAAACTCGGTAAGGTCATTGTACTATTTTGTCCGACCCGACTGTGCTCTTCAAATTTTATTACATCTCACCAATCCAACATGGCAACTGTGCGAAATATTTCACCGGCATTTCATATCTCCGAAACTATTACAGATATCACCTTGACGTTTTGTATGGTGGAAAAAAGCACTAATAGAAGTGTAACGATGGGACTCTCAAAAATCTCTTTACAAAACGAACATGGCAGCAAAGCGAAGTTGTTGTATTTAAATAGACTTTTCTCGCATTTAAACCATCCGAGCGCCGTCACACATGGTACAGCAAATGGTATACACCTTGTAATGCACTGACATCCTATTCAGCTCAATTGTTTACATAGCTTCAAGATGGCGGCTGTGCGAAATTTTAAAATTAAGGTTTAATTTTTTGTGTCCTAATCATGCGATCGAAACCAACGTTTGAACAATGCACCTACGCAATAATCATCATCTAATAGTACATAGCTCTATGGCCTACAATGCATATAAAAATCCAATATGGTGACCTTCTGAAATATTTAGACGATTCTCAATGTCAACTAATCTGTGACAGCAATCAAACTTAATTGTTTTTTTAACCACGAAATGGCGCCAGTGTCAATTTTAAAATCTCGTTTTTAGCCTATTTCTATTTATGAAAAAATAGGCTTAAGATATCACTTTTGTCCGTGTGTGTCGGTGTGTTTGCCCCCAACTCCCACTAATAAAATCTAAGTGGCTGGATAGATTTCAATTAAATTCGGTAAGATCATAATACTATTCTGGCCAACCCCGACCGTGCCCTACAAATTTTATTACTTTTCAACAATACAACATGGCGGCTGTGCGAAATATTTCACTGGCATTCTATATCTCCGAATCTCAGAAGACTTCTTTTAAGTTACTTAGGAAGCAAAATAACCAGTGATGGTTGGAGGAAAGAGGATATAAAAAGTAGGTTGGCTCAGGCAAGGAAAGCATTTCTACAGAAAAGGAATCAGTTGACATCGTGTGTGGCACTCTATGGAAGTGAAAATTGGACTATTGGTGCAGCAGAAAAGAGGAGATTTGAAGCGTTAGAAATGTGGTGTTACAGGAGAATGATGAAGATCAGATGGGAAGAGAGGGTTATAAACGAAGAGGTATTAAGATGAGTGGGAGAGGAGAGATGTTTCTGGCGACTGCTAATGAAGCGAAGAGATAAGTTGGTAGGACACATACTAAGACACCCAGGAATAGCAAACTTAGTTATGGAAGGAAGGGTCGAGGACAAGAACTGTAAGGATAGACCGAGATTAGAATATATTAATCAGTTTGCCTCGAATGTAGGGTGTGGTAGCTATGTTGAGATGAAACGCTTAGCTCAGGACAGGGTGGCATGGAATGCTGCATCAAACCAGTCAAAAGACTGAAGACTCAAACAACAACATCAGCCGATATGAATTGATTAATATCAAAGACACAAGATAAATGTATAGCGTAACACTAAAAAGTCCCTTGGTATTAAACCTTACATGGTGCACCATAAAGAAGGATGGAAAATTGAACGCCTAAATCAACATACCGTAACATGATGTATGAAAATATGATAAAATAATCATCTGCAACACATTTCAAACACATATTAAAACTCTAACAAGAAGTTCCGTGACGAACTTAAGAGCTTACCTTCCCTAAAATTAAGATTCATGCCAATGATTAATCTACAGTATATGAACCTATCTAGAATAATGACGAAATTAAGTTGGTAATATCGAAATGTCCAATTAGTTCGAAATATACCTGGTATAATGTAGCCTAATAGAGCACTACAGTTGGCAGCCCTGGCGACTTAATATATACGACTTAGTTCCATCTCTTAAGGTACAGAATACACAATTTGGTAGAAGTCCAATTAATTTTACATGCAGTTATACTCTGGATTTATCAGCACTCGTAAAAGCATGTTTGGCAAGAATGTCATGCGTGTGCTGGTCAGAAATGATCTGAAATATTATGATATCTTGTTGTGCCAATTTTGAATGAAATCCATTTGTTAGTATAGACGTTACATGTTTTCTTAAATTGGACCTATCTGTAGGCATAGAATCATGTTGGCAGCACTTACTTACATTGATTACTCCAAATTTATCTAGAATGCCAGGTGCTATACGTGTGGAAAGTATGGAGCTGTTGGCTTGCATATTTTCTGATATATTGATCTTGGGGAAAAAATATAGACAGCATTTATTAACAGTTGGCAGCCCTGATTGCTCTTAAGAATGAGCATAGTCATATCTGTTAAGGTACACATAGCACATACGAAATTTGGTTGAAATGCAACTGATAGTATAGGAGTTACTTGTATTTAAAAATTGGTGCTATCAGCAGGCTTAGAATCATGTTGGTAGAACTGACTATATATGTTACTCCAAATTAATCTAAAATGTAAGGTACTACACGTGTTCATAGTTTAAAGCTGTCGGCTTGCATACTTTCTGATATACAGGTATTTGGATAAAAAATAGAGAGAGAATTATTAACAGTTGGCAGCCCTGTTGGTTCTTAAGAATACGCTCAGTAATATCAGTTTATGTCCACATATTACATACAACATTTGGTTGAAATCCAATTGATAGTACAGAAGTTATATGCATTTAAAAACTTGACTTATCAGAAAGCTTAAAATAATTTTGGCAACACTGTCATGTATGGCCTCATGGAAATTAAACAGAAATATCATTATCTACATGTGTGCCGATTTTGGAATAGCTCCCAAGCATACCTTGCAAGATATCCAACATGGAGCTCAAATTTCTAGTGCGTTTTTTCAGCAGTTGGTAGCAGTGACATTATTTTCAAATATGGGCTTGAGATATTCCGGTATACATCTTTACTCATACGAAAAATTGTTTTCGATTGCTGCAGCCGTTTATGAGTTGATAGGGGGGGGGGAGGACACACACAGCCAGCCAGACAGACAGATAGACAGATAGACAGACACACAGACACACACACATTTTCCCGGATCGATCTCAAAAGTCTACTTTTTCCCCATTTTTGCAAAATGTGAAAAGTAGACTAATAATTCCTGATTTTCGCACAGATCACTGCCAGCGGAAGAACGTGGCTAGTATTAAGGGACTTTTTTCAAGAAACATTGTGTGTCTGTGTATGTATATGTCTGCTCCCCTCTATCAATTGAAACACGAAATTTTGTACAGAGGTAGCACTAGAAAAGGGCACCTCTGTGTTATGTTTATTTTGCCATCATCTTTACCAAATCTCAATTGTGGCTACTCAATTGGTCAAAACTTAACATTAATAAACGACTAAACTAATCATCAGGGACCTGGAACCGAACGAAAATGCGTCACGTACCGCTGTGTATCACGTTACGTAACGTATGCCATAACGCGGCCCCAAGCTGGCTTGCGGTATCGTTCCGTAAGTGTAACTTTGAACTCGGTACTAGCAAGTGGAAAGATTCAGCCCTGGAACGGTACAGTCGGAACTCGACTCCCAACTGTACCGAGCGTCAAGGTACGTGTTAGCGGAACGTTACGTATGGAACGGTACAGTCGGAACTCGCCTCCTAACTGTACCGAGCATCAAGGTACGTGTTAGCGGAACTTTAGCTCCTTTGTGACCAATAATAGTACAGTGCACTCTCGGTAATTCGCGGTAATTAATGCACGAAATTCCGCGAATTATTGAAAACCGCGAATTATCCGCAGTTATTTTTGTTAAGCCTAGTAAAAACAAAACTATTGATTAAAATATTGAAATAGGCTTGAACACGCAAAATAATAATTATAACACTTGATTGTAGTGTCCTATAAGACATGCTAGGCTAGAGGAAGGCCTATGTGGATTATGCCTACAATAATATTTAAAAAAAAAGTAATTCCATTTTGTTTCTTAGATCGTTTATTCTAATTTTCGAGTGCACATTTCCGAAGAAAACATTATAAGAGAACAAAAATTCATTTCGTTTTTCTATATAAGAGATAAGTGTGACTAGAGACTGTGGGAAACTTTCGGGATTTCCGTTGCATTACTCCCGCACTCGATATCAACTGGATCTCAGGTTTCCTCACCAACAGTCAAATTCCGCGCTATTTCATCTTTGCCTTCATGTCTTAAATCATAATCGTCTTTATCGGCGTCTAACTTGCCCGTTCGAAATATCGTCGTTACAGATGTCGGCAAGAGCTTGCTTTTGTAGCGGTATTTTTCTCTTATGACTGGTTCAATGCATGAAGAGCATCCAACAAACACGCTCTATGTCTCGCGAAAGTTTACGTCATTACGCAATAATCCCTGTTTACAATACGCTGTCCGCGCATCCACCCTTCACAACTCACAGGTCAGCGACCTTTGAGTGTGGCTGTTGGGAAAGGGAGGGTAGGTTCCCAGTGAAGACGCATTCCTCTTGTCTTGTTTGGGCTTCGAAGATAAAGGAAATCTATGCTATACCACTCGCGGCAACCTACTCGTATGTTTCGAACTTGCGCAAGTAGGACTACTGTTCCATCACAGAGAAACGCAGTTCAGTCTTCTCGAATGTCAATGATTTCGTCTTTTCGCATTGCGTCCCACGAAAATTATTTTAAATGACGGGGAGGTTGCTTAGCTTGATAATTAGTTGCCGTGAGAATTTCTATTTAAAAATATATTTGGAGACCCGCGAATTAACCGCAAAGCGAATTATCCGCACCCGAATTATCGGGAGTGCACTGTATTTCTTTTCTAAATTAAACCTCCCGTTGTTGCTTTTCGTTTACTTGTTGGCCTATTTTCATTTAGTATTGATAGAAGCCATTTTTCAGTGATGCTTAATTCTAATAATGAGAGCTATTCAGTCGTGTTGACCGACTGAAAAGCTTCCTTTATTATTTACATTTATGAAAGATAGGCCTGTGACATCACAAAGAGTCCGTGTGTGTGTTTGCATGTGACCGTCGCCTCGCTCCCCTCCCTAATAAAATCTAAACTGCTGGAGCGATTTCAACGAAACTCGGTAAGGTCATAGTAGGGCCTACTATTTTGTCCAACCCGGACTGTGCTCTTCAAATTTTATTACATCTCACCAATCCAACTTGGCAATTGCGCGAAATATTTCACCGGCATTCCAAATCTCCGAAACTATTACAGATATCACCCTGACGTTTTGTATGGTGGAAAAAAGCACTAATATAATTTTAACTAAGGGACTCTCAAAAACCTCTTTACAAAACGAACATGGCGGCCAAGCGAAGTTGTTGTATTTAAATAGACTTTTCTCGCATTTAAACCAACCGAGCGCCGTCACAAATGGTACAGCAAATGGTATACACCTTGTAATACACTGACATCCTATTCAGCTCAATTGTTTACATAACTTCAAGATGGCGGCTGTGCGGAATTTTAAAATTAAGGTTTAATTTCTTGTGTCCTAATCATGCGATCGAAACCAACGTTTGAACAATGAACCTACGCAATTATCATCATCCAATAGTGCATAGCTCTATGGCCTACCATGTATATACAAATCCAATATGGTGACCATCCGAAATATTTAGACATTTCTCAATGTCAACTAATATGTGACAGCAATCAAACTTAATTGTTTTCTTAACCACGAGATGGAGCCTGTGTCAAATTTTAAAATCTCGTTTTTAGCCTATTTCTATTCATGAAAAAATAGGCTTATGAGATCACCTTTTGTCCGTGTGTGTCCGTGTGTGTGCCCCCACGCCCCACTAATAAAAACTAAGTGGCTGGATGGATTTTAATTAAATTCGGTAAGGTCATAGTACTATTCAGGCCGACCCCGATCGTGCCCTACAAATTTTATTACGTTCTAATAATCCAACATGGCGGTTGTGCGATATATTTCACTGGCATTCTATATCTCCGAATCACAGAAGACTTCTGTTACTTAGGAAGCAAAATAACAAGTGATTGATGGAGGAAAGAGGATATAAGAATTAGGTTGGCTCAGGCAAGGAAGGCATTTCTACAGAAGAGGAATCTGTTGACATGGAGCGTGGCACTCTATGGAAGTGAAAATTGGACTATTGATGCAGCAGAAAAGAGGAGATTTGAAGCGTTAGAAATGTGGTGTTACAGGAGAATGATGAAGATCAGATGGGAAGAGAGGGTTACAAACGAAGAGCTATTAAGGCGAGTGGGAGAGGAGAGATGTTTCTGGCGACTGCTAATGAAGAGAAGAGATAGGTTGGTAGGACACATACTATGACACCCAGGAATAGCAAACTTAGTTATGGATGGAAGGTCGAGGACAAGAACTGTAAGGGTAGAACGAGATTAGAATATGTTAAACAGTTTGCCTCGAATGTGGGGTGTGGTAGCTGTGTGGAGATGAAACGCTTAGCTCAGGACAGCGAGGCATGGAGAGCGGGATAAAACCAGTCAAAAGACTGAAGACTCAAACAACAACATCAGCCGATATGAATGAATTGATAAATATCAAAGACATAAGATAAATGTATAGCGTAACACTAAAAAGTCCCTTGGTATTAAACCTTACATGGTGCACCATAAAGAAGGATGGAAAATTGAACGCCTAAATCAACATACCGCAACATGATGTATGAAAATATGATAAAATAATCATCTGCAACAAATTTAAAACACATATTAAAACCCTAACAAGAAGTTCCGTGACGAACTAAAGAGCCTACTTTTCCTAAAATTAAGTTTCATACCAATGATTAAACTAGTGTATATGAACCTATCTAGAATAATGACGAAATTAAGTTGTTAATATCGAAATGTCTAATTAGTTCGAAATATACCTGGTATAATGTAGTCTAATAGAGCAGTACTGTTGGCAGCCCTGGCGACTTAATATATACATCTTCGTTCCATCTCTTAAGGTACAGAATACACAATTTGGTTGAATTCCAATGAACTTTACATGCAGTTAGACTCTGGATTTATCAGCATGCGTAAACGCATGTTTGGCAACAATGTCATGCGTGTGCTGGTCAGAAATGATCTGAAATATTATGATATCTTGTTGTGCCAATTGTGGATGAGATCCATTTTTAGTATACAAGTTACATGTTTTTTTTAAATTGAACCTATCTGCAGGCATAGAATCATGTTGGTAGCACTGTCTTATATTGATTACTCCAAATTTATCTAGAATGCAAGGTGCTATACGTGTGGAAAGTATGGAGCTGCTGGCTTGCATATTTTCTGATTTATTGATATTAGGGAAAAATATATAGACAGCATTTATTAACAGTTGGCAGCCCTGATTCCTCTTAAGAATAAGCATAGTCATATCTGTTATGGTACACATAGCACATGCGAAATTTGGTTGAAATCCAACTGATAGTACAGGAGTTACATGTATTTAAAATTTGGTGCTATCAGCAGGCTTAGAATCATGTTGGTAGAACTGACTATATAAGTTACTCCAAATTAATCTAAAATTTAAGGTACTAAATGTGTGCATAGTTTAAAGCTGTCGGCTTGCATACTTTCTGATATTTTGGTATTTGGATAAAAAATAGAGAGAGCAATTATTAACAGTTGGCAGCCCTGTTGGTTCTTAAGAATACGCTCAGCCATATCTGTTTATGTCCAAATATTACATACAAAATTTGGTTGAAATCCAATTGATAGTGCAGAAGTTATATGCATTTAAAAACTAGACCTATCAGAAAGCTTAAAATTATTTTGGCAACATTGTCACGTATGGCCTCCTGGAAATTAAACAGAAATAGCATTATCTACTTGTGTGCCAATTTTGGAATAGCTCCCATGCATACCTTGCAAGATATCCAACATGGAGCTCAAATTTCTAGTGCGTTTTTTTTCAGCAGTTGGTAGCACTGACATCATTTTCAAATATGGGCTTGAGATATTCCGGTATTCATCTTTACTCATACTAAAAATGGTTTCGATTGCTGAAGCCGTTTATGAGTTGATAGGGGGGGGGGGGGGGGGGGGGGAGACACACACAGAGCCAGCCAGACAGACAGACAGGTAGCCAGACAGAAACACATTTTCCCGGATCGATCTCATAAGTCAACTTTTTCCTCATTTTTGCAAAATGTCAAAAGTAGACTAAAAATGCCTGATTTTCTTACAGATCACTGCCAGTAGAAGAACGTGGCTAGTATTAAGGGACTTTTATTCAAGAAACATTGTGTATCTGTGTGTGTATATGTCGGCTCCCCCCTATCAATTGAAACATGACATTTTGTACAGAAGTAGCACTAGAAAAGGGCACCTCAGTGTCATGTTTATTTTGCCGCCATCTTTACCAAATCTCAATTGTAGCTACTCAATTGGACAAAACTTAACATTAATAAACGACTAAACTAATCATCCGGGACACGGAACAGAACTGAAATGCGTTACGTACCGCTGTGTATCACGTTACGTAACGTATGCTATAACGCGGCCCCAAGCTGGCTTGCGGTATCGTTCCGGAACTGTAACTTGGAACTCAGAACGAGTGTGTGGAACGTTACAGCCCTGAAACATTACAGTCGGAACTCGACTCCCAACTGTACCGAGCATCAAGGTACGGGTTAGCGGAACTTTAGCTCCTTTGTGACCAATAATAGTATTTCTTTTCTAAATTAAACCTCCCGTTGTTGATTTTCGTTTACTTGTTGGCCTACTTTCATTTAGTAGTGATGGAAGCCATTTTTCAGTGATGCTTAATTCTAATAATGAAAGCTATTCAGTCGTGTTGACCGACTGAAAAGCTTCCTTTATTATTTACATTTATGAAAGATAGACCTATGACATCACATATAGTCCGTGTGTGTGTACGTATGTGTGTGTTTGCATGTGACTGTCGCCTCACTCCCCTCCCTAATAAAATCTAAACTGCTGGAGCGATTTCAACGAAACTCGGTAAGGTCATAGTACTATTTTGTCCAACCCCGACTGTGCTCTTCAAATTTTATTACATCTCACCAATCCAACTTGGCAATTGCGCAAAATATTTCACCGGCATTCCAAATCTCCGAAACTATTACAGATATCACCCTGACGTTTTGTATGGTGGAAGAAAGCACTAATAGAAGTGTAACGATGGGACTCTCAAAAACCTCTTTACAAAACGAACATAGCGGTCAAGCGAAGTTGTTATATCTAAATAGACTTTTCTCGAATTTAAACCATCCGAGTGCCGTCACACATGGTACATCAAATGGTATGCACCTTGTAATGCACTGACATCCTATTCAGCTCAATTGTTTACATAACTTCAAGATGGCGGTTGTGCGAAATTTTAAAATTAAGGTTTAATTTCTTGTGTCCTAATCATGCGATCGAAACCAACGTTTGAACAATGAACCTATGCAATTATCATCATCCAATAGTACATAGCTCTATGGCCTACAAAGTATATAAAAATCCAATATGGTGACCATCCGAAATATTTAGACGATTCTCAATGTCAACTAATCTGTGACAGCAATCAAACTTAATTGTTTTTTAACCACGAGATGGCGCCAGTGTCAAATTTTAAAATCTCGCTTTTAGCCTATTTCTATTTATGAAAAAATAGGCTTATGGTTCACCTTCTGTCCGTGTGTGAGCCCCCACGCCCCACTAATAAAATCTAAGTGGCTGGATAGATTTCAATTAAATTCGGTAAGGTCATAGTACTATTCTGGCCGACCCCGACCGTGCCCTACAAATTTTATTACGTTTCGACAATCCAACGTGGCGGCTGTGCGAAATATTTCACTG
Organism: Meconema thalassinum; assembly: GCA_946902985.2. NCBI lineage: Eukaryota > Metazoa > Arthropoda > Insecta > Orthoptera > Tettigoniidae > Meconema > Meconema thalassinum. The sequence goes on along the minus strand of OY714911.1, from coordinate 9,737,866 downwards.
TCATTCTATATCTCCGAATCTATTACTCATATCAACCTGAAATTTTGTACGGTGATAAAAGGCACTACTACAAAATCGTTCAAGGGACTTTCATAAACCTGTTAACTACAAAAACATGGCGACCATGCGAATTTGAAACATTTAAATAGAATTTTCTGGCGGGTTAAAAATCCGAACGCAGTGAAACTTGGTACAGCAATTCTTTATACACTTTGCAATGCACTGACATATATTTTTGTCAAATTATTTACATAACCTCAGGATGGCAGTTGTGCAAATTTTTAAAATTAAGTTTTAATTTTTTGTGTCGCAATCATGCAATCGAAATCAACGTTTGAATAATGAACCTACGCAATAATAGTCATCTAATAGTACATAACTCTATGGCCTACATATGTTACAATCCAACATGGCGAGCATCCAAAATATTTAGACGGATCACAAAATCTGATAATCTGACAGCAGTCAAATTGACATTTTGTGTGTTGATAGAGGCTATAAACATAAGTTCACCTATGAAACTTTCATAACCTGGTGATCACAAATCCAACCTGACGGCGACGCGAAATGCGAATATTGAAAAAGATGAGCACAGTGAAACTTGGTATGGTATATGCTTATACAAATTTTAATCCACTGGCATCTAATTTATTTCAATTTTTTTTAGAACCAAAAGATGGAGGCTGTGCAAAATTTTAAAATCTCGTTTTTACCATTTATTGTGTCCTAATCATGCAATTGAAGTTTGAATAATACTCTTACACAATAATCTTCATGTAATAGTACATAACTCTAAGGCCTACATATATAACAATCCAACATGTCGACTATCCGATATATTTAGACGGTTCTCAATATCTACGAATCTATTACAGCAATCAAACTGAATTTTGTAAGTTGATAGAGGCAATTAACATAAGCAGGATAAATGAAACTAGGCTACACATTTCTTCACGGAAATACTTATTATTTCTTGTGTCCTAATTATGCGATTGAAGTTTGAATAATATATTTACGCAATTATCTTCATGTTCTTATATTATATTTTTTAAGCGTATGGCTTTTAGTGCCGGGAGTGTCCGAGTACATGTTCGGCTCGCTCAAGTTTTCAGCTACTTCTATGCGGACACCCATGGGGTGAGCTACAAGTACCGTCCCGTGTGGTGGTTGTCTGGCGAGGAAAATGTGAATGTAAGGATGAGGAATTGGAAGGTAGAGGCTGTGGCCTATAGTTGGGGACTAACCCCGACATTTGCCTGGAAGGAAGATAGGAAACTACAGAAAACCATCTTCAAGGTTGCCGGTGGAGGGTTTCGAGCCTCCTCGCCTACCGGATGTGAGCGACTGCCTGCAGTCACGCCGTAACGAGCACGGTTAACTCAACCGGTATCTTCAGGTAATAGTAGTCTACAAAACTCTATGGCCTACATACCGAACGGTCCACTGGCCCCTTGCGATCCAGTTTTATGCACTGTCACATGTACTACAATTCTGAAAGACATAGGTCCCTCTCCCTAAACCGGGGTAATATAACGAGATGTGTGTTTACGGGCTGGAAGACAGCAGGAATCGTGAGCGCCACTATTAATTCAGTATGGGTACCTCGAATGAACCCGTTAAACGAGCCGAGATACGCAGAACACACACTTGAAAACAAGAGGTGCACGCACACACCAAGAGCAGGTATTGTATAGACCGAGAGGTGCGCGTTGCAGGTCAAATGTCGCAGTAGCTCACATGGCAAGCGCGCGATTGGAGTTGCCAGGCAAGTGGCAAGGTTATATACTTAATCGTTTTCACAGACTGATTAGTTTTTTTTTTCGTTATCTTTTTACCCTCCTGGGTTGGCTTTTCCCACGGACTAAGCGAAGGACGGTGTCCTGCAACTTGAGGCTCTGAATCAGGGGATACAACTGGGGAGTGTGACTAGCAATTCGCCCAGGCGGCCTCACCTGCGAAGTGAACAGTGGCCTGATGAGGGGATGGGAAGAGTGAGCGGGATAGGCAAGGAAGAGGGAAGGAGGCGGTCGTGGCCTTTGGTTAGGTACTGTACCTTTCCAGCATTTGCCCGAAGACGAAGTGGGAAACCACGGAAAACCACTCGAAGATGGCTGAGGTGGGAATCGAACCCACTCTACTCTTCTCCCCGAGGCTGAGTAGACCCCGTTTCAGCCCTCATACCACTTGTCAAATTTCTTGTTAGAGCCGGGTATCGAACCTCAGACCTACGGGGTGGCATTTATGCACGCTGACCACTACACCACGGAGGCGACACGATTTGTTTATTTGGCTCTGTAAAAGACCATGTCACTGCGGAGGCCCGGGTTGAAATCTCGGCTCTGCCACGAAATTTTGTTCCTGGTCTGAGGCCTGGAACGGGGTTCACCCAACCTCGTGGGGCACACAGACTTAGTAGAGGCAGGTTCGCTTCCTGCCTCAGCCATCCTAGAAGTGGTTTTCCGTGGTTACCCACGTCTCCTCCAGGCGATTGCTGGGTTGGTTCCTTTCGACAGGACCACGGCATCTTTCTTCCCACTCCCTTCGCTGCCCTTTCCTTCATTAGACCCAAGTTCGTGGTCACAGGCGATTGGCTTGTCACCATCGCCAGTTGTATCTGCTGTCAAGGTGTGTTCAGCTCCGAGGCACTGTCCTGGAATTCGACGGTAGAGGACTGATCCCTCGCAAAGTCCGAGGGTAAAGCCGAGCTTGGAGGGTAAGCGATCAAATAAAAAGAAAAAGAAAAGAAGACCGTGTGTATCATTGCATAAGCTAAGGTGCTGGATTGGACAAGGATGAGGAGGTGATTGTCTCTGGCTAGGGCACAGGCAACCAGTTAGCTACGTCGTACATGTTCCAAGCTTCGTAGACCACAGTTAGGGCAAAGTGTGCCCCATTGGAACGAAAACAACATGCGATGGCAAGTCAGTATGTAGCTGCGCGAACTCGCTCCTTCGACGTAATTCACAACACGAAGCGTATTCACTGCCTCGAGATGTATTCCAGCGAAGAGCATATGAATATGTTCAGGCGCGGATCCAGAGTTTGGCTTGGGGGGGGGGGGGGGTCAGAGAATCGAAATAGTTAAGCAAAATGGTATCACTAAAAACGCAATCACAAAATAACCAAACGTACAAAACCAGACCAATTTTTTGCAAGCTACATGGATAGAAATTTGATGCGTTTAGCGCACCTAAAATATTCGTACAAATTGCAACGGCGTGTTTTGCGACTTTTACATCGAGCTTCGAGAAAAATACCAAAGTACCTTGCAGTTTCGGCAAGTCGGGTTGGTACCGACAAAGGGAGAAAGTCACAGCTTAAATTGCCAACCAACCTTGCAGTTTGGACGTCGGAAAATTTTTTTGGTGCGAAAAAAGCCCCAAATTCCTATTCGTGCATTGCTGCACATTCATCGTGACATCACTATAAACATCGATTCAGTAATCACAAGGTTTGCTAAACAAAATAGACGAGTTGATTTTGTTATATAAATACTCGTTTTTATATCACAGGTATGAAGTAGGAAATAAGTACAGTTGTAACAGAACACAATAATTGCAATAAAGAAATTTTCAGTATTGAATAAAATGAAAAAAAAAACTGTTTTTCAGTTAAAATTCGTTAAGTTTCATTTGTCTGGTTATTTTGTTTTGGTTTTCTGAGTTTGTAAAAAAAGTGTTCTCCGTTTGGGGGAGGGGGGGGGGGTCATGACCCCCGTGACTCCCCCCCCCCCCCTTGAATCCGCGCCTGAATATGTTATATTAATGGAGGAGCTCGACAGAATGCATACCAGGCGCATCGCCTGTACCAAGAACTCTATCCGGATAGACAACGACCGACAGGCATGGTATTTCGGAGTGTGGAAAGACGCCTGGGAGATACTGGATCCCTGGGAAAAACACGGCCTGTTTGAGATCATCGCGTGACGTCTGCTCACAGTGAAGAGGTTGTGTTTGACGATATCCGGCGTCACCCTCATACTACCACATGGGCCATTGCACTGGAGACGAACATCAGCCGAGTGTCTGTTATGCGGATAATGCACACTCACTGGTCTCACCCGTACCATCTGCACTTACACCTGGAGATACATGGTCATGATTTCGAAGCACGGGTGGCGTTCTGTTGAAACTGATCCGGCTTTATAGCGACCATCTTATTTACGGACGAAGCACGATTCCACAACAATGGAACCGTTTATCGTCATAATATGTATTACTGGAGTGTGGGTAATCCCCATTGGGTGCGACAGACATCCTTTTAGGTACACCCCCGTGTGGGTTGCGGGTTAGAATACACACACGGTATGCTCTGCTTGTCGTAGGAGGACACTAATAGGGCCGACAAGACAGACTGACATGACTGACTTTGATTTTGAAGACTCCCTGTTGATGGGAAGAGAAAATTCATCTACGGTATCCCCTGCCTGTAAAAGGTCTTTTCCGACTTCCGGTCCCATTTTTGGTTTGACCCTTAGAAATAAACGTCATGCTGCCTGCGGAAGGGCCACCAACTTGGCCATCTGGCCAGAAAGCCTGGACGGTATTTCCCATCCCGTCAGGTGGGTGCGCCATGTACCCTTGCAGTGGTATCCGCCTCACAACGGAGGTCCCTGCACGGCCGAATAATTTCGCCAAACATATCACTGTGCATGCCGAGGGGGAAGTGCCTATTCAAGGCACTGGGACCCCGGGCAATACCTGCTATGCCAGGTAGGTATTGCCTTGGCTGGGTGGTGCCCACAGTGATGACCCTCGTTCGGAGTAGGTTGTATTCGGGGAGGGTGATTTCAGGATGACGCGAAAGCGGCCCAATAAATCATCAGAGGGTGGCCCCCTTAAATAGCCGTCTCTTGAGTGTCGGATCAGGGATAAAACTTTCAATGCACGTTTCCCTGTTGACAAGTCACATCGCTACCTGGTAGCTATCAGGACAGACGGGGATTATTTCAAAGTGGTGAAATCAATGATCTTTTCCGAGGAATTCGAGGGGAAATTTGGAGATCTAAACGGGATTTCCAAGCTCCGGAACGGACAGCTCCTACTGCATACAATTAGCCGACAGCAAACCGAAACGTTGCTGGAATGCACGCATTTCAGCGAAATTCCCGTTAAGGTCTCAAAACACGAAACGCTGAATAAGGTCCGTGGAGTTATTTTCCATCGTAAATTCATTTTGAATAGCGATGCGGAATTGTTGCGGAATCTGGGGAAGATAGGCGTCACCAAGATTGGGCGCATCACCCGAATGATTGGAGAGAACAGCGTCGATACCGGCGCTTTTATTCTCCATTTTGAGGGTGATGTTTTACCTAAGCAGATGTAGGTCACATCGAACCACTGCGATGTTCGACCGTACATCCCTCCACCTATGTGATGTTATCAATGCCAGAAATTCGGGCATGTTTCTGCCTGGTGCACTGCCAAGGCCGTGTGTAGAGAGTGTGACAAGGGGACACATGAGGGTGAGAGGTGTACGCCTCCCCCGATTTGTCCTATACCAGACCCAAAACAACTGTGAACATGGGCTCGCCCATTAGCGTGCGTCCAGCGGAGCGCTGTTGCCACAGTGAGACTGACAGAGATGACACAGCTCTACGCTCGCAGTATACACACGACCTTCCCCCAGAACACAAGGCGCTCCGAATGCAAGCGCATGTACGAGCTGGGGGACCTGATCCTTCGAATATCTATCCTCACAACGGATTGCACACAATGTGATATGAGGCAGATATAAGATGCCAAACAAACGTTATTCGTGAAAGTGACCACCAGCGACCAGCATTCTTGGCTGTCGCGCAGGAGGTTCAGGTTCGATTGCCGGCTCTGCCAAGCTATTTAATTTTAGTCTGAGGGCTAGAACAGGGTTCGCTCAATCTCGTGAGGCAAAGCTGGGAAGATGTAGGTAAAATTCCTACCTCAGTCATCCTGAAAGTGGTTTCTCATTTATACTCCGGGCAAATGCCGGGATGGTTCCTAACTTAAGGACACGGCCGCCTCCTTCCCAATCCTCACCAGAATAATAATAATACACACACTCTAATACAGACACCACAGTAACCCAGATTTTCAGACAAGTACACGGGGCTAAAGTACGAATATGTCCAAGCCCCTCAAATGAAACAACAATTACAACGTTATTATATCACATGACGTAATCTACACCCCAAGCCATTCTGAATAACATTGCTTGGTAGCCCTTTATAAGGTAATAGAAACAGAGAATACAATTTTTGGGATATTTTTTTGTTTATTGGAGACCACCTTGTGGTGTACTGGCTAGCACATTGCTGTCCATTCTTGGCTGTCACCGCGGAGTCCCGGGTACGATTCCCAACAAATGTAATTCTGGTCTGAGGGCTGGAACACGGTACACTCAGCCTCGTGATGCAAACCTAGGAATATGTGGGTTGGATTCCTACCTTAGCCATCCTGGAAGTGGTTCTACTGTGGATTCGCACTTCTACTCCAGGCAAATGCCGGGATGGTACCTAACGTAAGGCCACGGCCGCTTCCTACGCAAATCCTTCCTCAATTACAAATATACACACTAGTAAAGACATCACAGTGTCACAGGTTATCAGATAAATTCCACACACACCCAAATACACGGGGCTACATGACCACGATGTCACAAAGCCCCTACAACAATAATAATCAACAACAACAACAACTCTTGCTGTCACCCATGATGTCCAGATTCGATTCACGGCTCAAGCAAGACATTTAGTTCTGGTCTTAGGGTTAGAACCGGGTACTCTATGCCTCGTGAGGTAAGACTGTGAAGAGGTGAGTTTTATTCGACTCAATTAAAAAAAAGAAAACATATTTGCCGACAACACAACAACACAGGTTATCAGATTTTGTGTTTTCACGTACTTCTGTATTCGAAAGATTCTTTAAAAGGCCGTATACCCTGAAAAATATTGTTCTTGCCTCGCTGTTCGACTGCCACTCGGCTTGCTACGGAACATTGTTATGAGTTCAAAACATCAGCTCACAGCACTAACTTCTATAAGCTCCACTACTGAATTGATACAGCCATGCTGTCACTGTTATCTTCCCCAGCGAAACTAAATATTTCAACACCTAACCATTCTTCGCTCTAATTATCCCTTCAGTTCAAGAGCAGAAGATATCTCCCGAACGGCTGGTCGTATCGTCATGGGGTTTGCACAGTCAGCTTCAGAATGTTTAGCTCTATAACATAGGTTCATCTAAATAATTGGATAATTAATGATTTTCGTGCGCGGAGAGAAATAGGGATTTCGTACGGCACAGCGAGCCCAGATTGTGTAGTCAACTAGGCAACGCCGCGCTATGCAATTGGCTGGCGCGGGTGAGCGCGTGAATCTGGCTCCTCCCTCATGTTCACAGTTGTTTTGGGCCTGGTATAACTGCCAAGGAAGCCACTCTCCACGATCGAAGCAGTGCCCTGAGTTCTGTAAAGAAGCCACAATCCAAGAAATCAGAACATTGCATCGGCTGTCATATCACGATGCTCGCAAGAGGTACTGTGATATGGATGCCCCCGAAGTTCGGGTGACGTTTGTGGCCGCAGCGACACCCTCATTCACCCCTGCTGTCACAGTTCCCAGTGTAGTACCCTCGACGTCCGGTAATTCAGCAGATTTGAAATCACCCCTCGCTGTACCAGCGAAAATTGTCTGCCCGAAGGAGGTCCCACAACCTTCTTCGGGCAAGGAAAAGAAGGCGACAGTTATATCATCTAAACCGGCGAAATCGGAGAAGTCCTCTTCTTCTTCGAACCGGTCGGCTAACATGTCTTCCTCAGTTCACAGGGGAAAGAAGAGTTTGCCGACCAGGGCTGGTCCTTCTTCCAGTCCACCCGATATGACAAAAGTAGTAGTGGAGATGAGAGAGAAGGTTCGTCGCCATCTCTCTCGCCCTCCTCCTGACGGAGTGGCTACTGTCTCTGCTGGCCTTCCCGCTCCCACGACCATCAAGGGAGGGAAGCCGGCTGAAGCCAAACTCGTCCGTATGGAGGACCTCCCCTACAAATAGGAAAATACATCAGCGGAGGAGAGAGGAACGGTTCAGCGCCGTTTCTCTTCCTCTCCTAGAGACAGGGCTGCTTAGGTATCTGCTGGCCATTCCACTCCCACCACCACCAGTGGAGTGGTGTCAGCAGGAGCGGTCATGTTTTGTAAGGAACTGGCGTCTGTGGGGAAGCGACCATCTACTTCCCCAAATAGACGTCAGCGCCGATCAAGAAAGAAATCTCTTCGGGACATGTCGGGGACAGACACCCAGTCTTCGGACCGGGAGAAAGTCCCTCGACACCGCTCTCGCTCTTCCCCAAGAGCGAGACTCGTGAAGTCCGACGAGGACCGCGCGCCATCCAGGGGACTACCCGCTCCATTTTCTTTGTCTTCGGACCGAGATGTGGAGATTGAGGTGCGCTCTCCTGCCCCATCATATCCAACTAGAGATGAGGAATGGTGGCAAACGGTCAAGCGTAAGTAGAAGACCCACTTCTACTTACAAGGGAACTGTAATAGCTATTCTGGTCATCTCAATGAGTTACGTCAATTAATATCTTCGTTTTCGACAAATTGTCTGTCTTCAGGAATCCAGGTTTCGTCCTGGACGTGAGACAATAATGCGTTACTTCAACATCTTCTCTGAAGACCCGGTGGATGGAGCTGTGGCCGTCGGTGTCGTCTGCATTCTCGTCCACTCTAGCCTCTTTAGTGAAGAGGTGCCGTTGCGTACTCAGCTAGAGGCAGTTGCGGTTCGTACTTCGTCGCCAGTAATGGCAACAGTATGTAACGTGTACATTCCACCTGATTCTCAACTGGATTGAAACCAGCTGGTGGATCTAGTCTCTCAGCTCCCTCCCCCCCCCCCCTCCTTTTCTCCTTCTGGGATATGTTAATGCCCACAACACCATCTAGGGCTCCGCTACCACTAGTGATGGAGGGAGGGATTTTGAGAGACTGATCAGGTGGCTGGAGCTGTATTTCTTAAACACAGGGGAACCTACGCACTTCTCTATTGCACACGGCACTTATTCAAATGTCGATATCACCTTGTGCTGTCGTGCGCTGGTTCCCCTGCTACAGTGGGGTGTACACAACGACCTTTGTATTAGTGACCATTTCCCGATTATCATTACTCTTCCGAACCAGAGAGCCATCGAATTACCAAGTCGATGGCTTCTCCGTCGGGCTGATTGGACAACTTTCACAGCACGTGCTGATTTTGCCTAAGATACCTTTGAGAGTGTCTATGATCATACCATTCACATAACGCATGGTATTTCGGCTGCTGCTGAGGAAACAATACCTTCCTCATCCGGCAACTCCCACCGGAAACTTGCCCCTTGGTGGACAGCAGAGATTGCAGCAGCCTTTAAAGATCGCCGACGTGCTTTCAAATGCTACCGGAGGCAAAACACTATGGCCAACCTTATCACCTTCAAAAGGATGCGTGCTAGAGCCCGATATCTGATTCGGGAGAGTAATAAAACGACGTGGGAAAAGTATGTGTTGTTTATGACGACACATACTCCTTCATCTCAAGTGTGGACTAAGCTTCGTCGGATCTCCGGACTCCCGATATCATTGATGGCACACGGAGTCTCCATCATCGGAGACATCATCATGGACCAACTCGCCAATGCCAACCGTATTGGATCGCACTTCAATGATGTATCCTGTTCTGGGAGTTACGATCCTACGTTTCTGACTCTGAAGCGGGAGGCGGAGGCTCACCCCTTGTCCTTTGCCACTACTGCTTTGGAGTCCTACAATGTACCATTCTCTGAAAGGGAACTGCGCAGTGCGCTTTCACTGTGTAGGGATACGTCTCCCGGACCGGATAACATACAGAATCAAATGTTAAAACATCTGTGCGAATCCAGTATAAACCAATTGTTGGTCCTCTTCAATCGTATATGGATTGATGGGTAGTTTCCAACTCAATGGCGAGAGTGGATCATGATACCGGTTCCCAAGGCTGGAAAGGATCCCAAACTTGTCAGCAGATACAGGCCTCTCAAATGCCCTATGTAAGCTGCGAGAGAAGATGGTGAACCATCGACTGGTGTGGTTCCTGGAAGAGAGAGGCTTACTGTCAGGGTACCAGTCTAGATTTCGCTCCCATATGTCCACCACCGTCTATCTGGTGCGACTTGTGAGCGCCATACAGGAGGCATTTCTCCGAATTACCTACGACACCATATGGCGCTACGAGATCCTTTCCACCCTTCATGAGTGGGGACTCCGTGGTAATCTACCGACTTTCATTACGAATTTCATGTAGTCCGACTCTTCCGTGTAAGGGTCGGTAGAACATATCGCAATATTATACCCAAGAACACGAAGTTCCTCAGGGTTCTGTTCTGTCACCTTGTTCGAGGTTGTCATATCTTTTGGCCAAAGATGCTACATTAAGATTGTTATTTTTTTTCTCTATTATCCTTTTTCCACTGTTGTAAAATTGACTGTCATGGCATCCAGAAGTGTCAATAAATGTTTGTTTTGAATTGATATATTTTCCTTAAATATAAAAGAAGAAAGAATCTGCGATACGCCGGTGAGCGTAAAAGTAAAATAAGTGGCGACCAGTGATAGGATAAATATATCAATATATTTTAATTATGGAGACAACCCAACGTGAACTGGATCGAGCGATAAAGCTACGTAAGGTAACACGGGCGGCGTTTTCGAGGCAGTTGAATAACCTCAAAGGTGAAATTGATGACGTCCAGATGACAGCTCATGAAAAGCGAAGGAAAGTTCAGGTTTCCCTTTCTTTACTTCGGAAGAAAAATGATGAGCTCCTGCAGCTGGATGGTAAGGTCGTAAGTCTAAAACTTGACCTCGGCCAAGAGGACTTGGACGACGAATGTAGACTTGCCGATGACTATCAACGTCAATTTCTTGATATAGAGGTGAGTGTTGAATATATTCTACCTTCAGGAGGCATCGCTCAAGACAACAGTGATTGTAGCAGTGTAGATCTTGTGAGTAAGAGAAAATTCAAACTACCTAAATTAGAACTAAGGAAATTTGATGGCGATGTAAAACAGTGGATACAGTTCAGGGGTCAGTTTGAAAAAATAGACAAGGATCCGGATATTGCACCGGAAGATACGTTTCAATACTTAATGCAAGCTACAGTGAAAGAGTCTCGTGCTCGAGAAATTACTGAAAGTTTCCACCTATTGGGGAAAATTATACGAAGGCAGTAGAATGTTTAAAGAGCAGGTTCGGTAGAGATGATCTGTTGGTTGAAGTTTACGTAAGAGAGTTCTTAAGAAATCTTCCACTCCCGGTGATGGCAATTCAATGTGTAGCCTTTATGACAACTTGGAATCGCACATACGGTCACTTGAAACCTTAGGTGTTACAACAGATAAGTGTGCATCTATGTTGTATCCTTTAGTAGAGTCATGTTTGCCTGAGGAGTTTCTTAGGGCCTGGCAAAGAAGTTCCAATTTTGCACACACACGTGATTCGAAAGATAGGTTAGACAATCTCATGCTATTCATGAAAAGGGAAGTGGAAGCCGAGGAACGGATCAGTTTAGCAATTTCCGGTTTTGGAATCAAAGATAATAACAGGAGTAGAGACCAACCCAAATTGTCAGAGCACATTGCTACTGCAGCTGACTTGTTAAACACTAACCCAGTTGAAGAGAGGAGAGGGTACTGTATTTTTTGTGGAGGTCAACATGATGCCCTTAATTGCTTTAAAGCACACTAATTAGGTCTATCTGAGAAACAGAAGGTCCTAAAGGACAAGGGTGGGTGTTTTAAGTGCTTTAAGAAGGGACACTGTGTCAATAAATGTAAAGCCGTAGTACGGTGCATTATTTTTAGTAAGAGCCACCAAGTTCTGATGTGCCCTGATTTACCTCAGAATAAACAAAATATATCCCATAATAATGTCGAACACAGGCAATCCGGGGGGAAGAATGAACAAAAGACAAATTCGCTGAGTAATATTTCTAAATATCCTAAAGTTATTTTGCAAACTTTGGTTATAAAGATGAAAGGTATTGACTCTTCCTTCTCTGTTAGAGCCTTAATTGACTCAGGATCCCAAAGATCCTATGTTAAGAAAGACATTGTTAAAAGATTAGGTTACACTCCAGTCAGAACTGAAACAATTAAACATGACCTTTTTGGGGGAGTGAAAACGAGTGCTAATGAACATTCATGTTACAAAGTAGAAATTGAAAGCCTGGATGGAAAATATCAATGTAATTTTGAAGTATTGGATCAGGTTTTAATATGTAATGGCATCCCTTCGGTCAAGAAAGGACCTTGGTTGAATGAACTTGAGGAAGGGAATATCAGCCTAACAGATATTGGGGATGAGTCTAGGCCTGTGGACTTGCTGATTGGAGCGGATGTAGCGGACAAACTTCAGACAGGAAATATTAAAGTTCTATCTTCTGGTTTGGTTGCTGTGGAAACAAATTTAGGCTGGACTTTGATGGGGAAAGTTCCACAACAATCTTCTGTTAACTTGGCAGAAGAAGTTACAGCTCTGTTTGTTAATGAGATCAACGATCGCTGGAGCCTAGATACCATTGGAATCTCAGACTCAGCTGTTAAAATGTCCAAAAATGAAAGACAGCTTCAAATTAGAGATGATTTTCTAAGAGGTATTACTGTAAATGATGAGAGACGTTACGAAGTTTCATTGCTATGGAAAGAAGATAGCTTGGCTCTTCCTAGTAACAGGGAGCTAGCACTCAAAAGGTTAGAATCTACCACTAGAAAGCTTCAGTCTCAAAATCTTCTCATTTCATACGATGCAGTTCTAGCTGAGTGGGAAGAACTGGGAATTATTGAAGAAGTACCAGTCAAAGAAGTAGGGAATTATGGACACTACCTACCACATCGAACTGTTATTAAGGAGAATAGCACCACCAGAGTTCGTCCTGTATTTGACGTGTCAGCAAGAGGTAGAAATGCTCCTTCTCTCAATCATTGTTTAGAGTGTGGACCCAATCTGATTGAACTGATTCCTTCCCTGTTACTAAAATTTCGGGAAGGGTGATTTGGGGTGACAGCTGATGTAGAAATGGCTTCTCTACAAATAAGTGTTCGTCAAGAAGACAGAGATTTTCTTAGGTTCTTCTGGTGTGATTCAAATGACTGGAAGGGTATAAAGATATTTCGGCATCGGAGGGTGGTATTTGGATTAAAATGTAGCACTTTCCTTTTAGGAGCAGTTCTTGATTACCATTTGGACAAGGCAATGGAAGATTGTCAATATAGTAAAGGACAGATATCAAGACTTAAACAGAGCCTTTATGTGGACAATGTTGTAACCAGTGTTGATACTGAATCAGAACTGAAAGAATTCATTAATGAAGCACATGATATAATGCAGGAAGGAAAGGTCGACCTCAGAGGTTGGCAGGCCAACAATGATGCTTTCATTCTTGTAGGACAGACAGCGGTGCTAGGTTTACGATGGGATTTGGAATCTGACAATTTATTGCTAAACTTGGAATGGTTACAGAACCATGAATTAGGAGTGATCACGATAAGATCCATTCTGTCAGTTGCACAAAAGATATTTGATCCGAATGGCATAGTTAGTCCAGTACTTCTAGTTCCTAAATTGTTATTACAAAAGATATGGCTAAGTGGTATATCTTGAGATGAAGAGGTTACTACTGATATTAAGGACCAATTTGTAACCTGGTATTTAAGCCTTTTTCTCCTGAAAGAGATGAGAATTCCACGCTGGTTTCATTATTCCAAGAACCACAGGGATGTCAGTCTACAAATTTTGTGTGATGCTAGTGCACAGGCCTACGCTGCAGTAGTCTTCATACGACTACAAATTGACGGTGAGAGTAAGGTACACCTTCTTGCAGCCAGTGCAAGAGTAGCCCCATTAAACACAGTCATCATTCCCCGACTGGAACTAATTGCTGCAACAGTGGGAGCTAGATTAGGTAATTCAGTGCTAGAAGGATTAAACTACCAAGATGTCAAGTTGAATTTCTAGACTGATTCGACAACGGGTTTAGCATGGATTCTATAGGAAGAAACATGGACTGTGTTTGTCAACAACCGTGTTAAAGAAATCCATCGGTTGACTTTACCAGAAATGTGGAGATATGTTCCTGGCCATTTGAATCCTGCAGATCTTCCTTAAAGAGTTGTCTGACAGAAAAATTGTTAGCACTTCAATTGTGGGAGGGGCCAGAGTTTTTACGAAAGGACCGGCCAGAGTGGCCTGGTGAATTTCCACCTGCAGAGGCTGAGCTGATTTTGCAAGAAAAGAGAAAATCAACTCAAATAATGAGTTACTTTGTAGATACTTCATGTAGCACCCCAAAACATGTAAATAATGATCAGTGCAGGTACCACGATTTTAATTGGTATTACTTATATTTTTCAAGCTATGAAAAAATAATTCGGTTGGTTGCTTGGATAAAGAGGTTTATCCAAAATACGCGAAGAGCAAACCTTACAAGAGCTCGTGGAGAATTATCATGTGAGGAGATAATGTCAGCAGAAAAAATAGTCGCAAGATTGGTACAGGAAGAGCCTTTCTCTTCAAAAAATGACAAAAGTCTCATTAGCCTAAATGTGTTTAGGGATGAGAAGGGATGTCAAGAGTAACCACTAAAAGTGGTAGAGCTGTAAATACACCAAAGAGATTAGATTTATGATTACTGTATTTTGAGGTAATTATAGTTATTTATGTATGGTTGAGTTGTTCTTCCACCAACTCAAGGTGGGAGTGTGTCATATCTTTTGGCCAAAGATGTTACATTAAGATTGTCATTTTTTTCTTTATTATCTTTTTTCCACTGTTGTAAAATTAACTGTCATGGCATCCAGAAGTGTCAATAAATGGTTGTTTTGAATTGATATATTTTCCTTAAATATAAAAGAAGAAAGAATCTGCGATACGCCGATGAGCGTAAAAGTAAAAGAGGTTGCCATAAACGGCATTGTTACCGCCACCAGGCCCACGATAGTTCCATCGCTGAATGTAGCCGATTTAGCTCTGCTTTACAGCTCTGGAAGTATGTCAATCGTGGAACGGCAATTGCCGATAGCTGTTAACCGGGTCGACAGGTGGGCTCACGACCGGTTTTCATCAGCGAAATCCTCCGTCGTCCATTTTTGTCGGCTCCGAAGGCTACACTTACACCCTGAACTACATCTCAGGTATGCTGCGTTGCCGTTGGTTGACACTTATCGCTTCTTGGGGCTCCATTTTGAAAGCAAATTAACGTGGCAGCCCCATATACGGCAACTAAGAACGACGTGTCTCAGGAAACTGAACATGCTCAAGTTTCTTAGTAGCACTACGTGGGGGGCTGACGGAGCGGTGCTGCTACGGTTCTACCAAGCCCTCGTCGTGTCCCGGCTAGACTATGGTTCTGCGGCTTATGGTTCAGAAAGACCGGCAACCTTGAAAATGCTGGACAGTATCCACCATAGTGGCGTTAGGCTGGCTACTGGTGCCTTCCGGACCAGCCCGATACCCAGCCAACTCGTCGAATCGGGTGTTCCATCTCTAAATTATCGACGCCATCTTATGCTTTTGGCATATACTACTAATGTGCGTCAGTACCCAATACGACCAGAGGTACGCCAGCCAGCCTCGAACCACTCGGCCTGTTGGTATTAGACTCTATAGCTCGTGTACTGAAATAGGAGTGGCTGTGGGCCCTAGCCTACTTTTCACATTTTGCAAAAATGAGGAAAAAGTAGACTTATGAGATCGATCCGGGAAAATGTGTGTCTGTCTGTCTGGCTGTGTGTGTGTCCCCCCCCCCCCCCCTATCAACTCCTAAACGGCTGCAGCAATCAAAACCAAATTTAGTATGAATAAAGATGTGCACCGGAATATCTCACGTCCATATTTGAAAATGATGTCAGTGCTACCTACTGCTGAAAAACGCACTAGAAATTTGAGCTCCATGTTGGATATCTTGCAAGGTATGCATGGGAGCTATTCCCAAATTGGCACACATGTAGATAATACTATTTCAGTTTAATATCCAGGAGGCCATACATGACAATGTTGCCAACATAATTTTAAGCCTTCTGATAGGTCCAATGTTTAAATGCATATAACTTCTACACTATCAATGGGATTTCAACCAAATTTTGTATGTAAAATGTGTACGTAAACAGATATGACTGAGCGTATTCTTAAGAGCCACCAAGGCTGCCAACTGTTAATAATTGCTCTCTCTATTTTTTATCCAAATACCAATATATCAGAAAGTATGCAAGCCGACAGCTTTAAACTATGCACACGTATATTCTGACATTTTAGATTAATTTGGAGTAACTTATATACATCTGTTCTACCAACAGGATTATAAGCCTGCTGATAGTACCAATTTTTAAATACATGTAACTTCTATACTATCAGTTGGATTTCAACCAAATTTCGTATGTGCTATGTGTAACATAACAGATATGACTATAAGTATTGTTAAGAGCAATCAGGGCTGCCAACTGTTAATAAATGCTGTCTATATTTTTTACCCTAATATCAATATATCAGAAAGTATGCAAGCCAACAGCTCTATACTTTGCACACGTATAGCACCTGACTTTCTAGATTAATTTGGAGTAATTAATATAAGTCAGTGCTGCCAACATGATTCTATGCCTGCTGATAGGTCCAATTTTAAAATACATGTAACTTCTATACTAACAAGTGGATTTCATCCAAAATTGGCACAACAAGATATCATAAAATTTCAGATTATTTCTGACCAGCACACGCATGGTATTGTTGGCAACATGCTTTTACGCTGCTGATAGATCCAGTGTCTAACTGCATGTAACGTCCATTGGACTTCAACCAAATGTTGTATTCTGCACCTTAAGAGATGGAAATAAGAATATATTCAGTCACCAGGGCTGCCAACTGTAGTGCGTTATTAGGCTACATTACACCAGGTATGTTTTGAACTAATTAGATATTTCGATATTACCAACTTAATTTCGTCATTATTCTAGATAGGTTCATATACTGTAGAATAATCATTGGCATGAAAAGTAGGCTGTATAGTTCTTCACAGAACTTCTTGTCTTACGTATGAAACCACCCAACAATCTTCTTCTTTCCTGGCGTTTATCCCAGTACAGAGTCCGCTGCTCTACCACCCAACCATCAGAATATAATAAATAGGGGCCGGATTTTGGTGGTTTTTAAAATTGTCATTTTAGGTTTTCAAAAACATAAAATTGTTCTTTTTAGTTTTTTACTAGCAGAAGTACCCGTTCTTCGAACGGTGTTCGGTGTTAACACCAGACATTATAATAATAATAATAATAATAATAATAATAATAATAATAATAATAATGTTATTGGTATTACGTCCCTTTTAAGTACTGTTGCTTTTAGAGACGCACCAGACATTATCAATTGAGCTACTGTTGCAATGGTTAGCGGCTTGTCATTCCTTCATAAGTTTATCAAAACGAAGTTAGTTTTCTGGGAATATCACACACACTGTTAATTTAAGGGCCTTATAATGTGGTTTTCGGAGACCCTTTATAGACTCGCGAATTTTGTGTCTCACATTGAGAAGTGCAACATATGCTTTGGTCGTCCTTCTAGGATAATTTTTATATTTCGCCTATTTTAGCATGTATTTTGAGAAGTTTATCCCTATATCCACCCTTCTACTGTATGAAATGAACGGTGAAGAGTTTTATAAATGATTGGTGTATTGACTCATGTTTACCATACCTAATTTTACGATGCACCAAGCATCCGAACATGAGTTATAGGCGTACATAAGGATACACAGAAAGACAGACAGACAGACAATACTATTGTCTACAACATATCACCCAGAAATCCAAATATGGGTATATCTACCACACAGTATCAAAGAAAATCATCCTTACGATGAACCCGTATGTCGACAAAAAAAAAAAATTAGTTGAAATATGCTCTCAAAGTAAATTCACCTGACGTGTACTTCCTGACATGAAATAGAATTGAAAGCCTTGTAGATGAAACGCAATACACGTCACATAAAAACTGACCCTCTACGTTGTGTTGGGTCCCCATACACAGGAAGACCTCTTTCATAAATTATAAAAGCTTGTGGTGCATGAAAATTCAGGTTCTTTAGTCTCAAATGGCCCAAATTCCTAAAAGCCGCCAAAAATGCTGATTCAATTCAAGAATTTTTGAAAATAATGTTGTTGTTTGGAGATATAATAGACCTTCTGCACTATATGTCGCACGTGAAAATTGCATGAAAAAATCCTAGGTTACCCCTTGACCCCCTTAATTGCATTGATGAATTATACAGTCTACGTTGGTTCCGTGATAACCTTATATTTGCAAACTTTCACAGAAATGTAATGAATGTAATAAATTGCTTCTTACTGAAATAGATGGAATGTTGGATGCCACCCCTTGAGATAATGTTGTCATGGTTACCGATTTGCATTCCTTCATTAGTTTGTTAAATTTAATTTAATTAGTTTTCTGGGAATTTTTCAGAAACTGTAGGTTTTAGAGCCTTATAATGTAGTTTTCGAGGACCCTCGAGTTTTATTTCTGGCACCGAGGGCTTTGTCTCGTCGTTGTACGCCATAATATAATACTAATAATAATAATATAACATAGGGATAGGAATCTAATAGACCTGCCATACCACACCCGCAGATGTAAATCGCGTGAAAAAAATCTAGACTACCCCGTGACCCCATTAAGCGCATTTTACGTATTGATGAAATTTACAGCTTAATTCGGTTCCATAATAACCATCTAACCGTTTGCAAACTTTGACACTAATGTAATTAAAGGAATTGTATTGCGTCTTACAGCAATAGATGGATCTCTGAGAATTTGTTGCCATGGTTATCGGCTTGCATTCGTTCATAGTTTATTAAATTTAATTAGTTTTCTGGGAATATGTCAAAAACGGTTGGACGTAGGACCTTAAAATGTGCTTTTAGGGCCCCCGAGGTTTGTCTCTCACATTGAGGGGCTGAAAGTGAGCTTTGTCTCGTCCTTCTACTCCTATTTCAGCATGTATTTTAAGGGGGTATGCCCCCTTTTATGAGAGGTATAGAGAAGAGTTACATCAATGATTAGTGTCGTGCCTCTGATGGATATCTGTACCAAATTTTACGTTGATACACCCAGCCGTTCTCGAGTTATAAGGGAACAAAGTTGTCCACAGACAATCAAGCAAACAGACAGACAGACCAAAACATTATTTTCGCGCGCATCTATCATAAAACAGTCTGAAACGTGTAAATAACTCAAATTTCCGTAGAAATTCAGAAAAAAGGACAAATTTTCTTTTTTATATATGTAGAGATTTACTGCACCGCTCGATGTGACCGTGTTTTATTGCACAAATTTAGGTTTTACTCGCTAACCGTCGGAGATACACGAAAAGTAATAAGAAACTTTTGGATAGAAAATTAAATGCTAAAGCTCGTGTATACCATCAAAAGTTTGCTATTTCTTAGCGTTCTCTTTTTATTTGAAATGGAAATACGAAATTTTGAAACCAAAGGGTGTAGTGACGTCACAAATGTAGGTTTTACTCGCTAACCGTTGGAGATACACGAAAAATGATCAGGACCTTTCGGATAGAAAATGAAATTTTGAAGCTCGTACGTGCCATCAAAAGTTTGCTATTTCCTACCGTTCTCTTTTTATTTGATATGGAAATATGAAATTTTGAAACCAAAGGGTGTAGTGACGTCACTAAAATGGTCGCCATTTCTTAATAGTGCAAAATATCGAAATTAAAAGTATCCTATATGTAACCCTGGTATTTCAGATACATCCATGCAAAATTTCATTTAAATCGGACCAGTGGTTCTTGCGTTATTAGGTAACAGACAGACAGACAGACAGACAGAAAGACAGACACACACCATCTCATTTTAGGTAGATTTCATTAGAAAGCTAACTATTGCAATGGGTACCATGTTTCGACTTCCGGAAAATTTCGACATATCTTTGCGTTTCACATCCCCCAGACCCCAAAACCACCGTCAGTTCAAAAGTTTATATATAATTTATGTATATATGTATCTATCTCTCTCTCTCTATATATATATATATCAGTTTCTTGTGGACACGATAACTGCCGTAATTTTACACCAATCACTTTGAATTTTTTACATAATATGTATCCCTATAAAATCTCGGTCGAGTTCGTTAATGGGCAAAATCGGTCGAAGGGGGTGAAAATGGGGGGCTTTTTTCGAAAAAGTGAAATTTCGCTATAACTCTCTTAATACGTGAAATATCGAATCCATTCAAAGTTCATAATATGTGTCGGATAAGTGCCAAAAAATTATGTCAAATAAGTTTTTTGATGGAACCAACCATTGACCAAAGGGGTGGAAAAAAGTGGGTTTTTCGGGAATCATTAATCATATCTCTCTTAATAGGCACAATATCAAAACCGTACAAAATGGAAAATATTCCCCTAATAATTACCTAAAACTTCTGTCTGAAAGTATTTTTGATATGACCCACCATTACGCCAAGGGATGAGAAAAATGATTTTGGAATTTTAAAAAATGCCAAGTGCCATCAGAGGTTACCATAACAACGCTTTTAAATTGATAAGGGATGATCTATCAGAGGTTGCCAAGACAACGCCATTGACGAGATCACATTCATTTTTAGCCTACTTTCGATTTTTGCAAAAAATGAAAGTAGACTTATGAGATCACTACAGGGCGAAGAAAAGTGTGTCTGTCTGTGTGTGTGTATGTGTGTGTGTGAGTCTGTCTGTGTGTATGTATGTGTGTGTGTGAGTCTGTGTGTGTGTGTGTGTGTGAGTGTGTGTACTCTGAATGTGTGTCCCCCCCTATCAATTCGAACACGGTGAGCGCAAATTGAACGAAATTTGGTACAAAAGTAGCACTAGCAAAGGACACCTCAGTGTCATGTTTTATATCGCCGCCATCTTGACGGAAACGTAATGGCGGCCACACAAATGTTCAAAGCTTAAATCAAATTACGACTAACCTAATCATCCGATCTCTACCAAATTTTGCAACAACATACCTTTATGGAGGGAGCATCCTTTGACAAATGTAATAGGTCATTAGCCTAATAGTTTGCGGATGGCGGCCATCTTTGTGTCAAAATCGATTACCCCTATTAAGTCGAACACGGTGAAACCAAATGGAATGAAATTTGGTACAAAGGTAGCACTAGCAAAGGGCACCCCAGTGTCATGTTTTATATCGCCGCCATCTTGAAGGAAACGTAATGGCGGCCACCCAAATGTTCAAAGCTTAAATCAAATTACGACTAACCTAATCATCCGAGCTCTACCAAATTTTGCAACAACATACCTTTGTGGAGGAAGCATCCTATGACAAATCTAGTAGGTGATTAGCCTAATAGTTTGCGGATGGCGGCCATCTTTGTGTCAAAATCGATTACCCCTATTAATTCGAACACGGTGAAACCGAATGGAATGAAATTTGGTACAGAGGTAGCACTAGCAAAGGGCACCTCAGTGTCATGTTTTATATCGCCGCCATCTTCACGGAAACGTAATGGCGGCCACACAAATGTTCAAAGCTTAAATCAAATTACGACTAACCTAATCATCCGATCTCTACCAAATTTTGCAACAACATACCTTTATGGAGGAAGCATCCTTTGACAAATCAGTAGGTCATTAGCCTAATAGTTTGCGGATGGCGGCCATCCTTGTGTAAAAATCGATTACCCCTATTAATTCGAACTCGGTGAAACCGAATGGAATGAAATTTGGTACAGAGGTTGCACTAGCAGAGGGCACCTCAGTGTCATGTTTTATATCGCCGCCATCTTGACGGAAACGTAATGGCGGCCGCACAAATATTCAAAGCTTAAATCAAATTACGATTAACCTAATCATCCGATCTCTACCAAATTTTGCATCAACATACCATTATGGAGGGAGCATCCTTTGACCAAACTAATAGGTCATTAGCCTAATATTTTGCGGATGGCGGCCATCTTTGTGTGAAAATCGATTCCCCCTATTAATTCGAACACGGTGAAACCGAATGGAACGAAATTTGGTACAGAGGTAGCACTAGAAAAGGCCACGTCAGTGTCATGTTTTATATCACCGCCATCATGACGGAAACGTAATCGCGGCCACCCAAATGTTAAAGGCTAAAATGTAATCACGACCAACCTAATAATCTAGTCTCTACCAAATTTTGCAACAGCAAATCTTTATATGGGAAGCATATTCTGACCAAACTGCTAGATCATCAGTCCAATAGTTTGCATATGGTGGCCAAGTATGTGTGCAAATCGATTCCCCCTATCAATTCAAACACGGTGAAACCGAATTGAACGAAATTTGGTACAGAGGTAGCACTAGCAAAAGGCACCTCAGTGTCATGTTTTATATCGTCGCCATCTTGACGGAAACGGAATGACGGCCACCCAAATGTTAAAAGCTTAAATCAAATTTCGACCATCCTAATAATTTGATCTCTACCGGATTTTGCAACAACATGCCTTTTTGTGGAAAGCATCTTATGACTGACTACAAGGTCATCAGCCCAATAGTTTGCAAATAGCGGCCATGTATGTGTGCAAATCCATTCCCCAGATCAATTCAAACACGATGAAACCGAATTGAATGAATTTTTTTACAGAGGTAGCACTAGCAAAGGGCACCTCATATTCATGTTTAATATACCTATAGCACGTTGTATTTCAACAAGCTACTACAACCAACATTCAATTATACTCCTTGAAAAGGACAAAGAGTTATAACAATACCCATGCATTTAGGAGAAAGTAGGCTATATGTTCTTTACTGAACATCTTGTTAGCCTACTTTTCACACTTTTCAAAAATGAGGAAAAAGTAGACTTATAAGATATATCCGGGAAAATGTGTCTGTCCTTCTGTCTGTCTGTCCTTCTGTCTGTCTGGCTGTGTGTGTGTCCCCCCCCTATCAACTCCTAAACGGCTGCAGCAATCGAAACCAAATTTAGTATGAGTAAAGATGTATACCGGAATATCTCAGGCCCATATTTGAAAAAGATGCCAGTGCTACCAACTGCTAAAAAATGCACTAGAAATTTGAGCTCCATGTTGGATATCTTGGAAGGTATACATGGGAGCTATTCTAAAATTGGCACACATGTAGATAATACTATTTCAGTTTAATTTCCAGGTAGCCATTCACGACAGCGTTGCCAAAATAATTGTAAGCCTTCTGATAAGTCCAATTTTTAAATGCATATAACTTCTACACTATCAATTGGATTTCAACCAAATTTTGTATGTAATATGTGTACATAAACATATATGACTGAGTGTATTCTTAAGAGCCACCAGGGCTGCCAACTGTTAATAATTGCTCTCTATTTTGTATCCAAATATATCAGAAAGTATGCAAGCCGACAGCTTTAAACTATGCACACGTAAATTACCCGACATTTTACATTAATTTGGAGTAACTTGTATACGTCAGTTCTACCAACATGATTCTAAGCCTGCTGATAGGACCAAGTTTTAAATACATGTAACTTCTATACCAACAAATGGATTTCATCCAAAATTGGCACAAAAATATATAATATTTCAGATTATTTCTGACCAGCACTCGCATGATATTGTTGCCAACATGCTTTTACGTGTACTAATAAATCCAATGTCTAAATCCATGTAACGTCCTTTGGACTTCAACCACATTTTGTATTCTGTACCTTAGGAGATGGAAGTAAGAATATATTCAGTCATCAGAGCTGCCAACTGTATTGCTCTATTAGGCTACATTATGCCTAGTATACCTTATTTCGAACTAATTAAGACATTTCGATATTACCCACTTAATTTCATTATTCTAGATAGGTTCATATACTGTAGATTAATCTATGTCATGAATCTTAATTTTAAGAAAAGTAGGCTCTTTAGTTCGTCACGGAACTTCTTGTTCCATCTGACTATGAGGGAAGCGGCTAACTGGTAGCATGCTGAACTTCTATGCCCAAGGTGCAGGTTCAAAGCCGGACAAAGTCGCCGGATTTTCTAAGAGCGCTAAAAATCCGTCAGCATGCTTTCCTTCGGAGGGGAAGTTACAACGTTCGTTGCAAGTTGCTAGTTGCGGTGGCATCTAGCAGCCAAGTTCACAGCTAGGTGTCGTTGACGTTAGTATTTGGTACAAAATTAGGTACTACTACTTAAAATTGACCGTCTGCAGACCTTACCTGAATTACAGACTAATACAGTCATCACAAATAACACCGTTTATCAGACAGATTCTACACACACCCAATGTACACGGGGTTACATGACCACCTTGTCGCAGCCCCTAAACTGAGGAACCAACCAACATCTCTGCGGGAGATAAAAGTTTGCGTGAAGAAGTAACAGACTGTTAGATAGTTGCACATTAGTTCCAAACCTTGCATAAGGACAAAGTGATCACAAGTATAAAAATTAACCCCAAATGACAAGAAGGTTACCATCCCCATAAGACAGTAAAATGTTAAAAATATGCATAGAAAGACGAAAAAATGTTAACTAACCTCCAATTGTAAAATACTTTCTCGCAATAAATGAGGTCTGATCCTCCCACGAAAACCTGCATATTTTGCCTATTATAGCCTATCCCCTAGTTTGCCCGGTGAAATCTACCTCCGCCTTCCGGCGTGCCGAGAGGAATTTTTTATATATTAAGTATGATTAGGTAGAATGGGTTTTTACAATAGGTTCTTATGTTTAAAGGGTAGCGAAAGTTGACATACATTACATAAGGCTTAAAATTAATACCTCATTGTTAGTAGACAATCTGATTGCAACGAGAGAGTAAATATTTAACATAATGATGCGTAATCAAATTATCACCGATAACTTTACACTTTTAGGGATTGCAATAAAACCAAGGATGTCAGAGATGATTTTCACACTCTATCTCGTTCAAATAATGTTGATTCTTTACTATATTGGATTCTTGGGAATAATAAGAGATTTATTCGCTCTTTCCTCTCGGTAAATAACCAAACAATAATATATAAGCTGGAAAGTGCTGAAAATATTTCATTTTTCCATTAGGTAGGATTGCTTTCAATCGACTGGAGCTAGGAGTAAACACTATCTTCACATTTAATTTCAAGGATTATGGACAAAATTTGAAATATACTACAATAAATGGTACAAAACTGCAATTAGTTATTTTAGGTACTCGCGTATTATTTAGTTTATTAGGTAGTACGGAATTTCAGTGTGATTCGTAAAAGTATTTAGAAGTATGGGAAAAATAGATAAGAACCTAAGAATCCGGTTCCTAATAATAGGCTAACTGCGCCCCGATAGTATAAGGTAGTTTCTCTGTTGCTGGATAGCGAATTTTTGTACAAACTCAATTGTCTAGAATAATGAAAAATATAATAATAATAGTATACTAATAATAATCATTATTGACTAATAATTATGAAAATAATAATAACATAAATGTCTAATGATGATAATAATAATAATAACAATAGTCTAATAATAAGTATTTCGCTGTCCTCTTGGAGTGACGATGTGGGTAGTCATAATATAGCCTTATTCTGAAAGCAGAGACATGAAATGATTGTCAATGATATGTAAGCCAACCAAAATTTGATTAAACTAGAGAATCGTCTGTACTCCCCTCTCCAACTCCAGGCAGCTTGAAATGTATAAATTTTATATGTGGTCTCAAACCTCATGTCTCGGTGATAATCAACGTTGAAGTACAAACAAACACTACGGTGTTCCCGCAGCTTAGATCTACTTAGTTATATACGGAAAATGTGCCACGGAACCGCTTGATAGCACTGTGCTTTGCCCATTGCCCTACCTCACAAATCGTGTATGGTATCCCAAAGAAATTTTGATCAACCGATCACAACGAGGGGACGGAGTCGCGCAGCTTCTTTTGGGGTACAGGATCTCTACATTAGCTGAAACAGAAGGCTGGCGTTCTGTGAGGTGAGCGGGAAAATGGGATTGAGTGAGTAAATGCATGCACGTCGTCCCAATAAAAATAACAGCTACATCGCACGCCTTCTGCTTGACCTTGAGACGTCATAATGCAGCCTTGTAACAATACAATCCCGTTAAATTTGTAACGTTCCGTTCCGTCTGTTTGTTCCGTTATTATAAGTAGAATGTTCCGAACTGTAACGTATCGGATATTCCTCTGTTCATTTCGGTACGGGACAACGTAACGTTCCACCCGTCTCCAATACGCTGTACCGGTACAGGCTCGGCTAACATTCCACTGTTCCAGATACCAGGTACGGTTTCAGAATCAGTTCCGTTCCAGGACGGTAACGTTACGCTTGGAACAGACAGCGGTAACGTTACAACTTGGAAATAACCTTGGAGATAACGGAATTTCTCCGTTCCACATAGACAAGAGTTCCGTTCCGCGTTACGTTCTGTTCCGGGTCCCTGCTCAAGTGCTAAGTCACAAAGACGACAACATGCAAACAAAATACGGAACGATCAGAAGAGTCCCACATTTCAAATATCTGGGAGAATTTATCGAACCAACTGGATCCGGAAAAATCTCACAACAAAACCGTCTCCAGAAAACCAGGAGAGCCCTCGGACTTATCAAAAACCTCTTTAACAAAAAATGCATGTCAAGACAAACCAAACTTCGATACTACAACACTGTCATCAAACCGGCAAGTCTCTACGCAAGCGAAACTCTTACACTCAATAAGAAATATGAACTTGAAGACATCAGGAAAGTAGAAAGAAATCATTCGATAAATACTAGGAGTAAGACTCACTCCTGACGGGTACCGACTACAGTCAATCAAGACAACTGAAAAATACTCAAACATCGAAGTCGACATCAGAAAAAGACGATAGAAATTCTTCGGGTACACAAGTAGACTTCCGAATACCTGACTAACCAAAAGAATAGACTACTAGATTACATTCATCACTCTAAAGTACAACACCATGGATGAAAGAAGTACAAAAAGACATGCGAACCGCTAACACATCAGACCGAGACCCGTTCCGTAACAAAGTGAACAACTGGGAAGTCCAACCAGAGCAAGCAAAGCCTACACCTGACAGACCTCAATGGTCTGACGAAAGAAAATTCGCAATCTCCATAAGAATGAAACAATACTGGCAAAATAAGACGAACGTCAAGAATTGAATCAAAGTGCTTAACGCTTTCTAATATTGGGAAAATACGCTGTAAATAAATAAATAATAATAATAATAATAATAATAATAATAATAATAAAATACACGATTAAAGTGATCACACAGTTTCACAATGTCTGTATACAAAAATAACTCAGTTGAATTTGCAATATATTCCTAACTTACTGCTCCCTTCACTGACAACAATTGAAAGTTTTGTCGTTATATTAAGCACTTCGACTCAATTCTTGACGTTCTTCTTATTTTGCCAGTATTGTTTCATCCTGTTTGAGAATGCCAATTGGGGTCTGGTGCAGGTAACCATCTTGAAATTTTAGAAACTTTGAACAATTTGTTTCTTTATAAGAATTTATTGCAGCCATATGGCCTGTTTGCCATCATTGATGAATGCAGAACATTTGGCACAGGCTAGAGTATCACCGATGTCTCAGTCTCACTCATGGCTGTGATTATATGGAAGCTACTGAGGCATGGGTGGTGCTTAGTAATGACATTCAGGGCACAGTTGGTGCTTGTGGATGCTGTGAAAGGTTCTACTCATAGGGTTAGTACTGCTGTTCTGACTCAGAGAGGAAAGCAATGGCAAACTACCTCACTACTCATCTTGCCCAGTACGCCTTGGTTTGTTGTGGGTATCTACTTTTTGAGGATCCAACCAGCCTTATGGCCATAAAGGTACAGTAGGCTATATGTGAACATGTTCCAAGTAACTCAATGTTGTGGAATTTATGTTCCACTTTAATAATCAATTAGAATAGCAGTTACTCGTTGATAGACCTTGTTCTTGCTTTGCACGTTAGTAAGTGACAGCGCTCAACTGATGTAATCGCTCAGTACGTTTCATACGCTTTGTACCCCGCATTGTTTATTGTGCACAAAAGTCTACCAGGGAATTCACTCGTTTATTACAGCTGGTCACGTGGTAACGGCCACAGGGCTGATCGCACAATTCACAAACACAGTTAATTCTTTGAAACCACAATATCTACAGTAATTAAGTTTTGTACATATTCTACAAGGGAACAGCATTACCATTGACTTGAAAAAATAATTAGCATGTTGTTGTTGTTGTTTTTTTTTTTTGTTTTTTTTTTTTTTTTTTTTCAAAATTCAAATTGATGGTTGTTTATCTCGCAAGGTTGAGCAGTTTTCGGGATAACTCCACTAATTTTCAACTTTTTTGGTTTCTTTTTGTTTTATTTTATTGCTAATATTCTCTTCTATAAATTCATGAACTTTGAGTGACATATCTGAACAAATAATATTTTTAATTTTGTATTGAATACAAACAACCAAATTTGTATCATATTTTTACCACAATTTACTTTCTTTAGAAGAAACTATTCAAGTGAGATCTGCATCATGTTGTAGATATACAGGGTCTTAATATTTGCTTGGCTAAGACTTTCTCGCTCACGCCCTCCGCAAGTGACGCCTCAGTTGCCGGCTGCCGCGCGCGCGTATGTACGGCAGAGTTGGTGCTTACAATCAGCATCATGCATTTTTACTCACCATGCTTACAGTAGATGCTGAAAATCTTCCCCATCTGCTGCCAAAAATAATGGGCATCTACTTATGAAGTTTCCGGTTATTCCGGTTTATTTAGCTTCACTAAGGAAATAACGATCTTTACGCCTATTTTTAGCCTACTTTCGATTTTTGCAAAAAAAATGAAAGTAGACTTATGAGATCAACACAGGGCGAAAAAAAGTGTGTCTGTCTGTGTGTGTATGTGTGTGTGTGAGTCTCTGTGTGTGTGTGTGTGTGTCTGTGTGTCTGTGTGTGTGTGTGTGTGTGTGTGTGTGTGTGTGTGTGTGTGTGTGTGTGTGTGTGTGTGTGTGTGTGTGTGTGAGTGTGAGTGTGTGTGTACTCTGAATGTCTGTCCCCCCTATCAATTCGAACACGGTGAATGCGAATTGAACGAAATTTGGTACAAAGGTAGCACTAGCAAAGGACACCTCAGTGTCATGTTTTATATCGCCGCCATCTTTACTAAAACTGAATGGCGGCCACTCAAACGTTCAAAACGTAAAATCAAATAACGACTAACCAAATCATCCGATCTCTACCAAATTTGGTAACAACATACCTTCGTATAGGATGCGTCTTGTGATCAAACTACAAGGTCGTCCGCCATACCATTTCAGGATGGCGGCCGTGCGAATTATGCAAACTTTATAATCCATATCATGGGACCCACCAGTTCCGATTATCGAGCCGAGAATCGTTTTAACTGTTCTAAAGGAAGAGGCACGTTCGAAATTAAAAGTTTATTTTGTAATACTATAGTGCAGACGTGATTTTAAAAAGCTGAGCTGATTTAGTAATAAGACAAGATGGCAGCGGATATCTTGTGCCTGACTTATATTTCACTAATTTGAGTATTGCATGCAATATAGCGTACTGATATAAAATAAATAAACTTTGTATGAAATGCTTTATATATAAATAATATACTCCAGTGATGAAATCGTTTAGTATAAATCACTATTTGCTAACAAGTTCTATGTAAGTCATTTTATATAGAACGATATTCGTTGACACAATTAGCTCAGTGGTAGAGCGTTAGCCTATCGCTCAAATGCCTATGGTTCAAACCCGATCAGAGCTAGTTTTTTTGCTTGAAATTTTATATGTTTATTGTTTTGTAATGACTCAGATGTTTTAAAATTAAGCGTTATATTGTGCATATTATGGTGTAAAATATATATTTAATTAAAACATAATTCGCCAGCAGATTTACTCGAGACATCTAGCTGCCAAAAAGGTAACTGCACGCCGACCAGATTTTATTGAAAAGTTTCTTCTTCTGGCCGCTAGAATGCACTCGCTCTGTTTGGATTATATTGTTAGATATTTCACCACTAGATATCACGACTAGTCTACGTGGGGCTCCATTGATTACTATACCATTTGCATTCTATGCGCATCGAATTTGAAGAATGACAAGATGATACTACGATACATTTTTACTTTCTATTTTAAAGGGTTTGTAACAGCCTATTGTGCGTTATTTGAAAATGTTAATTGAAGTAAAGAACAAAACGATTTCACATAGTATCTGAACTCTACCGTTGGTGCTAGTTCAGGATATTAATTAATACTTCTATTTCAGCCAAATAGCAATCGAAAATATCCACATAGTTGGTATACATACGTCTCTGTAGGGTGCCCGCGTCAGGCCGATTATGTAATAATAATAATAATAATAATAATGTTATTGGTTTTACGTCCCTTTTAACTACTGTTGCTTTTCGAGACGCCGGAGTGCCAGAATTTTGTCCCGAAGGGGATCTTTAACGTGCCAGTAAATCTACTAACACGGCTCCCTCGCATTTGTGCACCCTCAAATGCCAGCTGACTGCGCCAGGATACGAACCTGAAACATACGGTCCAGCAAGCGAGAACGTTACCGCTGAGCCACGCCGCCAGTCCGGTCGATTATGTCTCCAGATCCATAACATTCTTTAGATACTTCTTATCTTTCTTTCTTCAATGATGGTAGCAGTTTTTATCTAGGTTGTGGCGTTTGGTAGAGGTAAATCGTTTCTAAGGTCTTCAACAAAGAATAGTTCTATTATACTCTTTGATAATAACAACGAGTTATAACTATACTCATACATTTAGGAGAAAGTAGGCTATATGTTCTTTACTGAACATCTTGTTATTGTTTAGTGAACCTGTACGCGTGAATCTCTTAGCCAGTTCTCTTATTGTGATTGTGTATAGTGCTGTAATGCCTTATGTGAAATATTCGTTACGTAAACGTGTATATCTGCACAATACGTACGTAAAGTGCAGGAAATCATGTGCTAGAACAAGAAAAAAGTTTCCAGAGAAATTTCCAGGGAGACCCATTCCTATAAATCAGACAATAAAACAACTCGTTAAGAAATTCAAACGTACGGGTTCAGTAAACAATAAAAATAGACGTTTAGGTCGTTATTTCCTTACTGAAGGTAAATTAAGCCGATTATGTTTGGCAGCGGATGGGGAACATTTTCAGCATCTAGTGTAAACATGGTGAGTAAAAATGCATGATGCTGATTGTAAGCACCGTATTCTGCCGCACATACGCGCGCGCGGCAGCCGGCAACTGAGCCGTTACTGGCGGAGCGCGTGAGCGAGAATGTCCTC
Organism: Meconema thalassinum; assembly: GCA_946902985.2. NCBI lineage: Eukaryota > Metazoa > Arthropoda > Insecta > Orthoptera > Tettigoniidae > Meconema > Meconema thalassinum. The sequence goes on along the minus strand of OY714911.1, from coordinate 9,706,575 downwards.
TGTAATATGTAGAAAGACACCCAAAAAATGTCATCAGTGTATCTCAATTAGATTTTGAGTTATCACTAAGACGGATGTTAAAAAAACAACTTTCGGAAAACGAGCGATAAACATAAATATTACAAACCACACTGACAGGGCGAAAAGCGGGTGCAAGTCTTTGCCTTTTAAATCGTAACTCGAAAACTGTTGCTCATAACGACAATATATTGTTTTCACCAAAATGTTCCTCAAGGATAGAAGCAACAAATAAAAAATAAATTGAACAAGAAGTTCCGTGACGAACTAAAGAGCCTACTTTTCTCAAAATGTAAGATCATGCCAATGATTAATCTATCTGGACCCAATTAGAATAATGACGAAATTGAGTTGGTAATATCGAAATTTCTAATTAGTTCGAAATATAACTGGCATAATGTAGCCTAATAGAGCACTAAGTTGGCAGCCCTGGTGACGTATTATATTCATAGTTCCATCTCTTAAGGTACAGAATACAACATTTGGTTGAAGTCCAATAAATAGCATGGACGCTGCATGTAGTTAGACATTGGAACTATCAGCGCGCGTAAAATCATGTTGGCAGCAATGCCATGCATGTGTTGGTCAGAAATAATCTGAACTATTATGATCTATTGTTGTGCCAATTTTCGATAAAATCGATTTGTTAGTATAGAAGTTACATGTATTTTAAAATTGGTCCAATCAGCAGGCTTAGAATCATGTTGGAAGCACTGACGTATATTGGTTACTCCAAATTAATCTAGAATGTAAGGTACTATACGTGTGCAAAATTTAGAGCTGTTGGCTTGAATACTTTGTGATATTGATATTAGGGTTTTAAAAAATAGGGACAGCATTTATTAACAGTTGGCAGCCCTGGTTGCTCATAAGAATACGCATAGTTATATCTGTTACAGTACCCATAGCACATACGAAATTTGGTTGAAATCCAATTGATAGTATAGAAGTTACATGTATTACAATTGTTCCTATCAGCAGGCTTAGAATCACGTTGGTAGTACTGAGGTCTATTAGTTACTCCAAATTAATCTAGAATGTCAAGTACTATACGTGTGCATAGTTTAAAGCTGTCAGCTTGCATACTTTCTGATATATTGACATTTGGATAAAAACAATAGAGAGTGCATTTATTAACAGTTTGCAGCCATGGTGGCTCTTAAGATTACGCTCAGTCATATATGTCTATGAACACAGAGAACATACGATATTTGGTTGAAATCCAATTGATAGTGTAGAAGTTATATGCATTTTAAAATTTGACTTATCAGCAGGCTTAGAATCATTTTGGCAACACTGTCATGTATGGCCTCCTGGAAATTAAACCGAAATATTATTATCTATATGTGTGCCAATTTGGGATAGCTCCCATGCATACCTTCCAAGATATACAACATGGAGCTGAAATTTCAATTGCGATATTTCAGCAGATGGTAGCTCTGACATCATTTTGAAATACGGCATTGAGATATTCAGATAGAGATATTTACTCATACCAAATTTGGTTTCGATTGCTACAGCCGTTAAGGAGTTGATTAGGGGGGGGGGGGACACACTGACAGACAGACACACACACATTTTCCCGCATCGATCTCATAAGTCTACTTTTTCCTCATTTTTACAAAATGCGAAAAGTAGGCTAAAAGGCGATTTTTTTGAAGGTGGTAAGAAATACCAGACCCCTTAAGGGAAGATAACCTCGCTGTTCCGCTCCTTAAAGCAACAATAACTATGGTATGTTAAGAGAAGAGAAAGGACTCACCCATCATATTTCTCCGGAGCCATCTCTGTCATGGTGTGATCCCTGGAACCATAAACAAAAGGAATATAAACAATACTGCAGGCGGCTTCGGTGGCGTAGTTGGTAGCATGCTGAGCTTCTATGCCCAAGGTCGCGGGTTCAAACCCGGCCGAAGTTGTCAGATTCTTTAAGAGCGTTAAAAATCCCTCAGTATACCTTCCTTCGGAGGGAAAGTATAGCCGGCGGTGCCATGTCATAGCTTTATGGCATGTAAATGAACCTACCAATCTTACGTGTTCGCTCTGTATAAGGAAAGGAGTATTCCCTGCTTTGACTAGCGGCGTAACCGCAAGGTAAACACAGTCAGTGTAACGATAACCTTCGGATTCGAGATTCGAGATTCGATAATCGAAACATACATCTCTGGAATACGTTGCGCAACTATGTCAATTGTTAATACTTCAACATACATAATAAATGTTGGCACTAGTCTATTATGTTGTTAGTTATTATTTGATTACCCTATAAACCTGTATGTGAATGTTACAGTCAGTGCCACCATACACCCTATTCCCTCAGTCGTGTTTCCCTGTTAAAGTGTGCGGAGTGTAGCCTCGTGGTCAACGTGACAACATAATGGCACAACGACGCCATTTGGGCCCCGTTTTGCAGGCTAGAGTACTCGGCCGCCTAGCTGCAGGCCAGACACTGACCGAATTCGCCGTATCATTGAATGTGTCACAAAGTGTCGATTCCAGGCTTTGGAGACGATTTCAAGGCACGGGAGATGTTAGTCGTAGGCCAGTACCAGGTCGACCACGAGTAGCCACCCCACAGCAGGACCAATATGTGGCCTTAACCGCTCGACGAAATCGGAGTGCACCTGCAAGACAATTGTCGGCGGAGCTTTCAGCCGTCTCAGGGGTTGCCGTTTCCCGCCAAACTGTGTACCGGAGGCTAAGAACAGCAGGGCTGTTTGCCAGACGTCTAGCGGAGTGCTTCCCGCTCACTCCAGCACAGAGACGGGCCCGTTTACTGTGGAGCCGTCAACGTCCAAACTGGACCATGAATGAATGGAGGCAGGTGCTCTTCACAGATGAATCCCGCTTCAGTTTGGAAAACGATTCCCGTCGCACATTAATCTGGAGAGAACCAGGTAGCCGATACAACCACAGGAACATCGTGGAACGGGACCAGTATGATGGTGGTGGCGTCATGGTGTGGGGCGGCATCATGTTGAATGGCCGTACGGAGCTGCACATCTTCATTGGTGGTCCGAGGAACACTGTGAACGCTCGGAGATACAGGGATGAGGTACTGAGACCACATGTTCGACTCTTCAGAGGTGCGGTTGGTCCTGACTTCCTCTTAATGAACGATAATGCCCGATCGTACCGCGCTGCTCTAGTGGATGAATTTCTGGCTGGGGAACACATTCATCGCATGGACTGGGCAGCGAGTTCTGCGGATCTGAATCCTATAGAACATGCCTGAGGTGAATTGCATCCCGTCGGCCTCTACCAAGGACCCTCCAAGACCTTCGCATTGCCCTTTCGGAGGAATGGGATCGACTGCCACAAGAGCTCTTGGACCATCAGATAGAGAGCATGCCACGTCGCTGCCAAGCATGTGCGGCCGTTAGGGGCAACCATACACCCTATTAACAGCATATTTTGTTGTGGAAGACATTGCCAAGGTTTGTTAGATGTTGTCAAAGGTGTACCTTAGCTATCAGAACCTTTCTGACACGGGTTTTCTGGACAAGTTGTGTGACACATAGTATGTGATTCAGCTTCCGTTTGTTCAGCAATCTGTCTGTCATTCCTATCAGGCGGTATGGCCTCGTTTAGTGATCATGCTTAACTTTTGGTCACTAGTATACACTTGTGTGAAGCTAACATTTATGGGTTAGATTTTATAACGCTCATTAGTTCCAAAATTCCCCGCCAGGTTGCGATGGCATCTATTAGCCAAGTTTGCAACTAGGTGTCGTGGGCCGTAGCATTTGGTAGCAAATGTATGAACTACTTGAAAATGTATGGTCTGCAGTCCTTACCTGAATCAGAGATAACACACACTAATACAGCCATCACAAATAACGCCGGTTATCAGACAGATTTTACACTCACCCAAAGTACACGGAGCTACATGACCGCGTTGACACAGCCCCTAAAGTGCGGAACCAATCAAACAATACTGCAGCAAATTTGGGGCTTATAAAGCCTCGTTTACACCGGAATTGACAACAGTGTTGCCAACCAATCTTGACAACATTTACACAAATCGTACTAAAATTACTGTCAACATTGCTGCCAACAATGCTGTTAACACCGAAAAAGTGTTGGCAACATTACCCACCAGTTGTCGGTAAAGATCAAAGAGTGTTGTTAACATTTGTTGGCAGCAATGTTGACGGGACTTAAAGCGACCCGCAACAATGTTGGCAACAATTCCCCTTCAACTGTCCAGCGCACGTGGTTGGTGCAGGTATTGCTATAGAGCATCCAGCATTTAGAAAAGACTGTGGAGCCTTATGGCGACAGTGTTGCTAACTCTGCGAAAAGGTAGTGCTGACGTCATACGTTATGCTGACCCGCTTCGAGTACTGCGCTTTCATAAGTTAGCGAGACAACACAGTCCTAGCAGCTACCTGAAATAGGACACGCCCAGGAAGGAGCAGTTTTGCATGTGTTAACGGATTGGACCAGTATTAAGGCTACCGTACACGAAGAGAACCAATAACGACATTCATTTCGTGGTGGTATGACGCATTACTGATGGACAGATGTCGAGAGCACAACTCTTCCTTCCTTCTCGGACGTACCTTTCTTGTTGTTAGTTAGGCTATAATTTATTTTCTTTCAATTTTATTCTTGTTGTTTCGTTTAGATTAATATTTGTAATATTGTAGTGAGTTAGCCGTGGAGTTAGGGGTGCGCAGCTGTGAGACTTGCATTCAGGAGATGGTGGGTTCGAACCCAGCTGTCGGCAGCCCTGATTCTATCGAACAGAAAATAACACAGCCACATAACAATAACACCAATGACGGATAGTGCTTCAGAACTTATGTTGCCGGCGGAACTGACCACGTGCTCTACTCCGAGCGAGCATGCAGCACAGGACGAGGCTCTTCTTTCCAGCGTGCTAACCTCGAAAATTTTTAAATTACTAAGACGTAATATAAACGATACTTGTATGCAATAACAAAGGTAATATATTGGCAGATAATTGTAGGAAGATATTATGACGAAATATATATATTCAGATTTCCTTCAAGATAAAAGGTGAGGTAACAAAACCAGTGTAGGGGGGGGGGGGGGGGTTCCGTTAAAAGTAAAAGCCCGTAAGTCTTTTCTAAACGCTGGATGCTCTTTTTAGCCTACTTTCGATTTTTGAAAAAAATGAAAGTAGACTTATGAGATCACTACAGGGCGAAAAAAAGTGTGTCTGTCTGTGTGTGTGTGTGTGTATGTGTGTGCGTCTGTGTGTGTGTGTGTGTGTGTGTGTGTGTGTGTGTGTGTGTGTGTGTGTGTGTGAGTGTGTGTACTCTGAATGTCTGCCCCCCCCCCTATCAATTCGAACACGGTTAAACCGAATTGAACGAAATTTGGTACAGAGGTAGCACTGGCAAAGGGCACCTCAGTGTCATGTTTTATATTGCCGCCATCTTTACCAAAAGGTAATGGCGGCCAATCGAATGGTCAAAACTTAATAATGCATTACGACCAAACTAATCATCGGATCTTTACCAAATTTGGTAAGAACCTACCTCCATATGGGACGCGTCTTGTGCCCAAACTACAAGGTCATCAAACGTACCATTTCAGGATGGCGGCCGTGTGAATTATGCAAAATTTATAATCCATAACATGGGACCCACCAGTTCCGATTATCGAACCAAGAATCGTTTAATCTGTTCTAAGCGACGTGGTTCGTTCGAAATTAAAAGTTTATATTGTAATATTATAATCTAGAAGTGACTTTAAAAATCTGAATCGTCTCGGCTATTTGACAAGATGGCAGCTGATCTCTCGTTCTGACCTATATTTTACTAATTTCAGTATGTTGCATGCAATATAACCTACTGATAAAAATTATATGAACTTAATATGAAATGAACTCGGTTTGAAATATACTCCAGTGAAGAAATCTTCAGTCCAAGTGATTATTTGCTAATACAGTACGTTATATGTATTTAAACGATAACGCGTGAGTTAAGAGTGTACGATTGGCTGTGTGGTTAGAGCTCCCGTCTCTCATGTGGCTGGCCGGGGTTCAAATCCTATCAGAGTAGAACTTTCTTGCTTGATTTTTTTATATTTATTGTTTCTTGAGTACTGAGACGTTATAAAATAAAGCGTTATATGGTGCGTTTTGCAATGGAAATTATATATTTAAAAAAACGACATTCTCCACCGGAGTGACATCTACCAGCCTTCAGTTGTACTATGCAGAAACTATAGATTCGAGCAGCGCTCTATACCGGCCAGTTAGTGAACCCAGTCTTAACGACTGCTAGGAGTAATAATACAGTAACATTCGTTTATTCCTTGTGCACAGAGGCGTTGTTGATAATCTCAAAACTTGCAATATGGATGATTTGGAGATGGATTATTTTGTTATACCGTGTATTTAAGATTAGCCTATAAATTAACAGGTTGCGAAGTTACTTCACTTAGTCCTATATCATTCGTATACGACACAGAACAACAACGTGACGTCAGTTTCTGATCTGCTCTGATTGGCTATTACATTGCTGCAGTCGGGAAGTTGGCAGTCAAGGATAAAATTCGCGACTGCCAACTGCTAGCTACCAACTGCAACTTCATGTTGTGTATGGTGCCTATAGTATACACGGAGTCGATCGCCACTGCCGACCGAGGACTACCAACTACGGACTGCCGACTACGCATTGTAGATGGGCCTTAATAGAGCAACGAAGTTTCAATTATTTTAAGTAGTCGGTGTTTGGAGTGTTTGCTGATGAAATTGCAAAATGCTGGGGTAAATTATAAACTACTAGATGAAACCCGTCAAAACATGACGGACAATGGAAAACAAAATTACTGAAGAAGCTTCTTATATAAGTTACATTCTTTGTACGATTACTTTTTAGCACTATTGCAACTTTAAGGGCGTCAAAAGATAGCACTCTCAGCATTGCAATATATTGCTGGTCATGACTAAAAACGTGATTAGGTCATCATCATCTTGCACAGTTTCCAGCCACTGGCCGGGTCTGTTTGGAACACAAGTCTCTCCAACGTCTTCTGTCTTCCCACCATCTCTCAGCCTCCACCCTTGTCCAGTCTCTCCTCTCTTCTTCACGATTTCTTCCTCCCCCTTCAGCCACCTGTCTCTCGGTCTCCCTCTTGGTCTTTTTCCTTCCCACTTCGTCTCGTGTATCCTGCTGGGTATCCTCTTCTCCTCCATTCGTTTTACATGTCCATACCATCTAAGTCTAGATTTCTCTATACCAGTCTGTAATGGTTCATCCTTCATTAATTCTCCGGTCCTCTCATTTCTTATTCTGTCCATCTTTGTAGCTCCAATACTGCTTCTCAAGAACCTCATCTCACTGGCCTGTATTTTGCTCTTCTCCCTTCCTTTCATAACCCAGGTCTCCGAGGCATACGTCAGGATAGGGACATTGTACGTCCGATATATGATCTTTTTGCTGTTCTGAGGGACATTCTTGCTCCATAACATGCTTCTCACACTCCTCCGGAATGCTTCTGCCTGTCTCCCCCGCTCATTTATTTCTCTATCGTTTCTTCCATTCTCTTGTATCAGGCTTCCCAGATACTTGAAACTCTCCAATTCCTTCGGCTGTTCCCCACCAATTGTTATTTCCGTTGTGGTTCTTTCCTTCTTCCTTGTTGTGATCACCATCTCACTCTTATTTATGCTAAATTTCATCCCATAACCTTGTATTATTCCTTCCCACACGTCCAACTGTTCCTGTACCTCCTCCTCCTTGTTTCCCCAAATCATCAAATCATCTGCAAGCACCATTACTTTCATCTTTCCTTCCCCAATTACTTGTGCCACTCGGGTCATTATGTCATCCATCACCACAATGAAAAGTAACGGTGACAGTGCACTTCCTTGTTTCAGGCCGTTTCTCTGTTCCAACCAGTCCGATCTCTCTCCTCCCACTTTCACACAGCTCACGCTTCCCTTGTACATCTCCTTTATCTTCCTTATAGTCCATTTTTATATTCCTCTATCCTCCAGGGACTTCCATACTTTGTTTCTGCATACACTGTCATATGCTTTCTCAATGTCCAGGAAGGCCATCAGTAGATCTGTTCCATACTCATAGTGCTGTTCTTGTAACTGCCTTACAGCAAAAATCAAATCCACTGTGGACCTTCCTGATCTGAAGCCATGTTGCTCTTCCCTCATCCCTCCTTCTATCCTTGTCCTAATTCTCCTTTCCAAAACTTTCTCAAACAACTTTGCACAATGACTCATCAGTGTTATTCCCCGATAGTTTCTGCATTCTGTTCTACTACCTTTCTTGAAGATCGGGACAATTATTCCCTTTTTCCAGTCCTCTGGGGTCTTCCTTTCCTTCCATGCTGTCTTCATCACTCGGTACAACCATTGTATCACCACCTCTCCTGCTGCTCTCACCATCTCCACACTCAACTCATCCACACCCGGTGCCTTCCCTCCTTTCATCTTCCTCACTGCATCTTCCACTTCTTTCCATGTTAAGTCCTTTTCTGTTTGCAGTTCATCTACTGTACCTCTTCCCCGATTTCTTCCTCCTCGCCGTGGTTTCCATTTGGGTTCAGGAGTTCTTCAAAATATTATTTCCACATTTTCTTCAGTTCTTCCCTATTTTCTATCTCTTGTCCCCTTTTGTTCACCATTCTAACATAATCCGTAGGATCCTTCCGCCTCTTATTCTTTGCCATCCCAAACAGGACCTTTTTTGCACCTTCACTATCCTGCTGGTCATGACTGAAAACGTGATGAGGTAAATAGCCCAATACGTTCAAGAGTTTCTCCTTGAGCTTGATTGATTTTGATAAAGTAGGCCGAGCGAATAGGAAATTGTTGCCTATTAAAAGAAAATGTACTGTAGGCTACCTGTAAGTGTTTTATCGGAAGGTGTTAAATCAAGTCGTAGGATTTGAGCTCTCTGCCTATTATTACTGCACCTATTATATCCGAATCCAAGCGATTTCTTACAATTAATATATTACCATATATGAGTCCTTGGGAAACGTTCAGATTTCTAAGAAGAATATCTACGGCTTAAACGTTCGAAGTATGTGGAGGCGAATCTCTTAATTCCAAGGAATTGAAAAATTCAATAATAGGGACATGAAGTAGCTGGCTTTCATCTTCAGTATCCAATCTGTTAACGCTGATGTATGTGTTTGAACTGCTGGATATAAGTTCAATGACTTTTAAATTAATATCATTACATTGTTGCAGCTTGGAAAATATTTTATATTCCAGCAGATCAATTTTACCCTCACAACAGTAAAGACCAAAGTAACCACGCATAGATTTTACGCAAGAGAAATACAATGTAGAAAAATGTTTACATTTGATTGTCAAGGACCTTACAGTACACTGTATTGCATAATATCTGGAATTGTTTCTGAAATGGCCCATTTATATTGGATTTTAAATGTGGCTTCGTATTATTCGATAACACTATAGTGTCCTGCAATAACGGAGTCGCTAAATATTAAATGGCAAATAATACTTCCATTGCCGAAATCAACTACGTAGTTAGACTCCGTACTCTAAACAAATAATCATTAAACAATTGTCTTATACAATGAAGTTCAACATGACCGTCCAGAGACTTTCATACTCAAGTTGGTTGGTGAGGAGAATGCGATGAGACTGATCGCTTAAAATAAATTCCTTATAATTGTTCCTGCCAGCGAAATTTTTTGCGATAGCTTGAAAACGCAGCTCAGAATGACGTTCTTCATTTTGTTATAAACAGTACGAAACTGCTCTAAATAAGCAATTTCCATCACCTGTTATAGGTTATGGCAGTACATTTTGCAGGGGAACATAGAATCACTTCACCAACTACTGGAATGACCATAGGCCTATACTCAATACTCACTTCGATAGTCACCCTAATGGAGGCAGTTTTTGAATTCTATGTCCCGTGCATGTCAAAAATCGTATTAACACATGGAGGCCCACCTATTCTTGTCTATCGCCCCGGAGACCCGGGTTACATTTCCTGCTCTGCCAAGAAATTTAATTCTGGTCTCAGGGCAAAATCGGGGTACATTCAGTCTCTTGAGGTATAACTAAGAAGAGGAAGGTTTAATTCCCACCTCGACAATCTTGGATGTGGTTTTCCGTGGTTTCCCACTTCCACTTAAGGCAAATACCGGGATGGTTCCTAACTTAAGGCCTTGGCCGTCTCCTTGCCATTTACCACCTTAATTACAAATACACACAGTAATGCAGCCATCACAATAACACAGGTTATCAGAAGAAAATTTCACACATACACACCCAAGTACACGGGGCTGAGTGACCAAGATGTCGGAGTCCTTCAAACGAATTATATTTGCCAAGTGTCTCTCATGGCGTAAGCAATTGTGGAGACGCGCGTGTGCCTGGAAAACTACTTTTTTCTTTAATATCGACGATGCATAATTATAACTTTTAGTCTAGGACGCTAATAACTTGACCACCGAAGCATTGGGAAGAAATTGCAATATTAAGGTACATAAACAACCTAGCCTACACATTCAACTGTCGGTTAATGTTCCTCAACATTTCCCTTCTTAAATATTCCCCTCCTTTATAATTTTCCATCACGTGAAAACATGCCATGTCTTGTGTTTTAAATATATCGATGCAATGGTGTTGCCATCTGCTGTCAGTTAATGGAACTATATTGGCGAATTACTGCCATCTGTTGTCAGTTATAGGAACTGATTGCAGATATTTAAACGGCGTACTGCGGACAACAGTTTGCTCTTTTGATTACATGCTGCAATGCAATGGTAAAACGAAAATAAAACGTATTTAGAGGGAATGTAGAAATAAGTATCTTTAACAGACATAAAACCTTACTGTTACTCCTTGATTAAACAATATTTCAGTGGTAAAAAAAAAAATACTGGCGAGGGCTAGGATCGAACCGGCGCTTCTTGGAACCACAGTCAGTCGCCTTAACCACATGGCTACTGACGCACTCATGTATAGCTGCAGACGCAGCCATTCATTATATTCAAAAGCCGCTGTTTGAAGGAAATAATCAATTTCATTATCCAAATAAATCAATGTTGCACATTCGTATACGTTCATACTGTTATTATATTTTATTGTCAAAACTTGGTTAATGTATGTTTTCAATTACATGGAAGCTTATTAAATAACTTACATTTTAATGGACTTCTCACCGCCATTTTGTCATGACCCCAGGCGGATTGTGCGCATGCGTGAGGGCCTAGAATTCTGCTATTTTCTATATTAATTTAAAAATATACCGTAATATATTTGTTTATTTTAGAGACACTCTGCAAATCTGCATGCCAAGAGCTTTCGTTAGAATGTCTTACGAAGCCAATCGGTTAAGTCGTTTTCACAATCTCGTGTGTACAAAAAACAGCTTAGTGTTTTAAATATATAGATGGTTTGAACGCCACTGTTCAAATCCTGTGTGCCAATTTGCACTTCAAATAGGAAGAAATTAGGAGGTGATAAGGACAGAGAGTTATAACTATACCCATACATTTAGGAGAAAGTAGGCTATATGTTCTTTCCCGAACATCTTGTTTTTTATATAGTCTGTAATTGGTGTCGCGTTTCGCAATTTTAGGTCCAATAGCTGTGAGTGTGTTTTCAGTTGCTACTTGTCATCCTCAAGAAGTTTTTAACACTGCCGTCACACCTCAACTCTCTTGACAATGCATCGACATCTTCTTGATTTAAATCGGAAAGTAGGTCAATTCCTCGATACACAGATCTGGCTCTAAGGGAAGGCCTTACCCAGATTCTCTTCGGCCTTCTCTTTTTACCTATGATGACGCACGCTGCTGCTATCGCCGCAAGTTCCTCTTAGTGTTGACATCTCGGAATGCAGAATGCAACTGGCGAAACGAGCCAAAAATGAGCTAAATTGTTGCCCACAAATCTTACCATTCTCGATATTCGCCAACATTGTTGCCAAGTTTTGTTGTCAACGAAAGTTGGCAACAATGTGTTGGCAACATTTGGTGTAAACGCGGCTTAAGTCAGTCGTAACAAAGTGCACCTCTTTACTAACCAAAGCAAGGGTCAAACAATTTAATCCTCGACCTTCCATCTGTATTGTTGGTGCAATGGCTGAGAGATTCCGTTGATGACTGTCACCATCGACATTTTTTTAAATTTCAGAATAATTCACATTGTGGGAAGTTGTTTCATGGTTCCAGGCTCATATTACGCGCGACTCAGGGCCGTGAACAATTGAATCGCTCGGAGCTGGAAAGCATTACGTCAAAAATAGTCATTTTTTAAACAATTAGTATTCTGAAGCATTGACCCAAGAGCCTGGAACGGCAGAGCAAGGAAGGCAGGCTTTTGTTGAAGCCTGATGCCACTCCTATCTGTAGTGCGATCAGAGGTGAAAAACATTAAGTCAATATTGTGAGGTTTGAAGCCATTTTTCAGTGTTGCCTAAGTAAACAAAAGTTTGGTGCTTTTCAGTCGGTCAACACGAATGTACCCAAATAGAGCTGGGTTTTGCCCTAATCCTGGAATAAATTACATGAGATTAATAAATACACTAGGATGACCAGTTTCGATCGTCAAGCGATCATCATCAGATCCATTACACTTAGGCTATGTTATAGCCTAAAAGACTGAAAAGCACCAAACTTTTGTTCCATTAAGTAAATGCCTTGCTGCCTTTCAGCGCCGTATTCCGTACTTAATGTTGGCCGCACTGCGAGATTCCCGCGAGTTACAGTGCTATTGTAAATTACATTTGTACAGGATGTGCTTTTTTTTGTTCTTTTAGCGTATGGCTATTAGTGCCGGGAGTGTCCGAGGACATGTTCGGCTCGCCAGATTTTGTAGCCGCTTCCATGCAGACACCCATGGGGTGAGCTACATTTACCGTCGCGTGTGGAGTGTTGTCTGGGGAGGAAAGTTTGAATGTAAGGACGAGGAGTTGGAAAGTAGCGGCTGTGGCCTATAGTTAGGGACCAACCCCGACATTTGCCTGGAAGGAAGATGGGAAACCACAGAGGACCATCTTCAAAGTTGCCGGCGGGGGGATTCGAACCTCCTTGCCTCCCGGATGTGAGCGACTGCCTGCAGCCACGCCGTAACGACCATGGCTAACTCACCCGGTTGTACAGGGTGGAGGTGGTTTCTATGTTTCAAATCCATTTTAAAATAAAATCTCATATGAAATATTCATTCTGGATGGCTTTATGCCTCAATAATCTGACCACGGAGCTGAAAGGTCACGTTTCCAAAATTGATTGGAAAAATATGTTTATGTTAAAACACATAATAAAGTTATAATTATCGTCGAACATAAACAGTCGTATGCAACTCGCCTATAATGGTAATTAAGACACTCGTATGGAAATTATAAAACTCGCATACGCTCGTTTTATAAACGTACTCGTGTCTTAATTATAGCCATTATAGGCTTGTTGCATAATGTACTATTATTAAATTAAAATTTATATTCCGCCAACACAAATATAACCTGAATAGTTGCTTCACAACATAGATGACTAATATAGTGTGTTGGTTAAGTTCTGTTTTATCTGTCTCCTGAAAAGTAATGAAAACTGACTGAATACCTTTCAGCTCCGACTGATTCAATTGATCGTTGTCCTTGTGGCAAACCTCGAATGAGGCAAGGATCCGAATACAAAAATAGCAAGGATCTGACAAAACCAGGGCTGTCCATAGGAGACGGCCAGTGAGCTGCCTCGGTCGTGCACCATTCATAGTGTGGTAGATTCGCGCAGCTATGACCAACAGGCTAGTTTCAAAAGTTCCGAATAATGATATTCCCATCATTGCACGTATTTAATACTAGTATTCAGGGGCGGCTCCTGACTAAACTTTTAGGGTGGGCCAGATGATATTATTGTTGTTTTCATATTGGATATTCATTGTTGCCAGTATCGTTACATCATCATTCCACACAACGCAACATTTGATACAAATTTTAATAAATAGCTCATGCATTAAAATCTGTACTCACATGGCTCATTAACTCCATGGGAGAAACGGGGTAAGTCACATTTCAGGAGAGCGAATTTAAATTTTGAACAGGCGGCTTCGGTGGCGTAGTCGGTAGCATGCTGAGCTTCTATGCCCGGTTCAAACCCGGCCGAAGCCGTAGGATTTTTTAAGAGCGTTAAAAATCCTTCAGTATGCCTTCCTTCGGAGGGGAAGTAAAGCCGGCGGTCCCATGTCATAGATTTATGCCATGTTAAAGAACCTTCCTCTAATTACACCTGTGTGAAGCTAAATTGGATAGGTTAAGAATGTAAACAACGCTCTTAGGTTTCTACGGTCGTTGCCAAGAGCCGACGGCGGTGGCGTCAAGTAGCTAAGTTCTGAACTAGGCCTAGTAGTCGTTGACGTTGGCATTTGGCGGCAAAATTAGGAACTATTTGAAAAATTCTAAGTTGCATTCTGTAATTAAATTAAAAAACAAATGCACACACTAATACATCTATTTCAATTAACAGACAGATTCTACACACACACCCAAAGTACACGGGGCTACATGACCACGTTGCCACAGCCTCTAAACTGAGGACCCAGCCAACCAACAAACTTTCAACACTAAAAATAAATGCTTAAAACACCACAGATGAGGGTAAGCAATATAGTTTTTTGGCAAATTAATCTCTACTTAGTATAAAACAAAATCCCCGATTCTTGGATGTCACGGGTAATCTCAAGAACCAGTGGATGGATTTTGAAGCGGTTTTCACTATCCTGTAAAGGATATCTCGAGGAAGGTTTCTGTAGAAAATAATGTATTTATGATCAAAGGAAGGCAAGCAGTAACGACATCAGTGAAAAAAGTCGGAAAAAACCTGGCGTCCGTGTGCTTATTAAGCTTACGCTGGGCAAACCGTTAAAAATATCAATATACTATGAGCGTAAGAATAGTTCAGCATGAAATGTTCTACAAAAAAAAAGTCCCTGAGAGTATATCTCTATCTTCAACACATTGCCCACTATAAGTGTTTTTAGACTGGACGGAAGGGGGATTTGTGTCTCATGCACCTCCCCATTCTTAAATTACGTCTGACAAGAATTCGTTGCACATACATAACTGTTCCCGGGCGAAGTCGGGGTGGGTTGCTAGTTTCTTATAACGGAAGTACATGTAGAACAAATACCAACTAAAGTTAAATTATGAAAAATTGGAAGGATATGTGACGTTCTTTCCGTCTCCACGAAAAATAAAAACCTCTGTATCTCGGTGACTTACCACTTTATGGCTGGCCACCAGAATGCGCCATAAACTCATTTTTGGAATTAATGGACTTACCCCGTTCTTTCCGTGGGGATTTCACTTATTTGCAATTATATTCTTTACTTCTGTGCTTGGATGAAACAAATGATCATCAGCTTGGCTGCTGATGTAAGCTGATAATGTCCTATTTTTTAGCCTATTTTCATTTTATGAAAAAATAGGCTTATGAGATCACCTTTTGTCCGTGTGTGTGTGCGTGGGTGTGTGATGGTGTGTGTGTCCCTCCCTAATAACTTCTAAACGGTTGAAGCGATTTCAATGAAACTCGGTAAGATCATAGCATCATTCGGGCCGACCCCAACCGTGCCTTCAAATTTTATTGTGTCTCACCAATCCAACATGGCGGCTGTGCGAAATATTACACTAGCATTCAGTATCTCCGAAACTATTACCAATATCGCCCAGAAATTGTGTACGGTGATAAAGGGCACTACTAGAAGTTCACCTATGAGATTTTCAAAAACCTGGTAACTACAAAACCAACATGGCGGCCAAGCGCAAATTAGACATATAAATAGACTTTTCTCGCGATTTAACCATCCAAACTTAATGAAACTTGGTACAGCAAATGTTTATACACATTGTAATGCACTGGCATCTAATTTAGTTCAATTGTTTACATAACCTCAAAATGGCGGTTGTGCGAAATATTTCACTGGCATTCTATATCTCCGAAACTATTACAGATATCACCTGAAATTTTGTACGGTGATAAATGGTACTGGTACAAGTTTATCTATGTAACTTTCAAACACCTGTAAGGTACAAAACGAGCATGGCGGCCAAGCGAATTTGAAACATGTTAATAGACTTTTCTCGTGATTTAACTCTCTAAGCACAGTGAAATGTGGTACAGTAAATGATTATACATATTGTAACGCACTACCATCTAATTTAGTTCAATTGTTTACATAACCTCAAGATGGTGGATGTGCGTAATTTTAAAATTAAGTTTGTATTTCTTGTGTCGTAATCATGCAATCGAAGAGAAAGTTTGAATAATGAAGCTACGCAATAATTTTCCCTTAATGGTACATAACTCTATGGCCGATACATATAACAATCCAAAATGGCGAGCATCCAAAATATTTAGACGGCACTCAATATCTACGAATCTTTTACAGCAATCAAACTGAAATTTTGTACTCGTATGTTGATAGAGGCAATTGACATGAGTAGGATATATTATACCCTTTGGAAAATAGCATGTAGACAAGATTCAAAATTTCGGGGTCGTAATGGATTCTTGTGAATGTGATTTAGAGGTTTTGCTATCAACATAACTTCCAAGGTTCATAAGGTTAACTTATTATTATTATAAAGCCAAGAAAAACAACAGGATCTACTAACAAATGAAATTTATTAACTGAATCAAACATAAAAAAAGAAAACTATAACCACCCTTTTATTGTTCACTCGCGTGAACAGATCTAACACTGACCAGCCTGACGTACCATGACGACATGGCATGACAGCTGTCAACACGCATTGTGACTGCAATGTCACTTAAGTCAAAGTAACAAAAGAAAACAGATCACAAGATCCAAATATAACAAACAAATAAAATAGTACAAAAATTCAATATTTATGAGCGACACGGGTTTTAAGACTAGTTCAAGTAATGAGCATTTTGACGGGCGCTCGTTTCCGACCAAAACAGTTGGTTCGGGAACGGACTCCGTACTGCGAAGGACGAATTACGGAAATGTGGGAACAACAATTATATATTTATATACACTACTGACATGCTCTAACCTTAGATTACCACAACCAAATACATGTGTGTATTATTTAAAATAAGGGCTGCGGAATCACCGACTTATACCTTAAACACTAGGAAGGCATAACATGACATGAACAGGTTTGGCCGGTTGCCAAATTATATTTATATGAATACAATGGCCTTGAAAATAAGAGCCAACAACAACAAAATACAACTTTTAATTTTTACGCCGGAAAGTTTGGCGTTTTTAAAACAATGAACAAATAAGTCGTAGTAATGATAAAAGAAACTTGGATCGACAACATGGCAACTTCCCAAATTAAACCAAATAAAATAACCTTAACTCATTAGGCTTTAAAGCAAACATAACGTGTCATAACGAGCTGGAGACAACCGGGCCTGTTATCGCATCACCGAGAGAGTGGCTGATTTCTTCCCCCAAGTAGTAATTAGTGCCATGCTAAATATAGATTCTGGCCCATAGCCAGCGTACAGCACCTTTGCTAATCGCCACCTGTTAAACGCGTACAAATAAATAACACATTATCTCAAAACATCCTCTCAGGGATTTTTAAGAATACATTCCCAGGTCAAACTTATCCCCACGGATAACTAGTTTGCCGGAATGATATCGCAGTCATGGACAGGCTTTACCTCTCCTCATCATCATCACTTACACCCAAAAACACGTGGCACATTTCTCGAAGATCTCGTCGTAGCATTAATCAGCACACCTCTCAGATAATGACACACAACATGTCCAAATGACAATAAAGAATTAATAACAGGATCAGTCCTAGCCCGAGTTATCAAAGCAACAAAATGCAAATATTCCCCCCACGTAGTAATTAGTTTAACATATCATTAAATCAGTCCATTTATCATTGTCGTTCCTAGGTTCTCATTCATGGCTACACTTTTTATAGATACGTTAATCGATGCGGCCGTTTCGCTATAAGAATTACGTAACATAAGGACCACATTTATTACAAAATTTACTGTACAACAATTGTCACGCAATGCCAAAAATTACTACACGCATGTCAGTTAAGAAATCAAACCCTGAAATTTAAATTAAACCACACAAATAAAATCTATACAAAGTTCCACACATCTCTCGCGATTCCCCTCGTCCAAAATCAATAAATCAATTTTTTAATACTCATCACTTAAACTGCTTTCCAGAGGCCTCCCGCCTCGTCAATTCCCATCATTAGGCCGTTAGCCCATAACACTGATGGTAATGGAGGATGAAGCTTGCTGTCTTCTCTCCATGGTCGACATTTTGCTGCTGTTAACACACAATTAAATCAAAGTTTTTAAACTGTTCTATCTGCGTTCTAAGTATTTTATTTCCTCAGATCGTCCTATGCAGAATCGTCGACTTTCCCTATTCTATGGCTAATTGCCATCTCACAATTTATGAAAATTTCCAACTTCGTTGCCGACACACAACTATAATTTTAAAATCATATCGTCTTAAGGACGTCTTAAAATGACTGTCGAAGAATAATTAGGAGTGCCCCGATTCATCTCAGACATTTGTATATATACAGAAAGCCTAAAGTTCAATGGTGGGAGAAAAACAGCTCCTCAATATTTTAAGTAATGGGCCTATAATTATGTGTGACCTCTCAAAATTCTTGTATTTTCTCACAGGTCGCGAATCTGCCGTCGAACAAGCAAACCGATCGCTAGATCTTTTTATATCCGATTGCCGCGCAAAACACACTGACGCTATGTTCTGGCGTCATGTTTTCTTATTGGTCAGATAAGTTGGCGTTGGAGCTCTGACCTTACAAATCCCGCCCTTATATTGACGTCACGACTATTCTCCTCTCTCTCACTCCTTGCCTTGTACGCAGCATTGTGGCCTTTTATGGTCACGTACGCCACAGCGTCATATCTGATTTTCTCAGAAATCCAATAATAACATTGGTTGTGAAACTATTGGTCATTTCCAGCCAGCACGTAGCATGTCTTACCAAGTCCAGATTTCTTGCTACATCAATATTACTCAAATATCCAGCATATCATGTATTTAGTATTTCCATCGTTTTTATTAATATGAAACATTATTATTGGACACAATGATAAGGGTTCATCTGACCCCTAGTTGTTGAAATTCGAACTCAAATGAAGTCGAATTTCACATCCCCTACTTTTCTGGCTCAAATTTGAAGTTGCTGGTCACCCTCAAAATATAATGACTGTCCGCCTCTGTCTGTTTCAGTAGCCGTCTCGTTCCAAACTCATTAGGAAATTCCTGTATACTTATGCCCTCCGGCCTCTTTCCTTGCTACTCGTCTCCCCTCTCACTCTTTCAAAACATCAACATATTCATTAACGACTTCCGCCTGAACTTGTAAACACGTCAGAGCTGTCTTTTGAGCGCTTTCACCACTAGTGTACCCCCGTATCTTTTGTTGTATGTTATCACGCGAATGTTTAATTTGCTGCAGTAACATTATTTGTCGGTTCGTATGGCTCTCTCTGATGATACAATTTTAAATTAGAGATATTATATACTGCCATGTTTCCTGTGCTCACCTCTCGGACTCTGTAGGCGTTGTTACCTAAGTTCGTAACCCCTAGTTGAACTTCCTTAAGCCGCTCCTGTCTCTTCTCCATTTTACCGTGATGTCATCTCCTTCTTCTCCCCCGCGTGGCCATCTTCTTCCTTCTCCCTTCTTCTTCTCCTATTCCCGTACAATAACTTTTTTTTTTACCATATTTCGAGACCCTTGCCTGACACGGTCTGCGAATCTCTCCTGCTATTCTTCTGTTTCCTATTGTCGGCTGCTCTATTTTCTTCTTCTCCATGCAGCTCCTCCAAATATCTCTGGGTTTCTACATGCATGGCCTCCAACATTTGATGTGTTCCGTTTTCCTCCTCGTGGTTGTCGGGATTCTTCCGCCGATCTATCGCTCTTTCCCATTTATCATTATTTCCTTCCATGTTACGTGGCTCCTCCAGGTACTGTTGCGGGTCAGCGTGTCTCTCGTTCCAATTTCTCTGATCATCCCTTGGATCCGATTGCTCGTTAAACCGCTGGTTATTTTGTGCGTTATATTGTTGGTTGTAACGCCTATTGTCTCTGGGCCTATATTGTTGCTTATAGTGTCCTCCATGCCATCCTCGATTGTAAGGTGCGTTATTATTATTCCTATTGTATGACGTTTGGTATCTCCTATTATCTCGCCACTGCTGATTGTTTGTGTTCCGGTAGCGGTTAGTTCCTTCCTGATTGTTATGGTTTCTGTCCCTATTTTCGTATCTCGGTTGAGATCCCGGCTCATATTCTTCGGTGCTCTGCCGTCTTTGGTTATCCCCAGTGTTTGTAGCTTGCGACCTCGTGTTTTTGTTCGGTGTCTTGACTACTTCGACTGCATTAACTAACTCTATCTGTCTCTTCTCTCTCGGGTTGATGTAATTAGTGGTTTCATCTATCTTCCTTAATACCTCTTCTGCCTGGACCACGGTCGTAATATTTGCCGCCACCAAGAATTGCTGAACGCTAATAGGCATCTGTTTTCCTATAGTAGTTATTAGCTCCATTTCGCTGGGGGGATTATCAAGATCTTGCAATTTGACAAGTTGCATGGCGAAAAAATCTGCATATTTCGTCTGATGCGTGGAATGGTATTTACGCGAGTATAAGTCCATTCGCAAGCTTTGTTGATACGACCCACTCCAGTATTTGCTTAGGAAGGCCTTGTGGAAACCTTCCATTGATTTAAATGTGTTCTTAAATCCAAGATACCAGGTAAGTGCTGAGCCCGCCAAAAATTTTTCAACCATTCTTAATTGTCGCGTTGAGCTAACATTTTGGTCCGAAAAATATTCTGTCAGTTCCCTTAAGAAAGCTTTAGGTGTCCCTCCGCTCTCTGGTAAAAACTTATTCGGTTTAAATTCGTTTCCACGGATGACTTGTATAACTTGCGTGGGAAGTTGTGTGTTTTGAGGTGTCGAGCTACGACCCTCATAATTCTGGAATGCTTGCGTGTCTACCGTTCTTGGACTTTGCCCAAGCTCGTGGCTGTCTATTGTGTGCTCTCTTTCCGCATTCTCCCCTTTCCCTTTTTCCATTAGTGTCGCAAACATCGTATTATGTCCAAGTGACTGCAACTCCGATTTTATCATGCGGTCCTCTTGAATTTGAAATCTTAACTTCATATTTTCTTCTAACGCCTGTATTTTCGCGTTATTTTCCCCTAGCTTCTTGCTTACTGCGAGCCGTTCATCTTTCGAATCAGCGCTCATCTTGGTCCAATCTTTCCTAATAGTATCCTTCAATTTAACAAAGCGTTTTTCGACTTCCTGTTGATTAGCCTCCTGATTATCTTCAAGTTTATCTATCCTTTCTCCCAGAGAAATGTTGTTCTGTTCTAATGTTTGTTTAATTTCTTCCTGGTCAATTTCTAACTTTTTCCATTTCTTAATTGATTGTATTTCTAATTTGTTGAGTTCCGTCACTAAGCCCGTGATATTGTTATCTACTGTAATTATCTGATCTTGCATACCCTGTGTCCCTCGTTCGATATTCTCAAACCTTTTTTCTAAGTTTGTGTGTGCTTCTTTAATCTCAGATGAGCTGGTCAAACACGCTTGCTCGATTTGTGCTAGTTTTGCCATAACAGTCTCATCCATTCCTTTTATTTCCTTTTTAAACGAATCTTCGATACCTTTTATTATTCCTAATTGTTTGGTATTGTTAGTGCTAACGTCCTTTGCTAATTGGATTAGCTGTTCTTTTGTGTGCTCTTTGATTTCTACCGTTAGCGCAGCTAGATTTTGAGTGTTCCTTTCGTCTTGTGCGTTTAACATTTCATTGTTTTTCTCAGACTGCCTATGTAATTGTTCACTAACCAGAATGTTTTGTGTAGCGATTTTCTGATTTATATTCTCGTTAACTTCAGATAGTTTTGTGTTTAACTGTGTCTGTATTTCTTCCGATTGTTTATTTATAGCAGCTAACTGTGTCTGCATTTCTACACTATTTGCCGCTAACTGTGTCTGCGTTTCTTCATTATTTGCCGCTAACTGTGTCTGCGTTTCTGCCGATTGTTTATTTATAGCCGCTAACTGTGTCTGCGTTTCTTCACTATTTGCCGCTAACTGTGTCTGTATTTCATTGGTTATGTCCTTTCTCATCTCACTAAGTTGTTCTCGCGTACGAGCGGATGCTAATTCAATCACTTCGCGGATTTCTCCCAGAGTTGCCATCACAACAATAATATATTTGAGACATAGGGAAATGACATAAGGGCGGAGCCCTGGATACGCGCGCTCACATATATTAAATATACACACATTAACCCTTTACATACTCAGTTCATTTACTTTAAATTACTCCCACAAACTATAGCATCATTGAGTATAATTTACTTATTATTCCATTTAATTTTAACCCTTTGATTCAGTTATAATCTTCCTGACCTTACTTTACTTACAAATTTTAACCAATTAATAGAGTATTAATTAGTTTTTAAGGTCTAACCTTCCTGTCAAATAATTCTTTGAGTTTGGCTTTTCTACACAAAGCTAATTTAATTTTATTGGGCGCCTGGAACAGTTTGTTCTAATTTTAATCAAAGTTCAAACACTTAACTTGTTCCACATTTACTTTATTGCAAACTCCATGACTTTATATTTTCAAGCATTTGGCGGTACTATCTTCGCCTAACTTACGTTAATAAACTTATCACATGCCGGTGATCTATTTTTTTACTCTAAAACACAAATGCCACACGTTCGGAAGCCAAAGTAACTCTTATATACCCTTTGGAAAATAGCATGTAGACAAGATTCAAAATTTCGGGGTCGTAATGGATTCTTGTGAATGTGATTTAGAGGTTTTGCTATCAACATAACTTCCAAGGTTCATAAGGTTAACTTATTATTATTATAAAGCCAAGAAAAACAACAGGATCTACTAACAAATGAAATTTATTAACTGAATCAAACATAAAAAAAGAAAACTATAACCACCCTTTTATTGTTCACTCGCGTGAACAGATCTAACACTGACCAGCCTGACGTACCATGACGACATGGCATGACAGCTGTCAACACGCATTGTGACTGCAATGTCACTTAAGTCAAAGTAACAAAAGAAAACAGATCACAAGATCCAAATATAACAAACAAATAAAATAGTACAAAAATTCAATATTTATGAGCGACACGGGTTTTAAGACTAGTTCAAGTAATGAGCATTTTGACGGGCGCTCGTTTCCGACCAAAACAGTTGGTTCGGGAACGGACTCCGTACTGCGAAGGACGAATTACGGAAATGTGGGAACAACAATTATATATTTATATACACTACTGACATGCTCTAACCTTAGATTACCACAACCAAATACATGTGTGTATTATTTAAAATAAGGGCTGCGGAATCACCGACTTATACCTTAAACACTAGGAAGGCATAACATGACATGAACAGGTTTGGCCGGTTGCCAAATTATATTTATATGAATACAATGGCCTTGAAAATAAGAGCCAACAACAACAAAATACAACTTTTAATTTTTACGCCGGAAAGTTTGGCGTTTTTAAAACAATGAACAAATAAGTCGTAGTAATGATAAAAGAAACTTGGATCGACAACATGGCAACTTCCCAAATTAAACCAAATAAAATAACCTTAACTCATTAGGCTTTAAAGCAAACATAACGTGTCATAACGAGCTGGAGACAACCGGGCCTGTTATCGCATCACCGAGAGAGTGGCTGATTTCTTCCCCCAAGTAGTAATTAGTGCCATGCTAAATATAGATTCTGGCCCATAGCCAGCGTACAGCACCTTTGCTAATCGCCACCTGTTAAACGCGTACAAATAAATAACACATTATCTCAAAACATCCTCTCAGGGATTTTTAAGAATACATTCCCAGGTCAAACTTATCCCCACGGATAACTAGTTTGCCGGAATGATATCGCAGTCATGGACAGGCTTTACCTCTCCTCATCATCATCACTTACACCCAAAAACACGTGGCACATTTCTCGAAGATCTCGTCGTAGCATTAATCAGCACACCTCTCAGATAATGACACACAACATGTCCAAATGACAATAAAGAATTAATAACAGGATCAGTCCTAGCCCGAGTTATCAAAGCAACAAAATGCAAATATTCCCCCCACGTAGTAATTAGTTTAACATATCATTAAATCAGTCCATTTATCATTGTCGTTCCTAGGTTCTCATTCATGGCTACACTTTTTATAGATACGTTAATCGATGCGGCCGTTTCGCTATAAGAATTACGTAACATAAGGACCACATTTATTACAAAATTTACTGTACAACAATTGTCACGCAATGCCAAAAATTACTACACGCATGTCAGTTAAGAAATCAAACCCTGAAATTTAAATTAAACCACACAAATAAAATCTATACAAAGTTCCACACATCTCTCGCGATTCCCCTCGTCCAAAATCAATAAATCAATTTTTTAATACTCATCACTTAAACTGCTTTCCAGAGGCCTCCCGCCTCGTCAATTCCCATCATTAGGCCGTTAGCCCATA
Organism: Meconema thalassinum; assembly: GCA_946902985.2. NCBI lineage: Eukaryota > Metazoa > Arthropoda > Insecta > Orthoptera > Tettigoniidae > Meconema > Meconema thalassinum. Next base: position 9,682,041 of record OY714911.1, on the reverse strand, counting down.
ACACTGATGGTAATGGAGGATGAAGCTTGCTGTCTTCTCTCCATGGTCGACATTTTGCTGCTGTTAACACACAATTAAATCAAAGTTTTTAAACTGTTCTATCTGCGTTCTAAGTATTTTATTTCCTCAGATCGTCCTATGCAGAATCGTCGACTTTCCCTATTCTATGGCTAATTGCCATCTCACAATTTATGAAAATTTCCAACTTCGTTGCCGACACACAACTATAATTTTAAAATCATATCGTCTTAAGGACGTCTTAAAATGACTGTCGAAGAATAATTAGGAGTGCCCCGATTCATCTCAGACATTTGTATATATACAGAAAGCCTAAAGTTCAATGGTGGGAGAAAAACAGCTCCTCAATATTTTAAGTAATGGGCCTATAATTATGTGTGACCTCTCAAAATTCTTGTATTTTCTCACAGGTCGCGAATCTGCCGTCGAACAAGCAAACCGATCGCTAGATCTTTTTATATCCGATTGCCGCGCAAAACACACTGACGCTATGTTCTGGCGTCATGTTTTCTTATTGGTCAGATAAGTTGGCGTTGGAGCTCTGACCTTACAAATCCCGCCCTTATATTGACGTCACGACTATTCTCCTCTCTCTCACTCCTTGCCTTGTACGCAGCATTGTGGCCTTTTATGGTCACGTACGCCACAGCGTCATATCTGATTTTCTCAGAAATCCAATAATAACATTGGTTGTGAAACTATTGGTCATTTCCAGCCAGCACGTAGCATGTCTTACCAAGTCCAGATTTCTTGCTACATCAATATTACTCAAATATCCAGCATATCATGTATTTAGTATTTCCATCGTTTTTATTAATATGAAACATTATTATTGGACACAATGATAAGGGTTCAATATGAACATAAGCTGTATAGTTCTTCACGGAACCTACTTGTTTAATGTATATCCTTGTAATCAGAGATTTAGAAGAACATGGATTTATTAATAAAAATTCGACTTTCCTATGAGACTGGCTGCGTGGCTCAGCGGTAACGTTCTCGCTTGCTGAGCCCGAGGTTGCTGGGTCGTATCCTGGCGCAGTCAGCTGGCATTTGAGGGTGCGCAAATGTGAGGGAGCCGTGTCAGTAAATTTACTGGCACATTAAACATCCCCTTTGGGGGGAAATTCTGGCACCCCGGCGTCTCTAAAATCCATAGTAGTTAAATGGGACGTAACACCAATACATTATTATATATGTAATTCGTTGATGCCATCTAGGACCACGTTAAGTCTTGCTACTCTTGGCAATGTTCGTCGCTTTCCTCTGAGCCCAGAATTCCCTCATTCTCTGTGAGTGGGCCATCTTGCGCTCCGCTGTCCAGGTGGTACCTTGTCTTCTTTTCGGTCTCGGTGTCTCGTCTCGGGTTAGCCCATTAGTCAGTATCCTTTTGAGGAAGAAATCTCTATTGAAGACGTCGTCGGGTTTTAGATGCAACATTTTGAGGTCGTTTCTGGTATTTATAAACCTGCCAACCTGGACCCATTGTTTGGGAAGCCAGGCTCTGCCTGTCACAAGCCAGGACAAAAGGTGAGTGATAGAGGAGTAACACCTCTTAAAAAAAACCATGGTCCAGTTGGCCCGACTGGTAGTACCATGTATGGGCCCCTTACCAGGGTAACCGTGAAGACCTCAACGGCATTTATGATGGAGAAGGTAACTTTCGGTACAGCATAATTGGGGGAAGGGGCAACCCAGTGCTCGGGTTAATGAGTAAAAGGTATGTGGAGGCCATATATCAGTCTTGGGGGTATGACGGTTCCACATGTTAGTGGCGATACTCCGACAGCGTCTGTTCCACATGTTAGTGGCGGCTGATTAATAACACTCAGAAGTGGAACTCTGAGCTTAACCCGACTAGAACCTCAATTCTAGTCAAATCCCTATTCCAAGTTAATCAACATGGATGTAGCACGTTCAAAAACAACTTACCCCATTGGGTCAAACCCACGGTTGAAAAACCGCAAGTGGTCTATTCGGATTCTGGGGAGACCACAGACGTGTACGATGAGGTAAGTCGGAGTGCCTCGACACCCCGTAGGAAAATTAAACCTAAGTCAAAGATTTGGCTAATGACATTTAACGTAAATTCTCTCTTGAAGATGGGGAAACTCAAATCCATTTTAGACAAATCACGAGAACGTAAAATCAAGATTATTGCTTTTCAAGAATCTAGATTTACAGATGAATATCCTTTCAATTCTGAAGGTTACAGGATTTACAAAGGGAAGCTAGGAGAACGAGCTATGAAAAATTGCCCACAATTTGGTACTGGATTTATAGTCCATCATTCCTTACTTGATTCAGTTACAACCTTCCACTCTCCCTCCGGTCGTCTCTCCACCATGACAATAAAATCAGCAAACAAAATTTACACTCTCATTAATGGACATGCCCCAACTAATATCACCAACAGAAAGGCTGTAGGAAAAGTCGAAGAATTTTGGAACCAATTAGATGATATACTTCAAAGAATCCCGAGGAATCATGTTAAAATACTTATGGGTGATTTTAATGCCCAAATTGGCAAAGAAAAAAATATAGATATTGGGTAGGTAAATGGTCAGGACATAATCAGACCAATCGGAATGGTATGCGTCTTCTTGAAATCTGCAAGAACCATGACTTATTCTTCAAATCAACATTTTTCAAAAAGAAAACCTCTCAGTCAAAGACGTGGGTGTCACCTAACCCACTGTTAGGAGAATATCAACTGGACCATGTGCTGATCTCCAGAGTAAATACTCTCGAAATAATGGAACTTAAAGTCCTTAAGGGGTTAGCTCTGGATTCTGACCATTACCCTACAAAATTTTCATTAAATATTATTCCAGAGAAAAGGCGATTCTCTCAGAAAATCCCACCCCGTAAATATGATGTTCAAAATATTCAAGGTAATGATAAATTTAAAAACGAGACTCAACAATTGAATCCACAAAACTGGCAACAGCTCCAAGCAGGATTAATAAAAACAGCCGAGAAAATAGCACCACACATGAGAACACGCAAACATCCGTGGTGGACAGCCGAATGTGATGACCTTGTAAGGCTCAGGCAACAGGCATGGCACAATTGGTCTTGCAACAAAACTCCTAAGACTCTGCAAGATCTGAAGGATGTCAGAAGAACAGTCACGAAATCAATACGAAGAATTCGCAAGCAGAATGACAACAAAATATTACAAGAAATAGAAGCTGACTTCAAACAACATAATTCTAGAAACTACTATAGAACTTTTCGCCAGAAGCTCACTAAATATTCCCCTCCATCACTTCAATTCAAAAATGAACATGGGGATATTGCTCATAGTAACACAGAAAACTGTGAAATCCTTGCAAACTACTTTTCGGTATTGCTCAATTGTGAGAAACCTCAAGAAACATTCACATTTATCCACACGCAACAAAACCAGGATTCTCATCCACCCAACGTTCAGGAAATAAGAGAGATTATTAAATCATTGAAAAACAACAAAGCGTCGGGGGAAGACCAAATTGTTGCAGAGTTGTGGAAAAATGCAGGAGAAAATCTCATTGTAAAACTCCAAGAAATTTTAGAAGAAGTTTGGCGAACTGAAAATATCCCCGCTGACTGGAAGATGGCACTCATACATCCCTTGCACAAAAAAGGAAATCGGACGGATCCCAACAATTATCGTGGAATTTCATTACTATCCATAACATACAAAGTTTTGTCTAAGGCTCTCCTGAATCGTGCAGAAATTCAATTGGATCCAGTAATCGGTGAATACCAAGGTGGCTTCAGGAAAGGCAGGTCGTGTGTGGAACAAATTATCAATTTAAAAAACTCAATGAAATATTTCCGCAATACATCGAACAAACACTATGTCATTACATTTGTTGACTTCCAAAAGGCGTATGATAGCATCGACCGTGAATCCCTTTTCGAAATACTCAAAGAATTTGGATTAGATCAAAAGACAACAAATATTATTAAGGAAACACTCATGGAAACCAAATCTAAGGTTAAATTTATGGGAGAACTGAGCAGAGAATTCCCCATTGACACAGGAGTCCGACAAGGAGATGGATTGTCCCCGTTGCTTTTTAATTGTGCACTAGAGAAGGTTGTACGAGAATGGCGAAAAGCAGGTGCACCGACGCATAGGATAGGACCAAAACTTAAAGGCATTGAATTAGACTGTATGGCATTTGCTGATGACATGGCATTAATTGCCCAAAACATCTCTGATGCGCAATACCAACTTGAACTTCTACAAGAACAAGCAAAGAAAATTGGATTGCAAATCTCATTTGATAAAACAAAATTTATGACAGATATAAAGAATGCCCCATCTGAAATTGAAATTGGTACTGACCATATATCTCGTGTGAAGGAATTTAAATATTTGGGTGAATGGATTACCGACAATTGTAATGAGAAGAGGTCCATTACAACAAGAATTCAAAAAATGGAAACTGCTTTTCAGTTAACGAAAAATACTTACAACAAAAAGAGTCTTTTCTGGAAATGCAAAATTCAACATTATACAACAGTGATCGGGCCCGAAGCTCTCTACGCTTCAGAAACTCTCACTCTTCAACATAGAACACTTCGAGATCAGTTGGGAGTGAAGGAACGTAAAATAATGAGGAAAATCTTAGGGCCGAGAATCAAAGATGGTGTTCATCTTCCAAAGCCAAATGCTGAAATATATAAAACCATCTCCAAAATCACAGACAAAATGCGTATGCGACGAATCCAATTCTTGGGGCACCTGGAAAGAATGGACCCAAATAGACTAACTCACAAAATTCACACATACTTGAAAAACAAAACAACTAGATCAAATTGGTACAAACAGACTGAAAAAGACTTGCAAGAATTAGGATCGCCAAATCTCCTAGACCGAAATGTCATCAGAACACTTGCACTCACACGGGGTTTCGAGGAGGAAGAAAGACGGCCATACCACCATATCTGGTCTGCACAACGGAAGCAAACCCATTCGTTCCGTATGAAGGAGTACTGGGCTGCAAGAAAGGCTAACCATTGTTGATTCCGCGTGGTCCTAAGAGACCCATTCGCGACGAAGAAGAAGAAACCAGGGCTTTGCGGTTTAGGGTTTGGAGTTTTAAAAAATGAAAAATCTGTTTAGTCAGCCTATTCCCATCCATTCGTTTGAGATGACCGTAATACCGAGCCCGCCTCTTACGGATCCTCTCTGTAATTTTCTCTATTTCACTGTAAACTTCTTTGTTGGATTTTTTTTTGTAATGGGTGCCATTCTTGTAATTTGATCCCATTATACCTCTGACGATTTTGCGCTCTTTTTTCTCCAGTTCTTCAAGGAGTCCTTTATTAGCATTTAGGGATAGGGTTTTGGCTGCATACATAACTACTGGCTTCAGAACAGTTTCATAATGACGTAGTTTAGTATTTTTGGACAGGCATTTTTTGTTGTAGATTGAGCGCGATGTTTGATTGGCTATTTCGAGTTTGCGTACTCGTTCGTTGAGTGCTTCTTTGTCCAGTCCATTTTTAATGATGATCTCTCCCATGTACTTAAATTTTTCCACTCGGTTCATCTTCCCGTATTTTGTCTAGAGTTTTGTTGGAGTATCTTTGATGTTAGTCATTACTTCTGGTTTTTTTTTTCGAATGATATCTGCAAGCCAGTTTGTTCAGCGATTTCTTTTAAAAGGTCGATTTGCATCCTAGCAGTTTCTACGTCGTTCGACAGAATGGCGATGTCATCAGCGAATGTTAGACAGTCGACTATGATCCCCTTGGTTTTTGCTCCCATTCAGAGGGCTATACTCAGCTTCGAATATTTTTTTCACCAGGTCCGAATGACTTTTTCGAGGACGCAGTTGAAAAGCATTGGAGAGAGCCCGTCACCTTGGCTGACTCCCGTTTTGACCTCAAAGGAATCCGACAGACATCCCAGGAACTTAACTTTCGATTTTGTTTCAATTAAGGTGGCTCTAAGTAATGCCAGCAGTTTCAGGTCAACCCGGAATTCGTTGAGGATGTTCAACAGAACTTCGCGGTCTATCGAATCGTAAGCATTCTTAAAGTCCACAAAGACTGACACGTACGGTTTGGACCTGAGATTGCAATATCTAATGATCGTTTTAAGGCTGTGGATCCGTTCAGCAGTTGAACGACCCTTTCTGAAGCCCCCTTGGTATTCTCCTATTTGATGCTCGACTTCGGCTTCTAATCGCTCCAGGATAGCAAGTGAGGGAATGTTGTATGTTACCGGTAGGAGGGATATTCCTCTGTAGTTGTTGACGTTTTTCATGATGCTTTTCTTATTATTATTATTATTATTATTACCGACAGTAGTGGCTACGCTGGCTAACGCGCAGCATTAGGTCATGGGGCCAAGCTCTCTGCTGACTCGGTAGACGCGTGGGTTCGAGCCCCACCGTCGGCCGTCCTTGAAATGGTTTTCCGTGGTTTCCCATTTTCAACACCAGGCAAATGCTGGGACGGTACCTTCTGACAGGCCACGGCCGCTTCCTTCCACATCCTTGCCCAGTTTCATTCACCATCATTCATTTCATCTCTCATTAACTCCTCTCATGAGGTTGGCGTCAGGAAGGGCATCCGGCCGTAAAAACCATCGCCACAAAGACTTCCATCGCATCTCATCCCCGACCCCGTAGGAAAACGGGAATAATAAGGGGTAGACATACATACATTATTATTATTAATAATTTTCCTGTGTCACACACAATCAGCATATATACGTACCGTACCACAAAAGTTACAACCACATTAATATTCAGAAATTAACTTCATTCACAGACCTCACGAACACACTTGGATCACAAGACGAGTGGAAATGTATAAATATACTTTTGTGTAAAATTTTGACTTCAGCAAGCTGTGAACAATAGCTAAGTACCTGTTGAAGGGTGAGGGGTTGACCCTTCTCCTGTAATCCGGTTTGACCTTCAAACAGAAACGAAAGCAGGAAGTGAAATGGAGAGATCTTCTATTTCACCCCTATGCAACAGAATGAGCCAATACTCCAGACCTTAGAAGAGAAAGGAAAATTCTTAATTATAACAGAAAAATTCGCGTGCAAGACAGTGCTATGTGCACTGTTGTACCACCCAGCCCTATAGTTTACAGGGAAGATTCAGTAGAGCGGCCCTCGCTATTATAAGTACAATACACCGCACGAGACTGTCAGAAACTTAAGTTAGGGATGAGTTATGTGTACTGAATCCTTTTTAGAGATGATAGAAGGGAAAACCACTAATTTTAAGTAGAATAGGCCTATCTGTAATTTAATTATATTAAATAAACAAACTTTGTATAGTACGGCCCTGGGTTGACGGGACCCTTTTGGCCTTTAATGACGCACCGCCCCTGCTTCTAACTGCAAATACTAACATTGTATAATATTCTGATCTACATTAGTACAACACTAGAAATAAAATGGATGTACATTGTTAATAATAATAATACCGTATGACCTCCGGGGCCGGGTGCAAGGTTAGTTATTTGACGCCCAGAGGGCAGCTTGCGTGTCGAATTTTGTGGTTCCTATGAAAGTCAAGGAGATTAGATACCGTAACTGTTTGAGTTATGAAAGAAAACAAAAGAAAATATTGAAGTTTGGGGAACGAGCGTTAAACTTACGAATGGGAGGAAAAGTTTTTGAGATATTTTGATGAAATTTTGTACTGTATTCACATGTATCTTTTGTGTCTTAAGATTGTGAACTAGAACCATTGCTGTAAGAATCGTTTTTTGTATTTTCTGAGTAAACATAGCTCACTAAAATGTCCAAAAATTGTCAAAAAAATCTACTCTAATAAAAAAGGGAGAAGAAAGTATTATTTCAAAAGATAGGCAAGGTTGTTAGTTCAAATTGTTAACACAAGCATTATGAACAGTCTAAAACAATAATCTTCCAGAAATGTGAAGTTTGTAGAAATTATCAAGGAAAAGCATGATCAATGTATAAATTAGTCCAATTTTTTGAAAATACTTTTTAGTAACTAGGGAAAGTTAATTGCAAATATTCACCTTTAAAACTAAAGATAAAGGACAGTTCTAGGAGTGTGCAAAATTTCATATTAACAGAACAAAGGGATACCGAGGAAAACTAATTTAAATATCTGTGGTTTTTACACTTGTAAAGGCGTACCTCCCCCCTTAAAACAAAGTTTAAAAAGTGGCTCGCAGACAAGGTAATCTGCACAGAGATGTTACCTGTGTCTATGAGCTGGCATACCATTCTATATTACCAGGGCGAAATGAATGAATGTCACCACAGAGGATAAAGCGAGCACCAGTTATTTTACAGCTCATATTCTGGGAACGTTCCAAGTGTAGCATCTCTAAACAAACGGCCATAGGTACCTTGTAGTGATTGAGGCTGGAAACTTTCTGGCAAGTGAGGTACAAAGAAAGAGAGAGTAGTTTGTCAGGGGTGTGGCCAAGTACAGCACGACGCGATGCGACGTGTGATATGCAATGCAAAGAGCGGGCAACTCCCAAAACAATGGCCTGAATAACGACAGCGGAGCAAGGACTGTGCTGCTTAACTCTTCACAAAATACAGTGCATTGTTACGCAACACTTGAATCCTAATGAGTGAGAATGTCAATAATAGAGTTACTGTACCTTGCCAACCGGCACTTACACCATTCTCTACCGAAGGAGACCAGATAATTAATGGCCTTCCAAGTGCAAATATACTACAAAGAAACCGTATAAAATTATATAACAATATTTAACTTTTAAAATTTTCATTTCGGACTAGTTCATTTTTGTAGATGGCGTTCTAGCACATTGGACTGTCACTCTACTTCCTACCAACTAAAGTATTAACCTCAGGCACATGTGCAGACGTTGATGTTCGTTTGTTTGATGTAATGTCCAGAATTGTTATGAATGCATTACGTGATAAGCGCTTTCTTTTTTTTCGATGTCAATGTACTACGACCTATATCTGTTTTACGTCTCAGCATGATGGGTTAAAATCACTGACTGTACTATTAATTACTTTAACATGGAGATGCATGTGCAACGAATTCTTGTCAGATGTAATTTAAGAACGGCGAGGTGCATGAAACACAAATCCCCCTTCCGTCCAATCTTAACTTGACTGTGTATTTTGCGGAACGAAAAGTTCACAGGTGAAATGAAGAAAAGCCGAGTTGCACTTCCACGGAAACTCCAAACACAACCACTCTTCTCTGAAGTCCTAACTCAACATGACTCGACTGTTTGTTGTTGGTTGTATCTGGGGCAATAGGCTCGCCCGCTAGCTAGGCTGTAACTGGGGTGATAGGGCTCGCCCCTAGCTAGCTCGTAAAATGTCGCCTCAGTAATTGAATGGAGATTGTTGGAAAAAATGAAAACGTAAAAACGCTTATAGTGGGCGATGTATTGAAGATAGAGATATACTCTCGCAGACTTTTTTTTGTAGAACTTTTCATGCTGAACAATTCTTACACTCATAGTATTTTAATATTGTTAATGGTTTGCCCTGCGTAAGATTAAAAAGCGCACGGACGCCAGGTTTTTTTCGACTTTTTCACTGAAATCGTTACTGCTTGCCTTCCTTTGATCATAAATAAATTATTTTCTGCATAAAACTTCCTCGAGATATCCTTTACAGAATGGTGAAAACCGCATCAAAATCCATCCAGTGGTTCTCGAGAGTACCCGTGGGCCGTGACTCCAATAAACGGGGACTTTGTTTTATAGTAAGTAGAGATGAGGTTTAAAACAGTGCGTGATGACTGGTCACATGACTAATTAGATAATTGCTAATGAAGTAGGATAGATGGGTTTTGGCAATAAAGAATATAAAGAATGAACACATATCCCATTAAGGGGAATCAAGCATCTTCTCGAGCCTGGCAGACCAAGGAGAAACTTGAAGTCTGAGCTACTATTATCATAATTTGTCGTGGGAACGTCACCTCGCTGATACCAATCTCCGAAATTAAACATCTCACCGAAAAAACACAGGAAGATAACCCTTAATATGGTTAGCATGGCAAGGAAGTACTCGGTTGTGTAACGCACAAAGAGCAGCCGAGTAGCACAGGAAGTTAACGCGCAAGGCCAGGCTATCTCCAGATTTTAACCCTATTGTCGGCCATCCTTGGGATGGTTTGAGTATGTACAGTAATACCTCACCAAGACACTGGACCGGAGTTATTTCTTTCTTCATATTCGTCACTTAGCATGCTGAGCTTCTATGCCCAAGATAGCGGGTTCAAACCCGGCTGAAGCCGTCGGATTTTTTAAGAGCGTTAAAATCCCTCAGTATGCCTTCCTTCGGAGGGGAAGTAAAGACGGCGGTCCCCTGTCATAGATTTATGGGATGTTAAAGAACCTTCCACTAATTACACATGTGTGAAGCTAAATTGGATAGGTTAAGAATGTAAACAACGCTCTTAGGTTTCTACGTTCGTTGTCAAGAGCCGACTGCGGTGTCGTCTAGTAGCTAAGTTCTGAACTTGGCCTAGTAGTCCTTGACGGTGGCGCTTGGAGGCAAAAGTAGGAACTATTTGAAAAAATTTTAAGTTGCAGTCTGTACTTAAATTAAAAAACAGATACACACACTAATACAGTCATCACAATTAACACCGGTTATCAGACAGATTCTACACACACCCAAAGTACGCGAGGCTACATGACTGTGTTGTCGCAGCCCCTAAACTTAAGAACCAACCAATCAATCCCTTTATTGATGACAAAGATCTGTAAATGTTACCTCCTGACCTAGATACAATTTCCACGTATTAAAACCATCGGCAGGTCATCGTCAGTGTATCTGGCTGATGGCAGGTTTCCTCATGGTCGGTCTCTCCACCTTATCCGGTCTTCAGCAGCACGTTTCATCAGCTCATAAGATCTAACAATCTTGATGGAATCCAGCATCTGAAACCTTCTTCTTCCTCTTCGGATTTTCCCTTGGACTGTCGCTTCTAATGCACTTTTCACCAAACCATCTCCTCTTAGGCAGTGTCCAATCCAATTCATTTTTATTTTGCTTATCTTCTTGAGCATCATTCATTCTTCTCCTACTTTCTTTAATACTTCCTCATTTCTCACTTTGTCCTTCCAACATATTCTCCTCCATAACCACATTTTGAAAGCCTCTGTTCTTCTCTCGTCTTCTTTCCTAAGCGTCCAAGTTTCCGCTCCATACATTGCTCCACTCCAAACAAAACATTTCACTAATCTCTTCCCTAGGCTTACTTTCATTGCTCCACAAAATAATTTTCTTTTCTTACTGAAGGCTTCTTTTGTTATCGCAATCCTTGTTTATATTTCTTTAGTGCATATCATTTCTTGTGTAACCCAACTTCCTAGGTATTTACAACTATCTACTTGTTCAATTTCATCTTCTAATTTTATTGTATTTGTTTTTTCATTTTTTCCACTTATGACCTTCCTTTTTTTCTCATTTATTTCATCCCATATATTTCACAAATTTTATCTAGATCTTCCAGCATTTACTTTCACTCTCACCCATAACAAAATTGAATTATTCCTTTACACATTTATATAATGTAGCGTGTTTTGGTTGAAAAGGATATCCAAAATAAGTCAGAATAATAATATAATTAATAATGTTATTGGTTTTGCATCCCTTTTAACTACCGCGGCTTTTAGAGACGCCAGGGTGCCAGACTTTTGCCCAGAATGGGATCTTTAACGTGTCAGTAAATTTATTGACACGGATCCCTCGCATTTGCGCACCCTCAAATGCTGGCTGACTGCCCCAGGATTCGATCCTGCAACCTTGGGGCACAGCAAGCGAGAATATTACCGCTGAGCAACGCAACCAGCCAGTCAGTATAATATAATATACGTATGTCTACCCCTCATTACTCCCGTTTCCAACGGGGTAGGGGATGAGATACAATGAAATGCTATGTGGTGGGTGGCTTTTACGGACGGATGCCCTTCCTGACGCCAATCTCACGACAGGAGTTAATGAGAGATGAAATGAATGAAGATGAATGAAACTGGGCACGGATGTGGAAGGAAGCGGCCGTGGCCTGTCAGAAGGTACCGTCCCAGCATTTGCCTGGAGTTAAAATGGGGAAACCACGTCTACCGAGTCATCAGATAGCTACCCCCACTACACCCCTAACATCCCTGAAATTCCTGAGATTTCCCAAAATTTCTTAAATTTACCCAAAAAGATCCCAAAATTTTCCCCCAAAGCCCCCTATTGCCCGCACTTACTCATACCAGGGTAATTTAGGGTTAGCACTTAGATTCTAAACTCAAATTTAAAAAAAGAAGAACTTGTTCTAGGGTTGCACACGGCTATCACTTTATATATTTGACCAGGTCCAGCTATGACTCTGAGCATAGGGTTGGACTTACGTGGCGGCCATCTTGCGCATTATCCCCTGCGCCGGGATCGGCTTATAAGTTATAATCACTACTCGAGTTCATTCTGCAAGCATTTTAGGCAGTTTAGTTAGCAAACACCAACAGTTTTGGGGCGCAACCGAAAGTGTGTGGACCTGATACCCTCGTGAACATTTCAATCAGTGTTTTAGAAATGGCGCACGAATGTAAACAATAACAATAACACCGCACATACCAACAGGTCGAGGTCAAAGTCTCACAGTGCTGCATGCATTGGTGGTATGCAAAGTTCTGATGCCATGTTTTCAGTGTTGCCAGTTGTAACACTTCAGCCGGTCAACACAACTCTGCCCAATATGATTGGGCGGGGCACAATGTCCAGTAAACCCTCGATTCAACGGCCTTCGGATTTAAGGGACAGAATTAGACCAACCGAGATTATTGGTTTCTTTTAGTTTCCCGCGCTCAAGTTTACAACAAAATGGAAGTGTTATCTACTGTGCATGCGTTCCAAATTCTTCTGATATAAAAAACAAAGTAAATACTAATTACATTAAACCCTCGCTAATTAGTGGCCGACATAACCTCACTGCTCTTACTGTAAAACGAACATTCCTGTTTATTAGCGGAATCAAATGAAACTACGAAATAATTTTCCCCAAAACATCGTTTTACTGGCCATAATCGAGGGTGCAAGAACAACAAACGGCCATTTTTGAAATAGAACACATCTAATCGATCGTTCCGCGGGCAATACAATCGGTCGATAATTCACAAATGGCAGCCTACTGTTGACGTTTATGCATTTTCTTAAATACTCTCAAGATACGCAAAAAGTGGTTCTATGTTGTTGTTGTTGTTGTTGTTGGAGTCTTCAGTCTTTTGACTAGTTTGATGCAGCTATCCACGCCTCCCTGTCCTGTGCTTATCGTTACATCTCTACATAGCTACCACACCCTACATCCAAGGCAATCTGTTTAACATATCCTAACCTTGGTCTACCCCTACAGTTCTTGTCCTCGACCCTTCCTTCCATAACTAAGCTTGCTATTCCTGGGTGTCTTAGTATGTGTCCTACCAACCTATCTCTTCTCTTCATTAGCAGTCACCAGAAACATCTCTCCTCTCCAGATCGTCTTAATACCTCTTCGTTTGTAACCCTATCTACCCGTCTTATCTTCCTCATTCTCCTGTAACACCACATTTCAAACGCTTCAATTCTCCTCTTTTCTGCTGCACCAATAGCCCAGGTTTCACTTCCATAGAGCGCCGTGCTCCAGACAAAGGCTTTAAAAATGACTTCCTAATACCTAAATCTATATTCGACGTTCAACAGGTTCCTTTCCTGTATAAATGCTTTCCTTGTTTGAGCCACCCTCCTTTTTATATCCTCTTTGCTTCATCCATCACTAGTTATTTTGCTTCCTAAGTAACAGAAGTCTCCTACTTCCTTTAGATTTCACCTGCCAATTATCTGTACCTTAAGTATAATTCGCTATTACTCACCGGCTAAATATTTGACAATGTCCCTCGAATCAGACCTGCTTATTGCTATTCCAATCAACAGACTGGGCGGGAGAAGTTCCACTTCACCAAGCTCTCCAGCTCAAACTCTTGTACGATATTGCACACGTCTTGAAATTACAGAAACACAAGTGACCCAGCACATGTCTCCCAAAATCTAAGTCCCAACTTAGTGTAAACTCCAATGAGCTCGACCCACAAAGTTGACTCTACTAGACAAAATCTAATTAATCATTCTTCCAGCGATCGCCAAACGAAGTGGTAATAATTACATCCCCTCCACATTCTCTGGTTCCTCTACCCAGGAACTCACCCTCAAAATCACAGTAACCAATAATAATTATGTACAAACATCATCAACTCCTCCCACTGTGGCAGTGGTGCAACATCTCCGCGACTCGCCTACCTCATGACAGGGCTCGGACATTATGCGCTGAAAACGATTAACGTATGCATGCACTATAAATGTAGAAAATGTGCACTTAATAATGAGCCAATCTTATACATGTATCATTCACTGCAGAAAGAAGCATCACAATTGATAACTGCAAGTTTTTCAATGTTTTCAGGAGATAAATTACGTATATTATAATCGTTTTCAGTGCATTAATGTCCGGTCCCTAGAATAATCACTATTACCTGACACCCACTGTTTTAACAAATACTTTCTGCTGCTCTTCTCTTGAGGCATTTTGAGTTAAGGATATGCACACTAAGAATAAAGTGACACATTAACTGAAGAAACTCCTCACAAAACTAACCCCGGGCTACTGGCTGTCGAGATGGTGAAAGTAATGACCCACGCCGTTCCCTTCTTAAAATAGCCAGGCAGCATGCTTGTGTTACAATCTGTTGCAAGGAAAGTTTCTTACAAGGGATGTCCAACACGCAGGCGAAACCTATTGTGTTCAAGTTGTTTTAAATTAAACTTAATATCAACTGTAGCAAGCCTCCGTGGCTTAGGCGGCAGCACGCCGGCCTCTCACCGCTGGATCCGTGGTTCAAATCCCGGTCACTCCATGTGAGATCTGTGCTGGACAAAACGGAGGCAGACAGGTTTTTCTCCGGGTACTCCGGTTTTCCCTGTCAACATTTCATTCCAGCAACACTCTCCACTATCATTTCATTTCATCTGTCATTCATTTAATCATTGCCCCAGAGGAGTGCGTCAGGCCTCGGCAGCCGGCACAATTAATATCCTCGTCGCTAGATGGGGGCTTCATTCATTCCATTCCTGACCCGGTCGGAGACTGGAAGCAGGCTGTGGATTTTTCATCAACTGTAGCCTATTTGCTAAAATATGCTGTTATGTTCAGAATATGCAATATATCCAATTAACCCTCAAAATGTCCATTTGCAAATGCGCATTTGCATTTTCAAATAATCCAGTCCCTAACCATAAGAGCGGCCCAGGAGAAAACCTCGTCGCTCATGATAGGTCATCTTCCCGGTAAAGTTCGATATCTCTTTACAGCAAGGCACACCTGAGGTTGACTCACCCACATCCTATATCACGTATTACAGTGTACAATATTTCAACATCCAACCTGGACTAAAGATCCTGCAACAAATTATATATCCTAAAACTATGTTGAATAACTGGTAATAAACGATATTAGAATATGCACTCATGTCATGAACATCATCTTGTACAGATTCCTGCCCCAGGCTGGGTCTGTTTGGAACATAAGCCTCGCCACTTAGTCCTTTCTTCCCACCACCTCTCCGCTGTCACTCTAGTCCAGTCCTCGCCTCTCTTCTTGACACATTTCTCCACTCCTTTCATCCATCTATCTCTTGGTCTTCTCCTTGGTCGTTTCTTCTGCATCTGCATCTCATGTATCTTCTTGAGAATCTTCTTCTCTTCCATGCTCTTTAAGTATCCATACCACCTCAGTCTTGATGTCTCAATCCTACCTTGCAAGGGTTCCTCTTTCACTATTTCCCTGACCTTTTCATTCCTCGCTCTGTCTCTTCTTGTTACTCCGATCCTAATTCGCAGGAACTTCATTTCACTTGCCCGTATTCTCCTTATGTCTCTTTTCTTCATTGTCCACGTTTCTGAAGCATAGGTCATATCGGGATATAGTAGCTTTTGTATAACACTTCCTTGCTTTTTTTTTTTTGGGACATCTTTATTCCAGACTAAGCTCCTAATGCTTCTGCCTGTCTGCCACGTTCCGTAATCTCTTTGTCATTTCTCCCATTTTCCTCCACTATACTTCCCAAGTACTTGAGACTTTCCACCATCTTCAGCTGTCCACCTCCAAGTGTTATCCCACTCATTGGTCTGTCCTTTTTCCTGGTCGTTAACAGGATCTCACATTTACCCTTCCACTGTTTCTTCCCAAGCCTTCAGTTGCTCCTGAATTTCCTCCTCCTTGTTTCCCCAGACCATGAGATCATCTGCAAACACCATTGCTTTCATCTTATCTTCTCCTATCTTTCCTGCTACCCGTGTCATTACCTCGTCCATAACCACAATAAAGAGAAGGGGGTGACAGTGCACTACCCTGTTTCAGACCACTCATTTGTCTGAACCAGTCTGTTCTTTCCCCTCCAACTTTCACACAACTCACACTTCCACAATACATCTCCTTCACTCTGTCTACAGTCCCTTTTTCCACTCCCATGTTTTCCATTGCTTCCCAAATGTAAATTATAATGATATTTATTGCAACCAATGGTCAAATACAATAATAATTAAAATTGCACACAATGAAGTCATGTACAGAATTCTGTTAATGTCACTGTTCTCTTGCTACAAACTTTTGCGTGATATCTTTCACACGACTTTCCACACAACTCACACCAACAGTTCTCGTCTGGGTTGTGGTATACCTTCTTGCAGCACAGCTTGAAATGAAAACCATGAACAGCGAAACGTGTCATGAAATGGCGAAGTTCATACATAGAATTCCTCCACTCTGAGGTCATCATGGCATCTGTTTGGTAGAAATCCATCCAGATGTTGGCTTTCTTCTCTTGAGGTTCTTGCAGTATTAACTGATATTGCTTTGTAGAAGGCAGTAACATTCTTATACGTAACTCTTCTATGTAAAATGGTTGTCTCGTTAGTTCATAGGTCGTCCTTGACGGTGCATTTTGTCCTAGACACAGAATCTTTTTCATGTATATGGCCTTTACCCTTTCTATCTGAGCAAGATCGTTTTTCGAGAGATGTAAATAATGAAATACAAATAAAAAGCATAAAATAAATATATAAACATGATAATATGAAATAATACAGTAGAGTCTGAATCATGTTCGGTTGAGCGGGATTTTCGTTAAATACAACAATACTGTACTGTAATGTTTATATCAGCATTGTTGGTGTCTACCTAGCTTGCAGCAAAGCATCTGCTACACATCGGCAAAACCACGGTGTTTCAAAAACATGAACATGAACTCACTCCTTGTTAGCCTACTTTCGATTTTTGAAAAATATGAAAGTAGACTTATGAGATCAACACAGGGCGAAAAATTGTGTGTCTGTCTCTGTGTGTGTGAGAGTGTGTGTACTCTGAATGTCTGTCCCCACCTATTAATTCAAACACGGTGAAACCGAATTGAACGAAATTTGGTACAGAGATAGCACTAGCAAAGGGCACCTCAGTGTCATGTTTTATATCGCCGCCATCTTGACGGAAACGTCATGGCGGCCACCCAAATGTTAAAATCTTAAATCAAATTACGATCAACCTAATCATCTGATCTCTACCAAATTTAGCAACAACATATCTTTATGTGAGAAGCGTTCTTTGACCGAGCTACAAGGTCATCCGTCCAATAGTTTGCATATGGTGGCCATGTATGTGTGCAAATCGATTCCCCCTATCAATTCCAACACTCTACAACCGAGTTGAACGAAATTTGGTACAGAGGTAGCACTAGCAAAAGCCACTTCAGGGTCATGTTTTATATTGCCGCCATCTTGACGGAAAGGGAATGGTGGCCATCCAAATTTTAAAATTTTAAATCAAATTACGACCAACCTAATTATTTGATCTCTACCAAATTTTGTAATAACATACCTTTTTGTGGGAAGCATCTTTTGACTGAACTACAAGGTCATCAGCCCAATAGTTTGCAGAAAGCGGCCATGAATGTGAGAAAATCGATTCACCATATCAATTCAAACACGGTGAAACCGAATTGAATGAAATTCTTTACAGAGGTAGCACTAGAAAAGGGCACCTCATATTCATGTTTAATATCCGTATAGCACGTTGTATTTCAACAAGCTACTACAACCAACATTCAATTATACTCCAAGAAAAGGACAAAGAATTATAACAATACCCATGCATTTAGGAGAAAGTAGGCTATAGACCTCGTGCGCATGGATGTTGCTGCGCTCTGGCGGCAAGTCGTTCGAATAGTCCATGTGGCGCTTGTCAGTGAAGAGAAGCAACCTGATTACCAGGCTGCGTTTGTTGAAGTGTGAATTAAAGTTCGAGATGGAAGAAAGTTCTACAAAGAGTAAAACAAATTGTTCTGGATGTAACTATTCATTGTCCGCCTGGGACGAAGTTCTTCGTATTCCCAAACAATAAACAGCACATTCATAGAAGGAACGCTTTGACTGTGGCTTTAAAACGGGACACGAGTGATGGTAAACCATAGCATACTACAAATAATTCACGTGTTTGTAGTCGGCATTTTATAAACGGAACACCGACAAGAGATCCTGACAGTCACGGTTACATACCGAGGCTCTATCGGATCAGCACCAGCGACGAGAGGGCAGTAGTAACTGAGAGATACAAGAGGCGAAAAATTAGGCATGAAAATGACGGGGGTGAAGGAAGTGTGATGGTTCATTCAGTGACGCGAGCATACAGACGGATATTGTGACCGTATATAGTGACAAGACGGAGGTGAACATATTGCTTTCTTCTTTGAGAAATAATTGCGAAGCAGAAGTCTAGAGAAATCTGCCAATGCCCCGTGCGAACAAACAAACAAACAATGACTGACACTTGTTTAAAACAAGACTGTAGTGTTAATATGCACCTTGTGGATAAGAAGCATTATTTTTGTGGATACCGGTCAGTGAAAGAAAGCGAACATAATCTTGCTGAAATAGCGGGTGTAAAACTGGCAATGTAACTGGATGTAACTATTCATAGCGTTATTCTTGTTATCGTTGTTATCTTCTGTTCATCATAATTGTACTCTTTACAAGGAAAATATGTTACTTCTCCTGTTAATGAAGTGCAAACTGGGTATTAGTTTTGCTGCACTCGGCGTTATTTTTAACTGTCACAGGACTACGGCTTCTGCTGCCTTTAAATTTACACTCGACCATCTTTTTGAGAAAAAACAAGGAATGGATTTTCTGGCCATAACGACGCACTATTAAATGTACTATGAAAATTCCTTTAAACGCCATTTTGAAAATTGCACGTGCATTATAGATTGTACTGAAGTATACTGTGAAAGACTGCAAAGTGTTCGTCAAAGAATTTTAATGTTCTCTCATTACAAAAATGCATTCACTATAAAATTTCTGGTTGCAATTACTCCATCAGGTTATATTTCTTTGGAAGAGCGACTGACAGCTACCTTACCGTACATTCCGGTATACTAAATCATATTCAAGCAGGAAATCTTTTTGTGTGATAAAGGGTTCCCACAGATAAAAACGTGCATTGAAACTAGGAACGCAGTAATAGAAATGTCACCATTTGCATTTAATCCACGGTTTTCAGCCGAGGAAGTAGAATCAACATCATGATATAGCATCTGTCAGAATTCATGTTGAAAGAGCCATACATAGAATGAAAGTTTATGAAATATTAAGTAACCGAGTTACTATGGATTTGGTACCTCATTTAGACAATATTGTTCATCTCATATGTGTCGTAATGAATTTCAGTCCTCCTATCATTAAATTAGACGACTTATATACTTTACGCAGGTCCTTAACTTAGACATGATTGTATAATTATTGAATTGTACATGATTACACCAATCTACTTCACTGTTTTTTATATTTCTAACTCGAGTAGAAATTATATGATGTTTCAAATGTCTGAATAGTGGCAAAACTCAGCATGAGAATGGTAACAATGTAACACTATGTATAACGCTTGAAAATTAGCGGGAGGTAATGCTCGAAATAAAATATCTCTACTGTGGGAAAAATATTTGAAAGCAATTCTTCATTTCTGGAGACATTCACTTTCACACTTTTCTTTGGAGAAAATACAAACAAGTCACAGAAGTTGAGGTTCAAAATATACAATGATGCCTGTACCTGGGTGTAATATACATGAGTTTCCTTTAACTTGATATCACCATCAATGTTAATATACAAATATGGAACACTACACGTGTTGTCATCAACCACAGGCTTTTCCCGACATGAGTAAGGGCACTTAATCTCCAAAAGAGAAAGGCATTCCTGACCTAGCACTATCCCATCCGGGCTGCAGCAGAGCCAGGGTTGCTCTTCTTTTATAAACAAACCCAGCTGTGACACGCAACATTGGGACGATAAACAGAATTCCTGAAGTGCCCCGTGCTCATTATCTCTTCCGTATCTCACTGCAGGACTGTTTATGTCTTTAGAAATAAGAAGCTGAGATGGCAGTTTATTAAAATCTCCACTCTGCAGTGTCATGACCTTGTGTACGCTCTGGCTGGCCGATTTGCGTAATTTTCTTTGATGGAACCAAGCAGGATTCTTAGATTGAGCCCTAGTCTCAATCGCAATAGCATCCTTCTGCGATTTTGTGACTTTCACGTTGTCAAAATAAAAATTCCGGACGTCACTTGGCAACATGGACTCATAATTGTTTGGCACTAGTGATATCTTGCCACTTGGCAAGTAATTCATTCCATAGGATCTAACCAGTTTATTAACGTTTTGATGGTCTAATTGCTGAAGACACTGAAGTAAAAGTCTTGTTTCGCTCTGTTCTACAGCATCATCCCCGATAGCTTCAACAATAGAAATGGAGATAATTATGGATTCACTTTCACACTCGGCCTTCAAAATTCTTTTAAAAGCACAGTCTATATTTTTAATTTTCTCGTATAGTTCAGTTTTGGTGAATGTTTCTAATCCCACACTTTCCGACACGCAACAAACTGTCCGCTTATTTCTCCTAAATGCTCACCTTTAGAATATTCCGCGATAACATTCTTAGGTTTCTCCCATTGTTGCAGGAAGAAAGTCTTCGAAGAATCTCTCTCGGTATTAACATAAATGCAAAGCGCAGCAATGTGCTTGCACACGGCGTTCTTAAAGAACGCCGTGGCTTGCAGCATTTGGAAAGGCCTGCTATGCATTCACACTCGGCTGACTAAATGTTCCTGTTGCAATCGATCTGTTAAATATTAAAAAAAAAGACTAGCATTAATTAATGAAAAAATAATTTACGGCAAGGGATACGGGAAATATTATAATAAAGTTATGTTTAAAATTAATAGTATAAATATACATATGATTTGTGGACCAAAAAGAAAGGTAAATATTACCTTAAGTTTAACAGCATAAGGCGGTTGATTAATGCTCGTTTCTCTGAAACAGAAGCTGGATATTTCTTCTCCCAATCGTTCCTTCACCTGAAATATATGATTACTTTGAGCTGTTTGCCTTTCTTTAGCGTAGAAGCTCTAAAATACGACGTATCCCACCGAATCTTCTGAAAGCCCACGTGAACCTCTATGGACGACGACATTTGAGCTTTAAATTGCTTCCTTCACTATCACACTTGATTCTCCCGCACAAGCCAGTACACACTCTCGCCACATGGATGTTCTGAGCGAGTTGCCGCTAGGAGCGCCAGCAGGTAAAATATCGCCATGCGCACGAGGTCTATATGTTCTTTACCGAACATCTTGTTTTTTTACAAAAATCACTGACTTCACTTCTTAAGTGTTGATTTGTGTTTCCGTTTGTTTTGTTGCATTCAAACTTTGTTATGCACATTGTTAGTGCATTGTTGTCTGTAAAATAGCTGACAGATTCACTGTTTAACTTACTCCTGTTGCATTTATTTCATGTTTTTCTATGTTAATAAATTAACGTTTTTACTTGCAAAAACTAGTTTAATCTTAATCTTTATTTTTTCCAGATTTAAAATTTAAAACAAATTTGGTAGATACTTTTTCCTAGCACTGTACAGATTAGGCGGAGTTCGAATTAGCCGGGTTCGTATTGGCGGGACTCTACTGCAGGGGTGCCCAACCTTTTGTAACTAAGGCCACATTGTAAATAGTTGGTGGACCTTGCGGGCTAATGATACTGCGGGGAGTTTCAGGGGTATATAAGTGCAATATGGTGAGGTTTGTGGCTGTCTGAGCTTAGGTCTCGTAGTATCGTTGCCATTTTCATTATATATTTATTTGTAGTGGATAAAAACAAAACACTAAAAATAAATTTAATTTCTTTGGACACATAATGAGGATGAATAACACCAGACTCACAAAACAAATTTTCAGACATGTATCCAAAAGCAAGAATGGTAATCAATGGGTACAAGGTATAACAAGAAGTTCCGTGAAGAACTATACAGCCTACTTTTCATGCCAATTATTATTCTACAGAATATGAACCTATCTAGAATAATGACGAAATTAAGTTGGTAATATCGAAATATCTAATTAGTTCAAAATATACCTGGTATAATGTAGCCTAATAGAGCACTACAGTTGGCAGCCCTGCTGACATAATATATTCTTAGTTCCATCTCTTAAGGTACAGAATACAAAATTTGGTTGAAGTCCAATGGATGTTACATGCAGTTAGACACTGGATCTATCAGCACGCGTAAAAGCATGTTGCCAACAATGTCATGCGTGTGCTGGTCAGAAATAATCTGAAATATTATGATATCTTGTTGTGCCAATTTTGGATGAAATCCATTTGTTAGTATAGAAGTTACATGTATTTTAAAATTGGACATATCAGCAGGCATAGAATCATGTTGGCAGCACTGGCTTGTATTAATTACTCCAAATTAATCTAGAATGTCAGGTGCTATACGTGTGCAAAATATAGAGCTGTTGGCTTGCATACTTTCTGATATATTGATATTAGGGTAAAAAATATAGACAGCATTTATTAACAGTTGGCAGCCCTGATTGCTCTTAACAATACTTATAGTCATATCTGTTATGGTACACATAGCACATACGAAATTTGGTTGTAATCCAACTGATAGTATAGAAGTTACATGTATTTAAAAATTGGTACTATCAGCAGGCTTATAATCATGTTGGTAGAACTGACGTATATAAGTTACTCCAAATTAATCTAAAATGTCAGAATATAGGTGTGCATAGTTTAAAGCTGTTGGCTTGCATACTTTATGATATATTGGTATTTGGATAAAAAAAAATAGAGAGAGAAATATTTAACAGTTGGCAGCCCTGGTGGCTCTTAAGAATATCCTCAGTCATATCTGTTTATGTACAGATATTACATACAAAATTTGGTTGAAATCCAATTGATAGTGTAGAAGTTATATGCATTTTAACATTGGACCTATCAGAAGGCTTAAAATTATTTTGGCAACACTGTCATGGTTGGCCTCCTGAAAATTAAACTGGCATAGTTTTTTCTACATGTGTGCCAATTTTGGAATAGCTCCCATGCATACCTTGCAAGATATCCTACATGGAGCTCAAATTTCTAGTGCGTTTTTTCAGCAGTTGGTAGCACTGACATCATTTTCAAATATGGACGTGAGATATTCCAGTGCACATCTTTACTCATACTAAATTTGGTTTTGATTGCTGCAGCCGTTTAGGAGTTGATAGGGGGGGGGACACACACACAGCCAGACAGACAGATAGACACACAATTTCCCGGATCGATCTTATAAGTCTACTTTTTCCTCATTTTTGCAAAATGTGAAAAGTAGGATAAAAATGGATATGGAAGAAATGGAAGTAACAATAGATATTATTCAGGACAGACTTCTTTTCAGAAATATGATTAAAAATTTCAATTACAGAAGAAGCGGCTTAACATCTGGACAGAAGAGAGAAGAAGGAAACTAAGTGAAGTAATGAAGAACTACTGGAAGGCAAGAAAGGATAAAGGAAATAAGAGACAGTGAATGCAATGGGTTATTTCACTCGGTCCAAAGATAGCCAAACTCGAGGAAAGAAGAAGAAGAATATCTGCAATAGAAATATGAGGAGCTTGTTTTCTCCACATTCATCAAATTTACAGGAGAGAGGAAAGACATACATCTTCAGACAGGATTATGAAAATGGAGTAATATATAGTAATGATAGCTAGAAAGAGCAAGATGCTATCATCAAAAGTGCATCAAATTATATATAGTACATAAAAAGTTATTGATAAAAGATTGATAAAAGATTGATGAAAATGAATGGATATACTTAGTTTTGAAAGAAATCGTTTTATTTAGCTATGGAAATCAGGATATTTCACATAATCTCAAATAATTATCCTAATTCGTGATATTTACCTTGAACATAATATTAATAGATCCAAAAGAGCTGGATGTAGGCCAGGGGAAAATCAAGCAAACGAAAGCGTTCAAATATTTGGGTGAGTGGATAGCCCCCAATCTCTCCGAGAAGGCAGCTTTCGAGTCACGAATCAGGAAAATGGAAATGGCATATAATCTAAGAACAGCCATTTACAACAAGAAATCCATATCAACAAATGCCAAGTTAAGGCACTACCAAACATTCATCCGACCAGAAGCTTTGTATGCTGCAGAGTGCCTTCCAATGCATCGCAAGGGACTAACAGAGAATCTGGAAGTGAAAGAAAGAAAAATTCTAAGAAAAATATTGGGTCCGGTACAAGAAAATGGGGAATATAGTATACGGCACAACCACGAACTTTACACCCATGTGGAAAAAAATAACTGATGCCATGAGGAAACGGAGAATTGCCTTTTACTGTCATATAACAAGAATGAGCCCAGCACGATTGACAAATAGAATTTTCACCTACTTCCTCAAAAAGAAAACCAAGGGAGCTTGGTTCACTGAGGTGCACAAAGATTTACAAGAAGTGGGAATTACAGGCAACGATATTTAGGAGCGTGCCACCCTCAAACAAAAACTAACAGCACACCGATGTTTCCAAGAAAAGCCCAAGCTTCCAACTGGCAAGAAGTGGAAACAACAGCATCGAGAACTAATGCGAAAGTACTGGGAGGATGTTAAAGTTCGATGCACCAAGAAACAGTTGAAATGACGTGGTCCTTAGATGGCCGAATCGGAAGAAGAAGAAGAAGAAGAAGAAGAAGATACAATTAGACATTAAAACCCTTAGTTTTTTTTTAATATTCGTTCTGGTGCAATATATTATAAATGATGGATATATTCAGTTTTGAACGAAAATCATGTTTTCTCACAGCCTTATCAATGGGGATTATTAACATGTGCAGGTGCGTCTGCGGCAAAGCGTGTGACAGATATCATGTAATGTGGTGTGATCAGAGGAAGTTATCTCCGTCACAGTTTTGTACTAGTGATAAGTAATTAATTTCACAGTCATTCTGTGCAGATCCTAGTTAGCCTGTCCTTCCTCAGTGCGTGATGACGGTCGCATTGCTTTCCGCCTAGGGCGCAGACGAATTCCTCGTTCGGCGAGTGGTACGTCTCCGTGGAGCATAGCTTGCGGTGAAGTCTGGTCGTTATATGTCAATTCGTAGTTGGCTTCTTTGAACTTGTCGGTGGTCGCCTCTGTGCTGTACAAGTCCAGTCAAATTTCTGTTTTCTTTCTGTGATGTTCCAGAAAAGATAAGTAATTCAATTGCATATTTTGTGGTCTAATAAATTTTATGTTCGACCCTGACTATTATATTATATGTCAGAAAAACTGTACTATAATGAGGCTCATTATAAAACTATTTTTCATTATGAAACAGTTTCTCCCACCAATCAGAGCTCAAGAAACAGTTGTTTGACCAATTAGATAATTAGATGCGCTGAGTTCCACGGCCTTCTAATTTAAATTCCACTGCCTGGCCTAGTGTCATAGTAGGGTAATCAGGGAGGCCATGGTCAAATTCAAGGCATTCTCTGCGTCTCATGCACTCTGTTCAGTATATAAAACTGGTGAACTCTCGACAGATATTTATGAATATATCTATAATGGTAATTAAGACCCTCGTATGGACATTATAAAACTCCCATACGCTCGTTTTATAAACATACTCGTGTCTTAATTATTGCCATTATAGGCTCGTTGCATAATGTACTATATTATTATCATTTGATCAAATAATATTTTACCATCCAATGCAGCTGAGGCAAATGTTACCGAATCAACTATACAACTTTTTTAAAATTGTTTGGAGATATTCAGTTTTGAAAACAGGCTCCTCATATACACTTATTTAGTTGCAGTATTCGTTGAGATAATGCAACTCGTCAATATTTGTTAGTTGTGGTCTATGTGATGTTTTGTTGAGATACTGGAAGTGGTGATTGACCTCCAGAATTTGTTTGTTTGGAGTGAATCTGTGGTTGTTGTAAATGGTCAATTCAGATTATATTGTACAGGCTACTTATCTGGTTGAGTCTTGCGCGGTCCTGGTGAAAGCAGTTAACTTCGTCACTGTCTGTTATTTCCGATTAACTTGAACACTCCTCAGTAGAACAGTGGAGTATGGAAATGTTGAAATTGCGAATCCCAAACCTGTAGCTGTTTCCCCACATCTTACTATTGAGGGATTTCTAATAAAGTGTCTTGAACTCACCCATTCGCAATGGCGTCTTTCTTCCGTGTGACTGGGTCAGCCATTAGATCCCTGGAAACAAAAGAAATATACGGTATAACGAGACAAATCGTTATTATCAGCAGTCTTATGTCGAAAAGGTGGTTCGAATGACACTCGCGCTTTGAGAGCGGTGATACGCCCCTAAAAATGAACAGGATATTAGCTCATTGGAAGTTTTGAATTAGTAGATCCAACTTACAATAGGTGGCACACGAGAAGTTTCAACAAAGTCCCGTATGCGTTCGTATACAATTCATCCCATTGCGATGAAATTTTGGTGAGTTGTGCACATGCCCGCGAAGGTTTCTGAATTAGATTTCAATAGAACAATAAATGTGGCCAAAAATATATGTCAGACAAGTTCCTCTGTTCGTCACCAGGTGGCTGAGGGGGCTTCGGTGGCGTAGTTGGTAGCATGCTGAGCGTCTATGCCCAAGATCGCGGCCGAAGTCGTCGGATTTTTTAAGAGCGTTAAAAATCCCTCAGTATGCCTTCCTTCGGAGGGAAAGTAAAGCCGGCAGGCCCATGTCATAGATTTGTGCCATGTAAAAGAACCTTCCACTAACTACAATTGTGTGAAGCTAATTGTGTAGGTTAGATTTGATTAACGCTCTATTAAATTCCAATGTTCGCCGCCAGGTGCTGGTTGTGGTGGCATCTAGCAGCCAAGTTCACAGCTACGTGTCCTTGACGGTAGCATTTCGTAGCAAATGTAGGAACTATTGATCGTCTGCAGTCCTTACCTGAATTACACACTAATACAGCCATCACAATTAACACCGGTTATCAGACAGATTCTACACACACCCAAAGTGCACGAGGCTACATGACCGCATCGTCGAAGCCCGTAAACTGAGGAACCAGCCAACCAGACGGCTGGCCGACGATACTGTATGGGCATAGGCAGAAAATGCACCATTTTGAGTAGAAGAGTTGGCACGGGAAAACATTGGAATAGGTAGCGCTCGAGTCATTTCAACAAATACGAATTGGTGCGCTGTAGACGCGCATTAAAAAAATCCTAAACGTCAAATACAGTAGTCGCATATGATGTGTAACTTCTGACATGTTATCCTACCTTGAAGTTGTTACCGTTTTTATTATCCTTGACATTCATCAACACACACAAAAAATCTTTTTAATTTTTACACTCTCATAATACATAACAATTCCAAGACTCTGTTTTTTTTTCTTCACTGCCTACTTGATATGTCTACTCTCGCACTGCCTTCTTGATACTGTGCTGTTACATCACTCTTCTGTCAGTAACTAAGTTACGTTAACCGAGACTGACTTTCTTTCTTCACTGCCTACTTGATATTTCTACTCTCGCACTGCCTTCTTGATACTCTGCTGTTACAAAGTAATCCGTATGTGATAAACATTCCACATGGTTCCACTGCCAGCTGTATCGCATCCCTCCTGGCTGCTTTAGCAGTCTTACACACTTCCGTCCGATCCACTTCCGTGCCATTTTTCAAAATCACTTCCAAAAAAATATCCAGCAACCGAGTGGAAAGATGTTACACGTCAAACACAGCACTAAACGAAACAGAATACATTCTCACCAAAGCCATATTGTTCTTGTTGTTGTTCATAAGAGGCACGGCAATTCAGCCCCACAGCTGTACAACCTGTGGCACACGGAGCATTCATGGGAAATTACGTCACAGCACAGATTACGGAAGTTGTGATTTACTCTCGCAGGGCTCGTATTGTTTGCTCAAGGTCACTATTATCAAGTGAATGAACGAACAACGCCAGCTTGTGTTGTCAGGGAAACCAAAGACGTCGTCGTACTTGTGAATGGCCAGTGCCTTGTATACAGCAGTGGCTGTCGCGCAATGTACTATAATAGTGTTTGCCAGGGACGGTGCGTCATTAAGGGCCGAATGGGCCCTGCCCACCCAAGGTCGTTAGGCAGCAATGCAAAAAATATGTTTAATTAATGTCTTTTAAAATTACTTCATATTGCAGATACGGTACTCAACTTAAAATAAGTGTTTTACCCTTCTAGAATCTCTAAAGAGAATTCATTATAAATACTCATACCTAGCTTAAGATCCTGACAGTCTCGTACGGTGTATCGTCAAAGCGAGGGCCACTCTACAGAGAGTCCCATGTAAAGTATATGGCTTGATGGGCCGGGTGAGGAAACAGTGGACATAGCACTGTCTTGCATACGAATTCTTCAGTGCTATTAAGGGAATTTTCTCTCTCTTCAAGGACCAGCAGAATGGGCCCATAGCGTTGCTTTGAAGCGAAATAGAAGATCTCTCCATTTCACATCCTGCTTCTGTCTCTGTTAAACTGGATTGCGGGAGAAGGGTCCATCCCACGCCACGCCCTTAAACAAGTATTCAGCTATTATTCGCAGCTTGCTTACATAAGACAAAATTATATTTATACATTTTCAGTTGTCTGATGTCCCAAGTAGCCTACAATACAAATGTGTTAGTGAGTTCTGTGGATTAAGTTAATTTCTACTGTATAAATGTGTTTTTAACGTTTGTGGCACGGTACGTAGTTATTTAATATGTCGATAGTATGCGACATCGGAAAATGAAAGTGGAATTTGTATTAACAAACCTATATTCTTCTATACCGATGAGCACTAAGTTAGAAATTAAATAATTATGACCTCATCAACCAAGCTGATCGATAAATTTGCTTCATCCAAGCGCAGGAGAGAATATATTTATAAATAAAGAGCCATGAGAGTACAGTTTTTAATGCATCAACTATTCATTAAAACTTGTTTCAAATGTTGTGTTGTGTGGAATTATGATAATGGCAATATTGGCAACAATAAATGCCAAATATAAAACAATATTTAATATGAAACAATAATAGTATTATTTGGTCTCCCTAAAATTGTAATCAGGAGCCGCCCCTGGTATGAGCGTTAGAGAATTATCCCAGTGAGACTCGAACCCATAACCTTCGGCTTTATACGCCGGTGTTTCGACACTTCAATTCTCACTTGCTGGTGCATTCTTGGAATACACGGTACCTGAGATTATAATTTTCAATGTTTTTGCATGTTCTTTCCTTCCTCTTTGTCAGACACCAACAGTGATCTTCTGTTCTCTCTTAGGGGTTCAGGTCGCTTATATTTTGTATGAGTCTGTTCCAGATATATATTCTATGACCCACCTAGCGTCATATAACAGCGAATCTCTGAAGCTCTTCAACTCTTCCTCGCGCAAGAGGAATTCCATATCCATTTGGCCACCAGATCCTGTTATCATCGCCAGCTATTTTCTCCTTGAGCAAGAGGACTACGTCCACTTCTTTACTCACCATGCTGCGCTAGTATCAACTGTTATCAACTCTTTGAAGACCAGCTCAGCAAGAGATCATTTTTTGTTACAATATTGGCAATACTTATATGTTCTCCTTTTGTCTCCTACCCCCCACTTTTTTCCCCTTCCTCGGTCCCTCCGTGCTCCGTTGAGCAGCTCTCACTACTAAGTCGGCAGTTGATTCGATCAGTCAGGGCTCAACTCAAGCCAGTCTCCTCAAACCAAGAGACACTTTCTTCACTCCACGCCATGTTGGAACTCTAGGCATCCGTCAAGGGGATCTTCCCTATCAACATTTAACCAAGATAAGTACAGCTTCAAGTTTTAACCTCATCTTCATGATTTTAAAGATTACAAGCTTTTAACGATATTTTATAGACAGCGTGAGATTGATTATTTGGGGCAAAATCATTCTTCGAGGGATTTGCTATGTTGAGCTTTTGTCTGTCTAAGCCAAACTCAATAGAAAGTAGCTTTTCCTACGCTAACTAAATGAGAAATCTTCTCACCACGTGGGATATTATCTAAATACCCGCTGTCTATAATTATAAAGCTAGTTCCTCCGTTGGATTTTCTCAACCCCATTTTCTGCTAAGGTCGTTCTGGAACCTTCGAGATCTTGTACTCTATCTGCGAGTCTTGCCGTCAAGTATAGTTCACGCACTTGTGAAAATACTAGTAAAAATGAGGAATCTTCCTTAAATTACTGCAATAGCGAACTTTCTTCCCCCGCTGGAATGTTTTATGGTACATTTAATTGTAAATCACAACTTTTTCAAGAAATAGATTTTCACCTATATAGTGCAATCAGTTATTTCCATAATTGCAATAACTTTCTTTCTCATAAACTTCAGTGTTTCTATAGTGAACTTTGCATCCATCTTTATAGACTACAGTGATAATCAGTGCTTGCTCCACGTTTCTACCGCGTCGCGATCGTCCGGTTATATTAAATACGGCCATGAACATTGATCCTATATCCCAATGATCTTTCCTCAACCTTCTACTAACCACCAACGTTAATTCTGTATAAATATAAGAAGTTGTAGGAACTTCTATCTTATCTTTCATGTTTTTATTATTGTTATTTTCGAAGTTGTCACTTTCTCTAGAACATTCTCTCAAGAATTTCTTAAGGTACACTCTTTGTACTCCAATTCACGTTCAAACTTTAATTGCTTCATTGTTTATTTGTTTAAATCTTATAAAGATTTTAGAAACATGTAAGGTTTGAAACCTTGTAAATTGTCAATTGCCTGGAGCAAACGTTTAATGTTGAGAGGTCTGCGACCCCATTTGTTGAAAAGTTTAAATGAACTATGTTTGTCCAAATTATATTACACGCTTGTTAATTTCCTCAAACTTCTTTAAATTGTTAAATAAATTAAATATTTGTTTTTGGATTCATCATTTCTCTGATACTACAGTTAGGCAGGATCCTGGCTTTCCTAGCTCTTCCTAGGATTATGCCCTCGTTCATACTCAATAAAGCTTTTACTATCTGTCTGGCCAGACCATCACCCTTCCCTATAGTACTTTTATTCGTGCTTGGGAGGAAATACACTAAAGCCTTTCTCTGGAAAACTGCCCAAGTCTTAGCTGCGGTTCCCGTCAGCTTCGACCAAGCTCGTACCCACTTTAGGTATCCGAGCACGGATTTGCGGTGACAACCGCTTCTAAATGTATTGAAAGTCAAATTCATAACTTTTGTGGGACTCTCCTCCTATTTTTCTATCCTTTTTCTCCAATCCAAAATCTACTTCCTTCTCTTAATCATCTTCCCTTGGTGGGTGGGTTATTCCTCAGCCAATAAACTACCCACTTGCCAATGATACCGTCAAAATCCAAACATTGTTGGAATCTGTTGGTCTCACTGCGCAGTAAGATAATCTGGCGCACTTTTGCAGATGATTTTGCCATACTTTCTGAAAATCTGGCAAACGCAGAGATAGCCAACAAAACAGGTTTATGAATTTCTGTAGACAAAACCAAGTTTATGACAAACATTAAAAAAATCCTCAGGAATCCTAGTAACAGAAATTGGTCAAATAAAGAGGGTAAGGAAGTTCAAATATTTGGGGGAAATGATTGAAGAAAATGGTTTGGAGAAATCTGACGTAGAAGTAAGAATACGAAAGATGGAGAGAGCGTATGACATAACTAGGAATACCTACAACAGAAAGTGGTTGCCTAAGATCTTAAAATACAGCACCACAACACCGGAGCCTGTATGTCTCGTACTGAACTACAAATTGGATAAATTAAAAGAAGTAAAAAGAATTATACGCAAAATACTCGGTCCTTTAAAATCTGCAGAATTCTGGAAATTAAGAAGTGATGATCAAATATATCGAAAAATAGAAAACACATCAGAAACAATACGAATTGTTCAGGATGGACGGCAATACAGTAGGTTAACCAAGCAGATCTCCACATTTCTGTGGAAGAAGAAGTCAACAACAACCTGAGTATAAGAAGTCAAAAAGGATTTGGAAAGAAACAATATCAGAGAAGAAGATACACCACAGAGAGATATTTTTATGCAAAAAGTGCTTAAAATGGAAGGATTCCATACTTTTCAATCTTTACATTGAACAAGCAATGAAGGAAATTGGAGAAAAATTTAAAGTGGGAGAGAAGATTCAAGGAGAAATAATTTCAACTCTGAGATTTGCTGATGACATCGTCATCTTGGCCGACAAGCCTGAGGATTTGAATAAGTTTTTGAATGGTACGGATTCCGTCTTACGGAAGGAATTCATGATGAAAATTAATAAATGTAAAACAAAAATACTGGAATGCAGCCGAAATAAATCAGAAACCTCTATGGAGATCAAATTGGCAGGTGAAAAGCTGAAGGAAGTAGGAGACTTCTGTTACTTAGGAAGCAGAATAACCAGTGATGGACGAAGCAAAGAGGATATAAAAAGTAGGTTGGCTCAGGCAAGGAAAGCATTTCTACAAAAAAGGAATCTGTTGACATCGAATATAGATTTAGGTAGTAGGAAGTCATTTTTGAAAGCCTTTGTCTGGAGCGTGGCGCTCTATGGAAGTGAAACTTGGACTGTTGGTGCAGCAGAAAAGAGGAGAATTGAAGCATTTGAAATGTGGTGTTACAGGAGAATGATGAAGATCAGATTTGTAGATAGGGTTACAAACGAAGAGGTATTCAGACGATTGGGAGAGGAGAGATGTTTCTGGCGACTGCTAATGAAGAGAAGAGATAGGTTGGTAGGACACATACTAAGATACCCAGGAATAGCAAGCTTAGTTATGGAAGGAAGGGTCGAGGACAAGAACTGTAGGGGTAGACCAAGGTTAGAATATGTTAAACAGATAGCCTCGGATGTAGGGTGTGATAGCTATGTAGAGATGAAACGATTGGCTCAGGACAGGGAGGCATGGAGCTGCATCAAACCAGTCAAAAGACTGAAGACTCAAACAACAACCAAGGGTGGAAGGGAAAGAAAACCGGGTCAAAATGTCAAAATGTCAAAAACATAGTGAGGTGATGAAGGAATACTTTAGGAAGAACAAGGGACAGCAAAGGACAGAGCATTGAATTTGGTTCGTGGTCCCTAGATGGCCAAAACGAAAATAATAATAATAATAATAATGTCGCCTCCGTAGCGTAGCATGGTTAGCCGCCGCCACGAAATTTGAAAAGTGGTATGAGGACTGGAACGGGGTCTACTCAGCTTCGGGTGGTCCAAATGAGTAGAGGGGGTTCGAATCCCACCTCAGCCATCCTCGAAGTGGTTTTCCGTGGTTTCCCACTTCGTCTTCGGGCAGATGCCGGGATGGTACTGTTCCCGTATATTCTAGAGGCGTTCTGTTGGATATCCGAAGCAACAGCTGGATTCGTAGACCCTGACTGCTCCGGCGCAAAATACAAGTCAAGGATCTACCTCCAACTAGACCCTTGCGAATATACGTGGCGGAAATTACAATACAACTGTGAATTACAAGAGAAATACACTTAGCTCGCGGTAAAACACCTACATTATTCTCGGGGATCTCGTGGTCAGCCTCTCTGGACCTAAAATGGGTTTCACAGTTGCATCTCCGTATATCTAAAATGAATCATGACGACACGGCTTCTAATAAAACTAAACGAGTTAATAACAAATGTAAACTAGGGCTAAACATTCACACAATAAAAATAAAATACACACTCCCATTCGCTCATCTCTACACTCACGCCACTGAAAGAGCTGCGTTCTATGAACATAATGACAAAATTTGGTGTAGCTTGTATCCATACATCAAGCTGTACAATAGTAACACATCTCTGTGTATTTACATTCTTCTGGCACGCTCCCAAGAACATATGGGCGCTCGGCGCACGCGACTCTCGCCACGTGTCCGATGACATAACAATCACCGTTACATTTCCAATCTGGCTGGTTTAGAAAAGGAAAAGCGCGAGCCGTGCAGTTCGCAACATCTCTCCCCATTTGTGCGGCCTGGCCGAGCTATGGCCTTGGCTAGAAACGAGTTTTAAAGAAGTCCTCGCTATTCCCGCCTGGTCCACAAATGTGCTCTCCATAACAATAAAAGCTGTGTTAAAATGAAGTAGATTCACGTCAGACAAATACGTGAACTGCACGCAAATCCTACATGCTACTCGCATAAAACTTCTACACACACTCTCATTCATACTCTCGCATTGTGACGTCCCAATGGAGTTCATTTCATTCGCACTGAACAAGAAACAAACCACATACAGTCACATACTCATTCATACTCTAACCTCGACGTTAAAAAAAACTATAAAACCTATTCCTAACATGTTATACACTCGATTGGCAAATAATAAAGGTTAACACTAAATGAATTTATAATGAAGCTTATAGCATCAGCTATAGTCCTTTCAAAGTAATAGCGTCTAAATACACTCGAGCCTGTGCTCTGATCTAGCAGTTATGTCAAATACGGTGAACTGTGATCCTTAAAATCTTCTACATCACCAGAAATAACCACCACCAGTCTCTCCTCTCTGATCTGGTGTCAAAATAGTTTAAAATACATTCGACCACTTAAGGTGAAACATATGTTGTTACATGTTTGGGCTTAATAATCTCGATAAGAGTATAGCATAACAGCTGACATCATCTATTTCCTGTTCCAATTTCAACCGTGACCCTTCCTGTCCTCTCTAAATCCCAGGGCGTGTATAACAAAATAATGAGTACTCTCTACTCACACTTTAATGCCTTTGCCAAAACTAGTCATGCCCACGCAATGACTGTACTATAAAATGCGGAACACACCTTCGCAATAACCTCGTATGCCAACTACATACGGAAATACATAAAAACCACTATCAAAAGGGTTATCAACTCCACTTCTTTCAACCTGGCATTCCTACAAAAGGGCATAATTTCACAGCTGTGTCACCACAATCGCTAGTCTGATGAACAATATCAACAATTGTTAAATTATTAATTTATACATCTTAACGACCTCTGGAATTTACGATACTGACCTCCTCACTTAATACTCTTGAAACGATACTCTGATAAGTATAAACTGTCGTGCATTCATTTAATAAAAATACTACATCTCATCTTCACACATCTGGGTTCGACTTTAATCGAGGAAGGAATATTATGTCTACAACGTGACATGATATTACTCCTCGTAAATATTTAATCACAACATCACATCTATGTGTTTGTGTCCAACAAGAATCTATCACGACGAGGATATCAAACGATAACTATCCTAACGTCGGATGATAATTAATCTTCCAAGAAGATTCTAGCTTCAAATAAATTAAATGACTGAGAGTTCAAAGCTTTCTTCAATAAAAACATACAGTTAGTCATATTCGTATTCTCTTCGTTCAGAACGAATGTCTATGAGTTCTGACGATAATAATCGTGTCCACGTTAAATGTTTCTTTTCCACAATGTGACATGATATTTCACAATATATCACTACCAAGATCTTCTTTCTTGACGTTTCTTCTCGACGGATAAAATGCCCAAATTAAACTAATAAAAAATAATTTAATGGGTAACATACACGAAAATGTCTATCACCTGCATTCAGAATGAGTACAAAAACGTCGAAAATAAATTACTGTTCCTTAAAGGAAATGACAAAATCTTGTTCCTCGAACAAGTAAATAATCTCAGTTCAGAAACTGGATTCCTAACAAACGAAGTTAATAGCGTCGCAAGACGATCACTATAATAAATTTCGACGAATAAAAATGCTATACATGGAGTACATAAATACTGTATCGAAATATGGATAAAGGATTTGCTCAGAAAATGTCACTACAAGCTCTAACTACAAGGTTAGTGAACACTGCTACCTGGTCTCGAAGTCTAGAAGATCAAGATCTGATGTTTCATCTCCCAAAGATCTGGGCTGGATCCTAGCTCGTCTCCACGAACTCGTGACCTCATGAAAGGAACGAACTCCCCCACTGGAAACAGCAAGCTCCGACCGGAATCGAACTGCGGGCCTCCAATCATCATCTTCCTTATGACCGGGATAACCCTGGACCTCTTGATAATCTTGATGTTTCTTCTATCTCCCTCACAGCACAGTCTCATCATAACAGTGAGTAGCGTCGAAAGTTCTGCTTTCCACTTCAAAAGGCATTTGAAGAGAAAGTCTTGGTCCTCACTCGTATAACAAACATTCATGTAGATGGAATCTGAACATCGTTCTGTATTCACTGATGTTAATGTTGAGCTCATGTTTGAAAAGAATGCACTAGAATAGAGTTGTGCATCAAGTCTCATGATCGCTCACTAAGTATACATTCACGAACAGTCTCCTCTAACGAAGCTCCATCGCTGACTATATTGCTTCTATCTGCCCATACTCCTGGCGCACATAATAATTTAGTCCATAATAATCTTCATAATAGTAGACTGAATCTTGTTCTTCACTATGGAATACATCTCCATCCTAAGTGTTGTAATACAGTTCCACACAAGCAATATTAATATGCACTCGTACTCACTTGTGGCTGTTGCCTGAGCTGCAGTCGCTCGGACAAAGTGTCGTATGGCGCTGAAGAGAAACACTTTTCTCGTGCTTCACAAAACTGCTTATAATCGATTAAATACTTCTCTCAAACTTCTGGACGTTTTTAATATACAATATCTGCTAGTAAGCTACAATATATAGTTGAAATAAGTTCTCTGAAACCGATCAGACCGAAGTGATTGCGGTAAATGTTTCCCTCGCAACTTCACCTAGATTCAAGGTGCGGTCGTCTCCTAATTCCGCCCTTGCTTAAGCCTTGTCTCTACGAGTCACCTTCTACATACCCGGTAAAACACTCGGAACTCCTTTCTGTTCCAATCGCACACGTCTGACCTCTTCGACGTTCAGATACACAAGAGCCCCGTTGCTTGGCGTCTCCCCTCCAAGTCTACCGATTCTAGCCGCCTTTTCGAGTTCCCTCTCGAATTCGCGCGGGCTCTAGCAAATCGCTTATTTCTCCCAATAGCGACCTGCTATTGACTTATAAAATATTTCCAATATTTTATTAGCACATTCTTCTCTTTTCCAATATATAAATTCATTCTCTAAGGGCTTAAATGAATTAAATATCCATAAAAATTTAGTTGCTGGAACTCCCGTCTTCTCTAAAACTTCTTCCTATTGGCCGTAAGCTCATATCCAATGGGATAATTTATAACAATATTTAAACAAATCCTGGGAATATTCGCTGTTGCTAGGTCGATTCCAAGCTTCTAGAAACGTCCATTGCGCAATACAATCACGTGACGGAATTTCCCTCCTTGCTCGACGTCGCCTCACGACTGGTTTCTGCCAAGTTCCAGCCATCATATTCCTTGGTTAAATTTTATCCTGGGCTTCGAAAAAAAAGTATTATTCCCATTTTCATCCCTTATAATTCATTTTAGGGGGGCAGTACCTACTGTAAGGCCACGGCCGCCTCCTTCCCTCTTCCTAGCCTATCCATCCCCATCTTCTATCCCTTCCCATCTCTCATAAGGCCCCAGTTCGCTTTCCAGGTGCAGCCGCCTTGGCGAAGTGCTGATCACACCTCCCCAGTTGTATCAATCCCGACCAGATGTTCCAAGCTCCAGGACACTGCCCATAGTGGCGGTAGTGGTGAGTTCCCTCGCTGAGTCCGTGGGACACCACCAATCTAGAGGGTAAATTTACTAAAAAATAATAACTATAAAAAATAATAATAATAATAATAATAATAATAATAATAATAATAATATCGGTTATTATTTCCCGACGAGATACGCCATCGAATTTGATAAAGTCGAAACTGTTGCTAAAATTCCCGGATATCAAAACAGGTTAATTAGAGAAGCAATAGAGGTCGTGAAGCATCCCAATAATTTCAATCGTGAAGATGGGTTCAAACTCAGCAACATCTGGAAAGTTCTACTAGCGCGCGACTGCCAGGGGCGGGGACCAATCAGCGAGCAGCGTGACGTCAATGCAGGGCAAGCAAGCACATCTGGCTGGCAATAACCGTTAGTTTGAGTACGGACACCTACTCGTACCTACCCATAATTAAGGCTGCTGCAATGTCAGCCGAAACGTAGGGAAATAATAACCGATATGCGACGTGGCTCAATCCTGTAAGCCAAGATGATAAACTAGACACCGGCCGCGAAAGCTTACGATCTAAATAATAATAATAGTAACAATAATTTTAAAAATATCGCTACCACAAGGATGAAAAGGAGCTTGAATTTTTATTGACATGCTAAAAGGAAGGGACCAGAAAGGATTCTCACCTTCGAGGAAAACGGAAGACGCAAGTCATGGGACTTGTTTAGAAATGTGTGGGATTAAGACAGAGGACATTGCAGAAGTGGTGGGAGTGAAGGACCTGTCCGACAAGAAAACGAGAAAGAACAGAGCAGTCTCAGCAGACGCACGGACACTAGGATGAAGGGGCACTTGCGAATGTGATGGAAGTTGTGTAATCGCAGCCCAAATGTGGTTGGAACCAAAACAATCTATTATATTATACGCTAAGTTGATCCGAGGCGGCTTCGGTGGCGTGGTCGGTTGCATGCTGAGCTTCTATGCCCAAGATAGCGGGTTCAAACCCGGCCGAAGCCGTCGGATTTTTAAGAGCGTTGAAAATCACTCAGAATGTCTTCCTTCGAAGGGGAAGTAAAGCCGGCGATCCCATGTCATAGATTTATGGCATGTTAAAGAACCTTCCACTAATTACACCTGTGCGAATCTAAATTGTATAGGTTAGGAATGTAAACAACGCTCTTTGGTTTCTACGTTCGTTGCCAAGAGCCGACTGTGGTGGCGTCTAGTAAATAAGTTCTGAACTAGGCCTAGCAGTCGTTGACGGTAGCGTTTGGCGGCAAAAGTAGGAACTATTTGAAAAATTTAAAGTTGCAGTCCTTACTTGAATTAAAAAACAGATACACACACTAATACAACCATCACAATTAACACCGGTTATCAGACAGATTCTACACCCACCCAAAGTACACGGGGCTACATGACGGCATCGTCGCAGCCCCTAAACTGAGGAACCAACCAACCAATAAGTTCATCCGACAAATAACTCAAGCTCCTAAACCAGAGGGAGTTAGTGTGCCCAATCAGTCACGGCAGTCTGGCATCGAACTCGGGTCTTATCAGAGAAGACCAGGCACATGGTTATGCCTAGAGTCGAACCATTGATCTCTGAGGGGGAGCAATTACAGGGAACCCAAAGAGCAATGAGAGGTATGCTGACATATAATAATGTAGCATGATTTCACGACCTGTATGTGAATATCATAGCAGTTTAAGATGAAAAATTGCAGCCAAATGCAAGGAAATATACGTTTTCAGAGCATACGAGAATGAGAGGAGGCCAGTTTGAAGTTTTACAAATTACACTTAGCAAGTGGGCGGAGATCGTAGGCGCCGAGCGCACTATTTACGTCTGGACCGAGGAGACAGCCCAAAATTAATGACTCGGGTATTCACCGCTTGACAACGATGGAATCGGGAGTAGGGATGATTGCCCACGGAAATTAATTAATTACAGCCAAGTGGAGCATTGAAATGGAATGAAATATACACCCAGGTGAGTATATTCACGGAGAGGTAATTTAGGAGTGGTTTTTCACCTAAATTAATGCCTATATCTCCAAATGAACGAATTACAACCTAGCCTACGCTCGAGAGCAGTGATTTTGTGACCAGCCAAAGGGGAACCACCACGATGGCGTCCTAACGCGCTGAACTAAGGCAATTAATTGTAATTAATTGGCCGAAGCGATCGCCGGCACGCGAACGGTTATGAAACCTCCACACCTAAATAAACAAGATGTATATGTCATTTCGGCTGAAGAGGTATTATTTCAAGAAAGGAGTCGCTCTCATGTGTCCAGTGGACTATTTTGAACGAGAAACCTTTATAAGGTGGGAGTAGTGCAGACCAGGGAGTTGTCTTGTTGTCTTCAGTCTGTATACACGTAACTAATACGCTGCCTGTAAGCACGCCAAATGTTAAAGTATCAACGCTCGGCCGTCGAAGAACAATAGAAGCAAGTCATAAAGCTTCATAAGTAATCATGAAGTGCGTCGAAGTAATTTAATACAGATATTTATCTATTATCTGACGCAAATATAAATTCGCCACAGCGAAAGAGTAACTAATAATGTTTTTGAACATTACACATACCAGGAGGTACTGTCAGAGTTGAATATGACATTATCATCAGGATCACTACAATGATGGGAGCTTGGGAAGCATTGCAACTTCATCTTGACAGTGAGCTGAACGATGTTGCAGGTGACGAGGATCGAACGTCCGTAAAACGCTGTTAGATTTTCACGGAGACCAACGGTTGGCGTAATTGCATCGCATCTCTGAGACCAGGCGTAGGAGAAGTCCGATTTAAGGATCAACCTGTGAAGTAGTGAATAAGTGTACATAAATTGTGTAATAGTGATTTAAAAGTGTTCATGTGTATAGTGATTAATATGCATTGTGTAAAAGTGAAAGAGGCCACTGATAAAAGTATGTTTATCAGGTGGGAAAGGTGTGAAATTAAGTGTTGTGAAAAATAAAACATGATGGCTTAAATCAAGCGTCATGGTAGGCCTGAAGCTGAAGCGCTGGCACTATCCAGCGAAAAAGAAAAAGGTGAGTACAATTTTACAATGTTATTATAACTAAATAGTTCACCATGTAACGATTTATCACTTTGAGAATAAGATGTAACAGTCACTTACTGAACGAGTTTTTCACCACTCGTCTTGAATAAAATATGGCTTGGAAGGTGATGTGTTTAGGGCCATTCAGGTCGAAAATAGTGATGGATGTAACGGTAACGTTAAATGAATAATAATAATAATAATAATAATAATCTGGGGTCGGCAACAGTAAAGTAATAGGCACTTTTGGCCTAAATAACGTTCAAAGTGTGTCATGTCTAATATAAAGATACTGTATTTTGGTAAACAGTAAGAAAGTAACGTGGAATATAGCGAAATACGAGAGCTTTTTCAGTGTCAGTGAAGTGTGGAATGAATATTTGATATGGTCAATCCTTAGGATTATGTTTGAGAACCATTCAAGTAAAGTAAGCCAGTAAATTTATACAATTTATTAGGAGCTATTTAAAGCTTTGGCTTAAGTGGTATGACAGAGAGAACTCGGGTGCCTTAATAATTGAGTCATCTATGTGAAGTATTGTTTGAAGCCGCATGTTGCGTGCAGAAATAACGTAGAATCCAGTGATTTACGTAAATAAATATATTGCGGGGACCAAACTAGTATAGCTTGCGCGTTAGGTGAGAAGTTGGCTAAATCTACGAATAGTATCGCCCTTGAGCATACTGTATTATTCGCAGCGAATTGGACAGAGCCTGTCTGTATCCATCGTTTTCATGAATTATGGCCACGAATGACGTCCGTCGAGACGCAGTGAGCATGTGTATAAATGATCTGCCCTGAGAGGTAAGGATCATATTCGTCGTTTAGGAAACGCAGATTTCCTTATATTTTATTGACATCTGCTGGTGAAAATCGTGGATTTTCACTATGATGCGCGTCTAAAGCCACAGTAGTCACCACCGAACGGCAAGGCTATCACAGAATTACATCCCCAGCCATGAATGTTAATAAGGAGCCGAATTGAGCCCAAAACACTATAAAGATAGGTGTTAAATAATTAAATGACTCAATTACTTAGGAACCACATCTAGCGTAACTCCAGTACTGCAATTGTAAACAAACCTGACCTTGACAGCAGATGAGAGGAGGTGGGGTTGTAGACCACTTCTGCGGCAGCCATCTTGACTAGCCAGCTGGAACGAATTTTATTGCCTGCTGAGGGGAGAGAAGGTCGGTCGACCAGTCCCTTGTAAATTAGAGTCATAGTAGGACACTGAAGAATCTCGATATTTCAATATGCAATTAAGATATGATTATTATGATGATGCCAATTGAATTGAATGGTGTGTTGCAACACACATACGTTGTTGGATCAAAGAAATCAGATAATATTTGGGTCAGTTATTCTCTGAGGAGGAAAACTGAACCAAAATAATGTAGGCATCTTCTTTTGGAATGCATTTTGCCAGTTCACGCTAATTTATGCGGACGGGTATGTGATTTCTGAGAACATGACACATTTGTAACGATGATAAGCCCGACAAGACCCAGAAAATCGTTGTATGGTGAAACTATAAATAATTCTATCCATGTTTATTTTGGAAGGGATAAGTACCACTTTTTAAAGCGTTCATAGTGATGGAAAGAAGGAAGATGATTCACACGACACAACAAATATTTGTTAATTAATGCAGAAGATAATGAATTTATGCTAATCAAGGTAAATGCCATAAGAAACGGAGTAGTGTTTTATTAATGTCATTTAAATGTGATATGTGATTTTTGTGTTATGATACTCCAGTTAACTAAAATTGTGTCACTTGATGAACACTATGGAAACCCATGGAAGTCTGAAAGTATCATTGACAGGATGCTAGAATTAGATTTGAGTGCAGTGTAGCACTATTTTAAGAAGAAAACTCACAGAATAACCCTATTTTTATTTGTGGGAATTAAATATAATTTGTCCTTTATTTGTATTTGTTGTATAGCCATGATTTTATACCAGTAAATATTTTATTTTAGGAATATGTTGTGTATTTCATGTAGAGTAGTTACCTGGTAGACTCAAATCCTGAGCATGTGGTCGTATGGTGGGCAGGAACGTCCCATACCTCGAAAGACCGTGAGTTAGTTGGGATACGAACACATGGTCCACATGATGACAGTTGGGTACATTAGAAGGTGTGGTTGTGCCAAAATCTTCCAAATCGTCTCAATAGTACAGTACAGGAAAAATCTTGCAATTCTTGAAAAGTCAACGGAAATATATTCATTTGTTTATAAAGTG
Source organism: Meconema thalassinum (assembly GCA_946902985.2). NCBI lineage: Eukaryota > Metazoa > Arthropoda > Insecta > Orthoptera > Tettigoniidae > Meconema > Meconema thalassinum. The sequence continues at coordinate 9,638,742 of OY714911.1, read as the reverse complement.
CTTTTAAACAAATAAACAAGACGATAACCCCTGGCAGAACAGTATCGCGTCCAGCCCGCATAACACTAGACCTGAGCGGATAGTCTGTACACATGGGCCGCACACAACCCATTATGCATTGAAAAGAATATTCAAACAGAACAACCCGCAGCAGTGAAGAATCACACTCTGTGTGCATAAATATCGACAATGTGTTTAAAAAGTGCGTTTAAACAAATAAACATATTTATAGAAGCCCGCATAACAGTAAAGACGGGCGGGTAGTTGATGAACATGCGACATTTCTTGCACAGGTCCGCTAGTTATTATTATTATTATTAATGCTTAGTCTTAAACAATAAGGGCAGATGGCCTCGCTGTTCCGCGCCTTAAAACTACAAAAATCACCAAAAGTCAGTCTTAAACAAACAAAAACAAAAAGAAGGGGAGAACTCGGAGATTTGGAGAAAATGCAAGTAAACAGGCTCTTGGTGCTCATGGCCGGGCCACCGCTGGGGTAGTGGACAATCACTACGTCCCATATGTGACGCGCACCGCACTTGTTTGCTGTGGGAACTGAGAGCTCCCACAACATTACTTCCTCCCGCAACGTAGCTGTGCACCACGACTGCGTGGGCAGCTGTAGCAAGCCTGGAGATCGTTGATTCGAATCCCGGCACTGACAGCGGCTATTCTGAGTGTGGGGTTTCCCCGGTTCTTTTCACACTCCCTCCAAGCAAATGCTGGGATAGTACTGCACTCGAAATCATGTCTAGTAGAGAGGAGAAGGCAAGATGAGGTATGAACCAAGGACCACCTCAGGAAAATGGTATATTTTAAAATTGGAATTTTCGACTAAATTAGCAGTCCAGATGGAAGAGAACGTTAATACAAGCATTTGGGAAAATTTTCGTCTGAATAAATATTTTTATTTCTTGTAATAATGGAGATTTTATGATCTGGTAAATTTTTAACCATGAGTGAATGAAAGAAATACTGTCCTGATAGTCGACACTTTTAGCGAGATTCGCGGTGAGAAACCAGTTTTTGGTCCGAGGGGAGAGCGAAGGTGGACCAGAGGTCAGACACACGCCAGTATCAAGAGTGGGAGAAGCAAACACGTGTCTGAAGCGCGCCACTTTTAGGCGAGAACCAATAAGAAAATAGTTTGAACACTGAGGAAGGAACAAATATTAAAATCTTTTTTTTTAATATTTTATAAGAGTGTTGCATATTGAATTCACCAGCAGTGAAAAAGAAATTTAATTGGCAAAACGGATTTTAAATTAAAAGACTGAGAGAGAAGTTATGTATGAATTTGTTAATATTCATAGCGGTTGGATGAAGCCTCCGTGGCTTAGGCGGCAGCACGCCGGCCTCTCACCGCTGGGTCCGTGGTTCAAATCACGGTCACTCCATGTGAGATCTGTGCTGGACAAAACGGAGGCAGACAGGTTTTTCTCCGGGTACTCCGGTTTTCCCTGTCGAAATTTCATTCCAGCAACACTCTCCGCTATCATTTTATTTCATCTGTCATTCATTAAATCATTGCCCCAGAGGAGTGCGTCAGGCCTCGGCAGCCGGCACAGTTCATATCCTCGCCGCTAGATGGGGGCTTCATTCATTCCATTCCTGACCCGGTTGGAGACTGGAAGCAGGCTGTGGATTTTCATTTCATAGCGGTTGGATGCTAGTTGATCAGATTTGCGAGGGAAATCTAACCGAGGAGGCTAGGAGACGCTAGCAAACGAGGCTCATTCTACATGGACCGTTGAGAAGACAAGACGTAAATTGTATTCACTCCTCAAAAGTATTAGACAAAGGTTTTCCGAACTGGAGACTTCAAGATGAAGCAAGTAGAAATGGAAACGAACAATTAATATTACAAGTCAACAGTATTGAGAAAAGTTATTCATCGTATTTAAAGAAGAAGTCTACGACGAGATAAAACACTGCAAGTTACAGACTGAACATCGAACACGTAACCACGCAGAAGGAAAGTCTGAAGAAGGGAGACTTGACTATTGGAAATTCAACAAACTAGACAAGAATGATTATGAATTTATGTCGGAGGGGAAGTACTACGACTGCAAACAATTGCGCGGTGAGAATGATGTTTTAAATTCACCATGATGGGAAGATAGAACTATACTGAACCGGTGAGATCCAGAGATGACCAGGATGACATAGCAGTATGAATAGCGAGCTGCAGACCACCGCAGTTTTCGCTGACACATAACGTTGCAAGCTACTACAAGAGAAATTCACGACATGGGGGTGATTTCTCATGATGGAAAGAACTATGCAAACTATCGACTTCAAAGAACATCTAGATCTGAGAAGAAGAAGACGAGCGGATCCGTGATGGAGACGGCGAGGTACCCAGGACTGGTGGACGCGAGGCAAGCAGAGCGGAGGCGAGATCGTGTCATCATCCTGTACGAGAGAAGTGGGTCGACAAGCGGGGAGCCAGCTGGTAACCTGTTTCGAGACAGCACACCAGGTCGTTCACCTTTACTGCAGTCCACTCAAGGCCGAGGTGACATAATGCAGCCAGTTTGGAGCAGCACGCAGCATTCCAGCAACCTCACGGTGAGGTTACGAGGACACAGGAGTCATCAGGTCTGTCACCAACGATCTCAGAAAGAAGGTAGAAGAGTGCATTTTTCATATCTGTAGTTAGATTTTGTTCACCTTATTCCAGAATATAGACCAACATATTTGCATTTATAACCTATGTTATTGCATTGTCTTGAAAGTTTTAGTAAATTTTAGTAATTGCGATAATTATTTTCATACGTCACTTAGACGTATTTTGAAGTCTTGATCAATGATATTAGACATCGTTAGTATTTTTCATTGTCATTTTAGAGCGTTAAAATTTCACTTACGAACGATTTCGTTGCGATTGCGAACTTATATTCCGTAGATTTGTTGTAACATTGGAGAACTCTGTAGATTTGTTGTAACATTGGAGAACACCGTAGATTCGATGAAATATTAGAGAATGTTGTATATTTGTGGAAATATTGAAGAACGATAACATACTTGTATTGAAACAAGAGAAATGAAGCACAACTTTGTGATAAATAAATGAATAATGTGTCAGAGAAAGAATATAGTCATTTGTTTGATGAAAGTAAATAGTTTACTACTTGAAGTGAGGAAAGGAAGGACAGAGAATCCTATAAGCAAAGAGTTTATTCATTTCAGGAACGAAATAAGATGTATAAAACGAAATAGTTAACAGGAGTATTCAATATTGGCATTGAAGGAACTCGTGTATGCAAGAAATGTATTGACATTGTAAAACCCAGAATTTTGATGCACGGAAAAGAACAGTATGCGATAGTAGAAGGCATAACTGAACGAGAAACGTTATTATAAAATGTTATGGATGTATATTTATCATAAAACGATACTGTAAGATGGAAGGAAAGATATAAACATTTATTGTGAACATAAACGTGAGGGAAGATTATTGTTATTTTTATAACAGACACATGCAGACTTGAAATTCAGAATTAAGCGATAAATTGTAACAAGAATATATGTGAAGCGAAGGAGGAAGTATGTGGAAAGTATTTGAACATAGCACGAGATGTATAATCGATAGAGGAGTTTGTAGGAGGAAGTGAGACGTATTCATGAACGTTATTGCAGTTGTAATTTCTAGTAGGAATACTAAATATCATACTTTGATGAATGTAGTATATATGGAACGGTAGAAGTTTTGTGAACGTGCTAAGAGAAGAAAGGTTGATGAAATGCATTTGTATTGATGAAGGCGTAACTAAAGACGCGATAATTTGCAACGTGAGTTTATGAAGAAAGGTTTTGTAATAATTTTGTGGTGAGTAAGAGAAGTCATAAGTTGTATTTGGAGAAGATATGAGTGTGGGAGTGAGGATTCATGCCACACACACTCGATTTTTGGTTGAAGAGCTTATCTGAACAGTCGTGCATTGTTAGTTTGTTTTATTATTAATTATTGAAATACCAGAGTTGTACGCTTTAGTGATGAAATATTAACTTCACTGTTTGTATTCATAATTCACATGGAATTTACACACAAACACTTATTTTGACTAGTTTATTGTGTGAGATACGGAGAAAGATGTGATACACGTAAAGAAAGATGATGAGACAGGAGAAAAGTGGTGGAATGAACTCTAATAAATTAGAGACAGTTGTTTTTATATCGTGCGGGACGCGATCGTGTATAAAATGTAAATACGTTACTATTCTAGTATTAATTTTTGCTTTTATTATATTTAAGAACTTAAGATCTAAATTTGAGGACTTTAACGATTGTATTACGTAGGGAGTATGTTTTTTTATGATGAACGTTAAAGCATAACTTCAGTAAACAAGTAGGACAGACACTACTGTCATTAATTAAACTATGTGCTTATGTAAATATTATCAAGCAAGAGATACATGTTGTATTCGTGTAAAGATGCAAGAAAGACACTTATTAAGCGAATCAGGCCTAAGTGAGGCACACACAAATATTTTATTTTATTATAGGTGAAGGGAACATAATTTTTGTCATGTTATATTCTTTATTGTCAATAAATGGCAAGACTATTTTTTATTCTTGCTGAGGTTTTTAGAACTGTTTCTTTGATTCAACGCTTAATTACACTAGAACGATACCGCTAGCTAGATGCACACAGATGATCGACGACTTATCTTAACGCCCGAGAGCCAAGTTGCTCGTTAGTGCTCTACTTTTATTTGTTTATTTCTTCTGTACTGTATGCAACTAGTTAGTAGTATAGTTAGAGATGTATAAGTGTGTTCCTAGGGTTCCCTAGTCATCAGTCCGTTGAGGGTTGTTCAACTCTTAGCCGGGTGTTGACATTCTCACGATCCTTTCACCATCTGTGCGGATTTGGGACTGTGCTCTAGAGGAATTCGGGCGCAGTACCTTACTTCAACAACATCCCCGTCCCTAATACTGTTACACACACTACAACAGTCATCAGATCAATACAGGTTATCAGACAAAGTCAACACACACCCAGCTACACGGGACTGATGACCAAGATATCCCCTAAATTGAATTCATAACGAGCATCCTCCCTAAAAAGGAATCTAGGGAAAACCCAGCAAAAAACACGGAAGAAACCTAAAACAATTGCTGGATTTTTAGCCTACTTTTCACATTTTGTAAAAATGAGGAAAAAGTAGACTTATGAGATCTATCCGGGAAAATGTGTGTCTGTCTGTCTGTCTCTCCTTCTGTCTGTCTGGCTGTGTGTGTGTGTGTCCCCCCCCCCCTATCAACTCCTAAACGGCTGCAGCAATCGAAACAAAATTTCGTAGGAGTAAAGATCTCTACCTGAATATCTCAATGCCGTATTTGAAAATGATGTCATTGCTACCAACTGCTGAAAAATCGCAATTGAAATTTGAGCTCCATGCTGGATAACTTGGAGGGTATGAATGGGAGCTATTTCAAAATTGGCACACGTATAGATAATAATATTTCAGTTCAATTTCCAAGAGGCCACATATGGCAATGTTGCCAAAATGATTATAAGCCTGCTGATAGGTCCAATTTTTAAATGCATACAACTTCTACACTATCAATTGGAATTCAACCAAATTTTGTATGTGCTATTTGTACATAAACAGATATGACTGAGCGTATTCTTAATAGCCAGCGGGGCAGCCAACTGTTAATAAATGCTCTGAATTCCTTTTATCCAAATACCAATATATTAGAAAGTATGCAAGCTGACAGCTTTAAACTATGCACACGTATAGTACCTGACGTTCTATATTAATTTGGAGTAATTTATATAAGTAAGTGCTACCAACATGATTCTAAGCCCGCTGAGAGGTCTAACTTTAAATACATGTAACTTCTATACTAACAAGTGGATTTCAACCAAAATTGGCTCCACAAAATATCATTAATATTTCAGATTATTTCTGAACAGCACACGCATGACATTGTTGCCAACATGCTTTTACGCGCACTGATAGATCCAATGTCTAACTGGATGTAACGTCCATGTTATCCATTGGACTTCAACCAAATTTTGTATTCTGTACCTTAAGAGATGGAACTAAGTATATATTCAGTCACCAGGGCTGCCAACCGTAGTGCTCTATTAGGCTACATTATACCAGGTATACGGTATTTCGAACTAATTAGACATTTGGATATTACCAACTTAATTTTGTCATTATTCTAGATAGGTTCATATACTGGAGATTAATCAATCAATTTTAAGAAAAGTAGGCGCTTTAGCTCGTCACGGAACTTCTTGTTAATTATATAAATGAACTAGCAGACCCGTGCGAGAAATCTCGCATGTTCATAAACCACACTTTCCCCAATAGGTTTATAATGAGAGACTTAAGGAGAAAGGTTGTTATGTTTTTATTTGAACCAAATGATTATAGAATACTATTTACATTTCAGGATAAAGGAAAGACCTCAGAATGTTAATATGACATTAAACAGGCGTCACAGCGGCCCGTGAACAGCAATTTTGGAGTGTATTTTTCTACATCAACGGTGTTTACAAATCGCACACTTCGTACAATTTTTTAAAGTCATTTTTTAAATAAATTATAGATATTTATGAAATTATAGTGCGATAAGTCACTGCTAATGTCTATTCTCTTTCATTTGAATGCTCATTTGTCACGATAGGTCGCTTGTGAGCGCCGCAGGAAGGACGCATACTACTGAAATAATATATATGATGATACTAGCAACCCACCCCGGCTTCGCTCGGGAACAGTTATGAATGCATTACGTGCTAGGTCGTAAACTCTCGCCTCAGTAATTGAATGGAGATTGTTCGAAGAAATGAAAACGTAAAGACACACTGGGCGATGTATTGAAGATAGAGATATGCTCTGGCGTACTTTTTTGTAGAACTATTCATGCTGAACAATTCTTACACTCATAGTAATTAGATATTTTTAACGGTTTGCCCAGCGTAAGCTTACAAAGCACTCGGACGCCAGTTTTTTTTTTTTTTTTTTTTTTACTTTTCCACTGAAATAGTTACTGCTCGGTTTCCTTTGATCATAAATAAATTATTTTCTACAGAAATCATCCTCACGATATCCTTTACAGACGCATCAAAATCCATCCAGTGTTTCTCGAGATTACCCGTGACATCCAAGAATCGGGGACTTTGTTTTATACTAAGTATAGATTATTATGCCAGTTAAATTGTCACCGGCCCCCAATGAACACATTTGTAAATAGGTCGACAGTTTTGCGTTCTTTTGTTTAAAACGATTCGCAAGTTTACTAAATGTACCAGGCTCGATAAACGAGGAAAGAAACCTGGTCAAAGTTTTCGTAACGTTCCGCTAAACGAGCGGAATAAGGTTTGTTCTTCTTCAGGCTGGGAACTTATTGTTGACTTGGGAATTATGATTTCAGGATTTAAAAAAGGAATAATAAACTTTGCATCAATTTAGTGAACTTCATACGTCAAAGGACGTGGTCTAACGCTTGGGGTCCATGTGTTGTTTCAATGAAACCATACGAGCAGCGTTATTGTCAGTTTTCGTCTTCTGTTGGCGAGGTTTGCGTTTCTTTGAGGTAATTCCATTTGTTAAAGAAAAGGTGAGTGAATAAATAAATAGGAGGATTCTTAATGGAAACAGAGCCTATTTTTCCAATTTGAACTCATTAAGTCGCAATTGTCGTATAAAACAAAATGTACAAGACCTTGATCAGACCAGTGTTAACGTATGGCTCTGAAACATGGAATATGTCAGTTCAGGATTGCAATGAACTTAGGGTGTTTGAGAGGAAAATAATACGGAGGATTTATGGTGCTGTATCGGATAGAGGAGAATGGAGGATACGAACTGATAGAGAAATAGATGAAATCCTCAAAAGCGAAGACATTGTTCGATAACCGGGTGAGTTAGCCGTGGTCGTTACGGCATGACTGCTGGCAGTCGCTCACATCCGGGAGGCGAGGAGGTTCGAATCCCCCAGCCGGCAACCTTGAAGATGGTCTTCTGTGGTTTCCCATCTTCCTTCCAGACAAATGCCGCGGTTGGTCCCTAACTGTTGGCCACAGCCGCTACCTTCCAATTCCTTGTCCTTACATTCAAACTTTCCTCCCCAGACAACACTCCACACGCGACGGTACGTGTAGCTCACCCAATGGGTGTCCGCCTCGAAGCAGCTACAAAAACTGGCGAGCCGAACATGTCCTCGGACACTCCCGGCAATAAAAGCCATACGTTAAAAAAAAAGTTCGATACATAAAATCACAAAGACTACGATGGTTGGTTGGTTCCTTAGTTTAGGGGCTTCGACAACGCGGTCATGTAGCCCCGTGTACTTTGGGTGTGTGTAGAATCTGTCTGATAACCGGTGTTAATTGTGATGACTGTATTAGTGTGTGTATCTGTTTTGTTTTAATTCAAGTAAGGACTGCAACTTTGAATTTTTCAAATTGTTCCTACTTTTGCGCCAAACGCCACCGTCAACGACTACTAGGCCTAGTTCAGAACTTAGCTACTAGACGCCAACGCAGTCGGCTCTTGGCAACGAACGTAGCACCTAAGAGCGTTGTTTACATTCTTAACCTATACAATTTAGTTTCACACATAAATCTATTACATGGAACCGCCGGCTTTACTTCCCCTCCGAAGGAAGGCATACAGGATTTTTAACGCTCTTAAAAAATCCGACGGCTTCGGCCGGGTTTGAACCCGCTATCTTGGGCATAGAAGCTCAGCATGCTACCGACTACGCCACCGAAGCCGACAAAAAACTATGGCTGGAAGACAAAAGAACACCAAGGATTAGATAAAGCCAGAATGGAAAGAAGACGACGCCCTGGTAGACCAAGGAATAGATGGAAAGATGAAGTGGAGGTGGACTTGCTAACAATGAACGTTCGACCCTGGAGAACAACTGTCCAAGATAGCGATCGATGGAAATCTGTGGCTGGAGAGGCCAAAGCTCACACCGGGCTGTAGTGCCAGAAGAAGAAGAAGAAGAATTCCATTTGCAGTAAGTTGTTGATCGTTCAATGTTTACAATCTCTTCATCTTGTTGCAGACTGGTTCCAGGTTCGTCCCGAATCTTACTACTTTCTGCTTTTAAATTGTATTATTCCCCTTTTCAATATGTGTGTATTAACCAAACGCCTCGTGCGGCATGGTGACACACAATAAACTGACAAGTCATGGTCACCAACCGTTAGACCACATCTTTTGTGACCTAAATGTTTCACTACGAGCGCTAGTGTTGATCTATACATGGTCAAATCAAAATCGAAATATCAACAACTTCCGTTTTGAGAAATTGAAGAGAATCAAATGGATTCAACCTAATGGCATTGATAAGGAAGCCAATAAGGTCAGAGCTCATAAGATGGAAACTGCATATCGATTAACGCAGAATAGGTATAACAAGAAAGCCATATCCTTCAGAGAAAAGTTACGACAATATGTCGCGGGGATTAAACCGGAAGCTCTTTGTAGTTCTGAATGCTTTATTTTAAACAGAAAAGGAGAAACAGAATCCAGTAGAGCGTCGTTTATCTGGACTAATTGGCACCGACAAACAAACATGCCTTTATTTCATAGGAAAAAACATGCACAGCACATTATGGTAATAACCACCAAGCTTCTCATTTAGCTGCAACGCTTTCTCACAGAACAAAGGTCCAGAAATGGGATTTCTCTTACTTCTTGTCTGAATAAACCATAAGTACACCGCTTCTTCCAATGTTTATCCCCAGCTAATCTCATGGTTCTACTCTTGTTAGACCCTTCTTCCCTATCTAACTTCGATGCATAATTCAGAAGTTCACCTTTCCTTTTTTCAAATCATAAATTGTGGATTTTCCAACACAATTTTTTCATTAGACACTGCTCACTCTCACCTTTATCCAGTTTATTAATACAGTAATCTCCACCTTCTTCTCACTCGATAAAACATTGCGATTTCGTTTTTCTCTTTTGTCACTCGTAGAATCCATTTTCACAGCGTAATACAGCACAGTACAGTACACACACTCACATACTGTAACACATTGAAACATTATAGAGTAAACAAACGGAAGGAGACAACAGAGACAACACTTGAAAACGAGAACCGACTCACTACTGTAGTGAGCGCGCGCAGCTCCGTGCTTTTTTTTTGTCCGGATAGTTGACGGTTGTTTGACGTCCGGATAAACGACTTTCTACTGTAGTTAGACCTAAGGAAAATATTGGGGCCAGTACAGAGAGCAGATGGCTTATGGAGGAAACAAAGGAATAGTGACTTGTACAACCAGGCGGAGAATCTTACGGACACGATGCGCAAGAGAAGGATTACATTTTATGGCCACCTCACACGAATGAGCAACAATAGGTTAACCAAAACCAAATTAAAGTCCTCCACAAAATGGGTTGAGGAAACACGAGCAGATCTCAAAGAAGTCAAGAAAATTATTCTCAACAAATCACTGTTTTGAAGGGAGGTTGATAAATTTAAAGGAATTATAAGAAAATGCCAAGAGCTATCAGCGGTTGCCATGACAACGCCAATGCACGAGATCAAAAACCAAGGCCATCTGGTCTGAAGAAAGAAGGAGACTCAGCGAACGCATGAAGACATTCTGTGAGGAGAAGAAGAGATTGTTGAACGCGGTCCACAGTAGGCCAAAATCGAGAGAGGAAGAAGATTATAAGCATCAAACTTTAATTTCATTTAAATCTGCAGCACAATTTCCATTTTAAACAAGATGTTCAGTAAAGAACATATAGCCTACTTTCTCCTAAATGCATGGGTATTGTCCTTTTCAAGAAGTATAATTGAATGTTGGTTGTAGTAGCTTGTTGAAATACGTGTTATACGGATATTAAACATGAATATGAGGTGCCCATTGCTAGTGCTACCTCTGTACCAAATTACATTCAATTCCGTTTCACCGCGTTTGAATTGATATGGTGAATCGATTTGCACACATACATGGCCGCTATCTGCAAACTATTGAGCTGATGACCTTGTAGTTCAGTCAAAAGATGCTTCCCACAAAAAGGTATGTTGTTGAAAACTTTAGTAGAGATCAGATGATTAGGTTGGTCGTAATTTGTTTTAAGCTTTCAACATTTTGGTGACTGCCATTACGTTTTAGGCAATATGGAGGCGATATAAAACATGACACTGAGGTGCCCTCTGCTAGTGCTACCTCTGTACCAAATTTCGTTCAATTATGTTTCACCGTGTTTGAATAGATAGGGGGAATCGATTTGCAAACATACATGGCTGCTATCCGCAACTTATTAGGCTGATAACCTTGTAGTTTGGTCAAAAGATTCTTCAAATATATAGGTATAATGTTGAAAATTTTGTAGAGATCAGATGATTAGGTTGGTCGTAATTTTATTTAAGCTCTTAACATTTGGGTGGCCGCCATTATGTTTTCGTCAAGATGGCGACGATATAAAACATAACACTGGGGTGCCCTTTGCTAGTGCTACCTCTGTACCAAATGTCGTTCAATTCGGTTTCACCGTGTTCAAATTGATAAGGGGGGACAGATATTCAAAGTACACACACTCACACACAGATCACAGGCACACACAATTTTTGGCCCTGTGTTGATCTCATAAGTCTACTTTTAATTTTTTGCAAAAATCGAAAGTAGGCTAAAAACAAGTGTTTTAGTATGGTTTTTGAAAATATGATAGAGCTTATCAAAACACGCATTTCGACACTTTTCCGGGTCTTCTAGCTTTTGAACTTTTGGCATAATTGTCAAAAAAGTTAAACTTTACCTTTTTGGTAAACTGGACCCTGAGCGCTCCTAGCGGCATTATAAAGTACTTCCAACATTAAAACACGCATACAGGACATTAAGCAATGTTTTATCTATACATGCTTTATGTAAAGCAGTAACTCCTATAAAACAAGCAGTCCCGTGAAGAGATAAATAGCCTATTTTCATAAACCCTACTTATATTAATTGCCTCCATCAACGTACAAATTTTCAGTTTGATTGCTGTAATACGTAAATTCGTAGATATTGATAACCGTCTAAATATTTTTGATGGTCGCCATGTTGGATTTTTATGTATGTAGGTCTTAGAGTTATGTACTATTAGGCTACATGAAGATTATTGTGTAGGTGTATTATTCAAACTTCAATCGCATGATTAGGACACAAGAAATAAAAACGAGATTTTAAAATTTCGCACAGCTGCCATCTTGTGGTTAAGAAAACAATTAAAATAAGTTAGATGTCTGTGGATTAAAATTTGTATAAGTATTTACTGTACCAAGTTTCACTACGCTCGCGTGAAACGTCCATTTAAATAGTTCAATTTTGCGTTGCCGCCATATTTGATTTGTGCTCACCAGGTTAGTGAACGTCCCATAGGTGAACGTATGTTTATAGCCTCTATTCACATACAAAATTTCAGTTTGATTGTTGACATAGATTAATAGATATTGAGAACCATCTAAATATTTCGGTTGTCGCCATGTTGGATTTTAATATATGTAGACCATAGAGTTATGAACTATTAGATGAGGATTACTATGTAGGTACAATATTCAAACGTTGATTTCGATCGCATGATTAGAACACAAGAAATAAAAAAATAATTTTAAAATTTCGCACAGCCACCATCTTGAGGTTATATAAACAATTAAACTAAATTAGATCCCAGTGCGTTGCAATTTGTATAGTCATTTGCTGTACCAAGTTTCACTGTGTTCGGATGGTTGAACTGCGAGAAAAGTCTATTTAAATGTTTTAAATTCGCTTGGCCGCCATGTTCGTTTTGTAGTTAACAGGTGTTTTGAAGTCACATAGGCAAACGTCTAGTAGTGCCCTTTATCACCGTACAAACTTTTAGGGTGATATGAGTTATAGTTTCGGAGATATTGAATGCTGGTGAAATATTTCGCACAGCCACCATGTTGGATTGGTGAGACGTAATCAAATTTGATGGTCGCGGTTGGGGTCAGCCAAAATAGTATTATGACCTTACTGAATTTCATTGAAATCGCTCCAGCCGTTTAGAAGTTATTAGGGGGGACACACACACACACGTACAAAAGGTGATCTCATAAGCCTGTTTTTCATGAATGAAAATGAGCTAAAAAAAAGGCGTGCTATTCAGTTTTCTGTTGGTTTCACAATGCACAGTTGCAGTTCCAGGCAACCACAGCACCTCTAGTGATAATTAGTTAGTTATTGTTGTTTTAAGGGGTGAAACTACTGGGTCATCTGCCCCTAGTAGTAACGATAATGTGAGACAGTACACACAGAAAAAGAGGGAAGGTGAGGATAGCACCCAGACCAACGGGCGTTGAGCACGCCACTGACCTGGCACACAGGACGCTATTACCTAATGTGTGGATGTCCAGCCTACGTCACCCATGGTGATGGCCTTGTTGATTTTATCAAAATAAATTTCCTGAGCTGATAATGCTTTCACGTTTACCCTTTTTATTTTTCAATCAGAGTAAACCAAGATTTATAGATTTTATCGCAGAGTGGGTGGATAATATGATCATCAGGTGTCTAACGAAACATAACCATGTGTTTCATAAGTACAAGGCGCCTCAAAGAAAGCTTTCCAGTAGCGAAAGTAGGAGTCCTTACTTGAATTAAAAACAGATAACACACACTAAACAGCCATCAGAATTATCACCGGTTAGAGGTTAAATGATTGTGTAATATGCTTGATTGCTGTGTTTACTAAATAACCTGCACATTGCGTTACCCATTAAACAACAGAGTGGGCCATCAAGTTGGGAATCGACTGAATTTTTAAGGTTAGAAGACTGTATTACAAATGTTGTTCCATTTGAAGCGACAATTTAGCCTACATCGTTTACGCTTCTTCATTCTTCTGACAGCAACATCTTCTGTCACTACAGTTTTAGAACAAAATTATTGGAGTATTGACGTAGGCAGTTTATAAGGTAGATCTCTTATTTTAATAGCATCATTTTACTATAATTTTTTAATACATGGCATTTAATTATTTGCAAACTTTTCCATTTTTTATTTAAAATGGTTTTTGTAAGGATATCCATTTCTTTTTGTCTTTGTTAACTAGTTTTAAGATTTAATATCAATCACGCTGACGAAGGTGTCAATGAAATACCGAAACATGAACGATTAATAATATAATTAAACGTTGCTTTAGTGTTTGACTAGGCGCTACACGGGGCTACATGACCGCGTTGTCGCAGCCCCTAAACTGAGGAACCAACCATTATTAATAAATTTCAAGATGTCTATTAAGTGTTTCTAGAAGTGTTGCTGTGAAGCAAATTATGCAAGCACTGTGAAATTACATGGTTATGTTACTAATTTGTCCTACCCTAAAGACGAGATTAGGAACAGGCTTGGATTCGTGCCATTCCATGAAAGAACAGTCATCGAACATCTAGTGTTTGTGTACACAACTTTGATGAAAAGGACGTTCTGTATAGCTTCTGAAGATTGGAAACAACCATATGACAGTTACAAAACTGGCTACAAGATCTCCCAAATCAACAGAAGATTCAATGCCCTCGAAGTTTCCAAATATCCCTTCCTAGCTCAGCATTAGTGCACCAATTGAGCTCAAAAGTATGTGGTTATGTGTCACAAAGTTTAGGTAAGTTTTTTGATTCTGAACTTTGTATTGGCTTGTTGAGAGAGGGTATGGAAGTTGGTGATGTAAGCCATATCATGACAGCCATAGAGGGTAGAAGAAACCTTGATGGTCATAATTTTGAGAATGAACGAAGTTTCGAATATTTAGGAGCCTTGGTGACTAATACTAATAAGGTAAGCGAGCAGATAAATCGCAGAATAATGGCTGGAAACAGGGCTTATTACGGAAATCTGAAATTACTGAAATCCCATTTATTGTCTAGATCTACAAAACTTAAAATATATAAGACCCTTGTTAGACCTATAGTAACATATCGCTCAGAAACTGGGAACTTATTAGTTGATGATGCAAATAAATTAAGAATAATTGAAAGGAAGATTATCAGGAGAATATATGGCCCAGCCCAAGAATGGGATGGATGGAGGATAAGGACAAATGCTGAAATACAAAGCATACTAGATCAAGAGGATATAGTTAGATTTATTAAAGCGCAAAGATTGAGATGGTATGGACATGAGGAAAGGATGGAGGAGAACCGAATGCCAAGAATGGAGAGAAGACGGCGACAGGGAAGGCCCCGTAACAGATGGAAGCTGACCTGAGGACAATCAAGATTCGTCCGAGGAGACCAGCAGTTCAGGACCGAAGCAGATGGCGGAAGATTGTAGAAGAGGCCAAGGCCCACCCTGGCTGTAGCGCCAGATAAAGTAAAGTAAAGATGTAGGCCATATTTTTTTATCATTGATAGCGTGAAGGACTTTCAGTGTGTAGTAATTTAGTTTTGGGTATATATCTTTGTGTTCTGTATTTTCAAGTACATTATAAACTCTACTCAGTTAGCAAGTGCATTTTTTCAAATTAAGTGACCAGTACAACATTCTTGTTAAGATTGTCAACACTAAGTTTGGAGACTAATTATGCCTAGGATGAGCGCATTTGTGGACAAAAAGTGAAGGATTTAATATCAAAGTTCAAAAAGTAACGAGCTGGAGGCTGGAATGCGCAAACCGGTGACCACATCGGCAAATAGTGGCGTGTGTAACGAGGTGTGGTTCCGACCAGAGCGTGGAAGGTCACAGCCCGTCACTGGAGGGCACGCGTGCACGTCACGTGACGATACAAAGCGAGCTGCAGCATGCATCAATCGCCCAATGCTGATAGTCGCATTGCAAACAGTGACATGAAAGTGTCAACCGAAGAGCAAAGAGGTGTTGTTCGGTTTCTGACATCGGAAGGAGTAGGGGGAACGGACATTCATCGCCGAATGTCACAAGTGTACGGCGAACACTGCATGTCCCTTGCAAGGGTCAAGGCGTGGCACAAGCGCTTCAGGGAAGGACGGGTGTCGTTAGCCGATGATGCTCGGTCTGGGGCACCCCCCTGCATTACCGATGACAACGTCCAGCTGGTTGATGCACTCATTACCCAGGACCGCCGAGTGACAGTGAACGCCATAGCCGCCGTGGTCACTCCACGACAATGCACGACCTCATATGGCCAAGACAGTCGCGGCACTCCTGCAGAAATTCAAATGGGAGGTTCTTGGCCACCCTCCATATAGTCCAGACCTCTCTCCCTGTGATTACGCCATGTTTGGTCCCCTGAAAAGGGCTCTGCGGGGCCAACGATTCACCTCGGACGCCGACGTCCAGCTGTACGTGCGGAACTGGTTCACATCGCAGCCCAGGGAATTTTATGAGACAGCCATTGACCGCCTCGTGTCAAAGTGGGACAAGTGCCTCAACAGCGAGGGCCAATACTTCTAACATACAGGTACTGGTTTCTGTAATTATGCCTCCGGCTTGTTACTTTTTGAACGCACCTTATACAACCATAGCCCATTGTAGAATTTCTCTGAGCGCGTTAATTAATGACGGCAGTGAGCATAGCAGCAAGAAAAAGAATCTTCAGACATTGAGGTACAGTAGAGCCTTTTATTATTACCTTATCGGGAATCGACAGTGCAAAGCATGATACTATGTATCATTTATTTGTGATATTTGTGTGTAGATTTAGCGGACGTTATGTCCTGTTGTATTTTCGGAAACATTTCGCGACAAAATATAAGTGTTTACTCACTGTTGTTCTTGCTCTAGGCCTACCAATGCAATGACATGGCTTGCAAGAGGAGAAGGCGTTGGATAAGTTCATTGAAACTCCAGGACAGCGAAACGTACCGTCGGCTCCTACTGCTTGCTTGCTTGCTTGCTTGCTTGTTTTAAGCGAAACCTTGCGGTTTCTCCCGGACCGTCAAAATCAACGCATGAAGAAAGACGAAAGAAAAGATCATACCTGGTAACAGAACTAATAGCTAAAGTATACTTAGCGTATGGAATAAGAACGAAAGTTTGTGGGGAAACATGATTCCTGCCAAACTGAAGCATCATCTTACAACAAAGCATCCTAGTTTGTCACAGTGAATTTTGATGTATTTTTCACCTATACTAGAAGGGGAGAAGAATGCAGCTGTGCGAATGGTTAAGGAAATCACCGTAGCTAACGCTGCTCTTGAAGTCTCGTTTAAAGTAGCAGAACTAATAGCTAAAAAAAAAAAAAATATATGGCCTCGGGTGCTGGGTGTAAGCCTCCGTGGCTTAGGCGGCAGCACGCTGGCCTCTCACCGCTGGGTCCGTGGTTCAAATCCCCGTCACTCCATGTGAGATCTGTGCTGGACAAAACGGAGGCAGACAGGTTTTTCTCCGGGTACTCCGGTTTTCCCTGTCAAAATTTCATTCCAGCAACACTCTCCACTATCATTTCATTTCATCTGTCATTCATTTAATCATTGCCCCAGAGGAGTGCGTCAGGCCTCGGCAGCCCGCACAGTTCATATCTTCGCCGCTGGATGGGGGCTTCATTCATTCCATTCCTGACCCGGTCGGAGACTGGAAGCAGGCTGTGGATTTTTTTTCTCGGGTGCCGGGTGCAAGCTTTGTAATTTGACACCCAGAGGGCAGCTTGCATGTCGAATTTCGTTGTTCCTTTGATCACTATGAAAGTCAAGGAGGTTAGATATCTAAGCTCCTTGAACACTATAGAGCTTTCTAGTAGAGAAATGAGGAACTTTGTGTTGGCGGAAACTCCCGAGATTAATTTTGCCATTATGAACACGGCCTACTGAATTCAAATGGGTTCTTTGACATGCCAACGTCGTATGACGTTCGTGTCGTATTTTTGCCGCCTTTCAAAAATCACTTATCACGGCCAGGAGCGAACCTGCAATCTTGGGGATAGTAGACCGACACGCTATCCACTCACCCACCGTGGCAAGCTAAAAAAAATAGGAACCTCATACTCTTGGAGAGGAATTATAGGTCCAGCATGTAAAATTACAGTTTCAACAATACTTGGCGAAGGAGCAGCAGATCGAAATTTCCTCCCTCGAACAATACAATCAGGTGCAAGATGCTGAAATGTCATGTAATATCAACGAACAAGTCATGGTGATAATGAAAACCAATGGAATACTTGCAAAGCAAGTAGACGAGAGTCTCGATATTGGTGACAAACCGCAACTCCTTAGTATTTTCAGATACACTCTATGGAAATTGCAACACCATGAAGGCATTGGTCGTTTGTGTTGATTTCCAAGATATGGAACGATGTCATGTAGGTATGTAAACAATCAAAGTTTCAGACCCATTGGATTGTTGCTACAGGTCTCCCCACGTGATTGGTCGCTGAGGAATCAACTCCAGTATACGGACTCTGGTGTAGCGTAGTTGACTTCAGTCTGTGCAGTGAAGTGTTCCCCGTCAAACATGCCTCGACGACAGAGAGAGCACGCTATCAACAACTGTCGCCGTTTGAGAGGGCTTGGATTATTGGGCTGTGTGAGGCTGGATTATCGCTAAAGACTGTCGCTGCACGTGTTGGCCGACAGGCATCTACGGTACAACGTGTATGGCAACAGTGGTCAAATGAAGGTACCCACACTCGTAGACCTGGCACAAGCCCAGCGCGACAGACAACTGTGAGAGGATCGCCGCATCATTCGGATGCCTGAATGGAACCCCATGCAACAGCAGCGCCAATTCACGCAGCTGTGGCTCCCCACGTTACACAACAAACAGTTGGTAATCGCCTGCAGAAGGTGTTCGATTGATCCCACAACAGCGACGTGTAAGCCTGGCCTGGCACACAGGGCCAACACCAAGCATTATGGTCTGGGGAGCTATTGGCTTTAATGTGAAATCACAATTAGTGCTTGTTGAGGGCACTATGACTGCTCGACAGTACGTTGATAGGGTACTCAATCCAGTGGTTGTCCCTATGATGGCGAACATTGCTAATGGGATGTTTCAGCAGGACAATGCCCGGGTTCACACTGCACGCATCTCCAGAGAAGCTCGCCACGACATCACAACCTTAGAATGGCCCGCCAGATCCCAGGACCTCAGTCCTATTGAGCATGTGTGGGACATGATGGGTCGACAACTGGCCAACCATCCTCAGCCACCCACAACTCTGGAACAACTGACCCGTGCAGTGCAGCAAGCATGGGCCACAATTCCTCAGGAAGCGATCCAGGACCTTATTGACTCCATGCCTCGTCGAATTCATCAATGTATTGCAGCTCGTGGTGGGTACATCCTGTATTGATTGTTGTCCAAACTTGCGGTCAGAGGGTACTGAAAGTGTAATCATCGAATCACAACCGAACACTCGTCCTGCATGTTCAATTGCAGCAATGTAGCACCACTCCTTCTGGGTGTTGCAATTTCCATTTTCTTCAGTGTATATTGATGATGAAGATATTAGTTAGCAGTTTCTGTTCTGTAGACCGCTGGAGACTACAACCATACGCCATGATGTTTTCCTTTCTATTCATTCCTTTCTCAATGACCATGATCCTTCATGGAAAGACTGTTATGTTGTTTTTTTTTTGTTTTTTTTTTAGCGTATGGCTTTTAGTGCCGGGAGTGTCCGAGGACATGTTCGGCTCGCCAGTTTTGTAGCTGCTTCGAGACGGACACCCAATGGGTGAGCTACAAGTACCGTTGGGGAGGAAAGTTGGAAGGGAAGGGCGAGGAGTTGGAAGGTAGCGGCTGTGGCCTATAGTTAGGGACCAACCCCGGCATTTGCCTGGAAGGAAGATGGGAAACCACAGAAGACCATCTTCAAGGTTGCCGGCGGGGGGATTCGAACCTCCTCGCCTCCCGGATATGAGCGACTGCCATCAGTCATGCCGTAACCACCACGGCTAACTCACCCGGTATACTGTTATGGTATGATGTATGGATGGCGCATATTTAAAGGATTTACTGCCCGAGTTCTCAATGAAAATCCATCCATTATTATAACTCACTGTTTTTGCACAGAGACGCGTTAGTCGTGAAGGTGTGCACTGGAGATTGCGAACTACATCAAGTCTCGACCTTTAAAGTGCAGGACTTTTGAACAGTTATGTCACGCAATGGTTGTCGTATTTGGCAGACATGTTTCATAAGCTGAATGAACTGAATGTTTCAATGCAGGGTCGACAGGAAACAATAATGTTCTCAACTAATAAAATCGAAGGTTTTTAAAGAAAACTTCATTCTTGGAGGTCCGTAGTTCAATTTTCTGGTATATTGGCTTTCACGGCCTGTGAATTAAAACTCAGCATCTTTTTGGAAGCCTTCATAGGGAGGTTATGGCTACTTGAGCTTTTAGTTTTCGCAGTAAAGAGGTGCAGGTGCGCTTCACAAAAAGGGAGGTAGCGCGCAGTTCGCTACTCCTGTGGGGGTCAGGGTGGAGACACCAAGAGCCCGCTGATGAGCCAGCTTGTTGTCCTAGGTGAAACCCCACACAAGACACGGCACAAACCTAGAAAATTTGCTGAGTTTTAATAGATACGAACTTTCCATCTATTTCCACTTTGAATCTCGACTTGGTTGTCTCAACATTTGATTCCGTAGACAGTTCGGAGGAAATAGATTCCATTGCTTGTGAACGAAATGAATTTCTTGATGTTCGCAGTGATGCCACACTCAATGTTAAGTTCACGAAGATTAAGGCGTCGGAGGCTGCTGTTTGACTTCGACTGATAGAGGAGTATCCTAACCTAAATTAACGCACTTTTGCCTTTCCCAACATCATATCTGAGCGAGCAAGCCTTCTTTGCTATGGTGACAATGAAATACAAAGCAAGAAATAGACTGAAAACCTTGACGATGGATTGCGTGTTTCATAGTCTACTGTAAAGCCCGATATCACGTATCACTAAAATAAACACGCACAGCTACGTAAATAGAACTAAACTCAACAAATACCCTCATGGCTACATATACCCTGCTCACAAAAAGACACGCATTACAACTTTGGTATGATCTAGCGTACACACGTGCTGTTTCACATCCATGGTGTTCTACAGAGTTGTTTGTTTATCACTTGGTGGCATTAATGTGGTGGAATAAAGAAGATTTACTTCCACTCCGAAGGAAGGCATACTGAGGGGTTGTTAACGCTCTTAAAAATTCTGACGACTTCGGCTGGGTTTGAACCCGCGATCTTGGATACAGAAGCTCATCATGCTACCAACTTCACCACCGAATCCGCCATAGTAAAGTTTACTGCATTGAGTTGCGGTGTACGTGACTTATCATTTCATCTTTCAATTAATGAATATATTAAACTTCATTTTTTAAAATTGAAGGGACGGTGCCCCAAGTTAATCCCAAGGGTCCCGCGAACTTCAAAACGTTGGGAAACATTGCTCTAGACCAGGGGTTCTTAACCTATTTATGCTCTAACACCTCCCCCCCCCCCCCTCTCTCTCTTTCACAAAGTAATTAATAATGGATTAATTATGTAATTAACATTAACCTAACTTGAGTAACTTTGCACCTCCCCAGGAGAGACACACCTCACTGCTCTAGAGCATGATGGTGGATGAAGATCTTTGAGCAGTCACATTCATATAACCAGCTCTATGTTGGACCAAGCATTACAACGGCGACAATGACTGGCAAGGTAGAAGATCCGTGCTCTTAAAGCTGTGATTCTCGTTAAATAAGTGCTCTTAAAGCTGCGATTCTTGTTAAATAAGTGCTCTTAAAGCTGTGATTCTCGTTAAATAAGTGCTCTTAAAGCTGCGATTCTTGTTAAATAAGTGCTCTTAAAGCTGCGATTCTGGTTGGATAAGTGTTCTTAAAACTGGTGTTTCTCGTTAAATAATTGCTCTTAAATCTGTGATTCTGGTTGGATGTGGTCTTAAAGCTGGTGATTCTCGTTGGATAAGTGGTCTTAAAGCTGGTGATTCTCGTTAAATAATAGCTCTTAAGGCTGTGATCCTGGTTGGATAAGTGTTCTTAAAGCTGGTGATTCTCGTTGGATAAGTGTTCTTAAAGCTGGTGATTCTCGTTGGATAAGTGGTCTTAAAGCTGGTGATTCTCGTTAAATAATAGCTCTTAAAGCTATGCTTCTGGTTGGATAAGTGCTCTTAAAGCTGGTGATTCTCGTTAAATAATAGCTCTTAAAGCTATGCTTCTGGTTGGATAAGACCATGTCCTGGGTGGATAAAGAAGCTATAATGTTTTCCAGACACCAGTAAGAAGGAATTGACAATACACAGTAAAACGAGTTTGAGCGGGGAATAAGCGTATTATTTCATTAAAATGCCCTCCAGAGACGCGACTGGACGTATTGCGAGGGAAGGGATGGGATAGTGCAATAAACGGAGCGTTTGTTATTTCTTCCAGTAGCCCATCACAGGACAATAATTGCCTCAACGGAGTCTTCCACAAAAAGCCGTATATATTAAAGTTGAGAAGTCTTTCTTGCTTAGTGCTATAACGTCATAGCGATAATTGGAGAGATAGGGTCTAAAGTAATGTCGCACGTGGTGAGAGAACTCGACCTGCCATCACGCAAGGCAGACAATGGACAATAATTATAACTAACTGGAATCACTCGGGCAACATTTCTGAACATGTGTAAGTACTGTAGTTCTAGTTCGGGTTTGTGAGCACTTGTGCCTTGCTTTAAACAGAATACACAGGATGGCAGGTAATCTCCAAGATACGTACAGCCATTCACTGCGGTTATAATTCAGGACACGTGGAGCATGATGGGCAAGATGTAGGCCTATCCGAGGAATGCCGTTTGGGTCTTGTAGTTGTATATACCTAAATAAATGAGAGAATAATGTGAAACTGAAACATGGCCGCAGAACGTCTTTCAGTAGGCACGTGCCACGGAAGCGCATCTTGCGAATGCAAGGAGGCGGAGCGAAAACATATTCGAACAGCCTTGACCTTGAAACTCAGGTTTTGTCTAACACAACAGAGTTTGGTGTGCTTTCAGCATACACACGTAGGGCTTCTAGAGTAGTAGTGGAGGTGCCCAGCCAACAAAGAAGAACTCTGAAGATGTCCCCTTATAGTGACGTATCCTAAACAGACTCATCGCATGGGCAGACAGAAATGAACTACAAATCAACCAAAGTAAAACCAAACAAATGACCTTTAGGAGAGTAGGGAAACATGCTTCAAGAAACACAATAACATTACACAATGAACCTTTAGAAAAAGTCCCAAAATTTAAATACATCTGAGTTACTTTACAAACAACATTATCATCCTTCAACTTTCATGTTACAGAGTGAGCCACTGCAGCAATAACAGCGATGTATCCAACGACCATAGCGACTCTCAATATCACGGCTATAGCAACGTATAGGATCAACATCATCTGGGACAAACTAACAATCACTAATCTATCAACAATTGTCCATTTTGTAATACGATATAAGAATTTGAAAACAGGATGATGATATCTTAAACGGTTCCGTAGACATTTGAGGTGCATCACCCTGTTTATCAACCACCTACAATAAGGGCAATGATGCTGATGGTTGAATCTCTCGGCGATATCCCAACACATTTTATTTTGGAAGTGTTGATATTACTGAAAACCAAACATTATCTCTTTATCTTCTTGACCTAAAGTTAGGCTTGCCATACGTCCCGGTTTGACCGGGACAGTCCCGGTATTTTGCTCTTGTCTCGGGGTCCCGCCCGGTTTTATCAATATCCCGGAAAACAGCCGTAAGAAGTAAAAAGTAATGAATATTTGTTTTTAAGAATCTTTTATGAATCGGTTACTTTTCAACAATCAACATCGTTGACTATCTCGCTCAGCGTTAAGAGTTTTTTTTTTGTACTTGTTTTTGTAGTTAGACAAGAAGTTGTAGTTTTTCAAAAAAAAAAGATTCAATTAGAAAAATTATGAAGTTTTTTAAATTGTATTTTATTAAAACTTCTTTCTAGATCTAGATGGTAGACCAGAAAAAATTATCATTAAAAAGGAAAAAATATATATTGTTATGTAGCAAAAATTCTTTTTTATTTTAAAAAGGTGTGTAGAACTAACAATTTAGGGCGCCAGATTCCCCCTCCCGTCACTTGAGAGGCTTAAAAAAGGCTTAAAACCACCAATTTTGCTTCTAATTTTTTTAAAAATTCCCGGGGAAGACCCCTAAAAGACCATCCCATATTAATGTGTCCCGGTTTCACTCACCAAAAATATGGCAAGCCTACCTAAAGTAGGCTATAAGAAAAACTTTTCTTAATAAAAACAATTAAAATTACAAAGTTGTAAAAATGGTAGGCCTAATGAAATTATAATTAAAAATAAATAAGCTCATACAAATTGAAATTATAATACTTTTATATCCTTAATTTTTAGAACATTAAAATGTTAAATACCGGCTTCGGTGGCGTAGTTGGTAGCATGCTGAGCTTCTATGCCCAAGATCGCGGGTTCAAACCCAGCTGAAGTCGTCAGATTTTTTAAGAGCGTTAAAACTCCCTCAGTATGCCTTCCCTCAGAGGGGAAGTAAAGCCGGCGGGCCCACGTCATAGATTTAAGGCATGATAAAGAGCCTTCCACTAACTACAGTTGTGTGAAGCTAAATCATACGTTAGATTTGACTAACGCTCTTAGATATCAAAGTTCGTCGCTGGCTGAAGTGGCATCTAGTAACGAATTTCAGAACTAGTAGTCTTTGACAGTGGCGTTTGGTAACAAAAGTAGGAACTACTTGAAAATGGAATATCTGCAGTCCTTACTTGAATTAAAAACAGATACACACACTAATACAGCCATCACAATTAACACCGGTTATCAGACAGATTCTACACATACCCAAAGTACACGGTGCTACATGACGGCGTTGTCACAGCCCCTAAACTGAGGAACCAACCAACCGGGGTATATTCCAAAGTCAATGAAAAAAAAACAGAAAACGGGCCAGGCTCAGGTATCCCTCGGAATTCCCGATTCCGAAAGTTTCCAGACACAATTCCTTATGGGCAAAGGTGTAAGTCCACCGGGGAGGAAACTTTACTAAGTAGTGTAGATGCCAGCAGTTGGTCAATGGAATTATTTTGAGTAAAACAAGAAGTTCCGTGACGAACTAAAGAGCCTACTTTTCTTAAAATTTAAGATTAATGCCCATCTATATAGACCTATCTAGAAAAATGACGAAATTAAGTTGGTAATATCGAAATTTCTAATTAGTTCGAAATATACCTGTAGCCTAATAGAGCACTGCAGTTGGCAGCCCTAGGGGGCTGCGTGGCGCAGTCGGTAGAGGCGCTGAGCTTTTAACTGAAAGAGAGTGGGTTCGATCCCCACCCAGGTAGTGGATTTTAGAAACACAACTACCACTTTCGGAAACGCAAATAGCCCTGGGGTTCACTCAGCCTACACCGGAAATGAGTACCAGGGTAATTCCTGGGAGCAAAGGCGGCCGAGCATGGAGCTGACAACTCCATCCCATCTAGTGCCGATGTCACAGAGAGTGGAAGCCTCTACCTTCCACTACTCCCAGGGCCTCCATGGCCTGTACGGAGTTGGCTTTGCTTTGCTTTGGCGTTTAGTTGGCAGCCCTAATGACTGAATATACAGCATTGAACATTCCATCTCTTAAGGTACAGAATACAATATTTGGTTGAAGTCCAGTGGATAGCATGGACGTTACATGCAGTTAGACATTGGATCTATCAGCGAGCGTAAAATAATGTTGGCAACAATGTCATGCATGCGTTGGTCAGTAATAATCTGAAATATTATGATCTCTTGTTGTGCCAATTTTGGATTAAATCCACTTGTTAATATAGAAGTTACATGTATTTTAAAATTGGACCTATCAGCAGGCTTAGATTCATGTTGGCAGTACTGACGTATATTAGTTTCTCCTAATTAATCTAGAAAGTTAGGTACTGTACGTGTGCAAATTTTAAAGCTGTTGGCTTACATACTTTCTGATATATTAATATTTGGGTTAAAAAATAGAGACAGCATTTATTAACAGTTGGCAGCCCTAGTTGCTCTTAAGAATAAGGATAGTCATATCTGCTTATGTACACATATTACATACAAAATTTGGTTGGAATCCAATTGATAGTATAGAAGTTATATGCATTTAAAAATTGGACCTATCAGCAGGCTTAGAATCATTTTGGCATCACTAGCATGCATGGCCTCCTGGAAATTAAACTGAAATAGTATTATCTATACGTGTGCCAATTTTGAAATCCAACATGGAGCTCAAATTTCAATTGCGGTTTTTCAGCAGTTGGTAGCATTGACATCATTTTCAAATATGGGCTTGAGATATCCATGTTTAGATCTTTACTCATACCAAATTTGGATTCGATTGCTGCAGCCGATTAGGAGTTGATAGGGGGGGGGGGGTACACACACATACAGCGAGACAGCCAGACAGACAGACAGAAGGACAGACAGACAGAAATTTGCCCGGATCGATCTCATAAGTCTACTTTTTCCTCATTTTTGCAAAATGTGAAAAGTAGGCTAAAAATTGTGACTGGTTATAAATTCCTTATTTGATTATAATAGTTTGCACACCTCTGTATTTAATAAATGTTAATTAATAAATTACTTACGGAATTAACCCTTACCGTGTCGTTTCCGATATATTCCGCAGACTATTATCTTCTATACTAATATAATAAAGCTGAAGAGTTTGTGTGTTTGTGTGTTTAAACGCGCTAATCTCTGGAACTATCAGTCGGATTCGAAAAATTATTTTTGTATATGATAGCCTGATTCTGGAGGAATAGTTTAGGCTATGTAGCATTAGGCTACACCTCTCAGGTAACCTTAAATATTGATTTTTGTTCAGTAAGTCGGAAGATAAAGCGCTCCAGAACGGCTTCAATAATACCGAAGTCTATTGTTGCCATGTAATGCGGGCCGCATCACGTCGCCCCTACCAGTGTTCTGGTGCAGAACAGCGAGCTGTTTATAAATTGCAGTCACGGGGAGTAATTAGTGCAAAAAGATTTCTTAGGCCCTTTAAAACAGTTATCATAGTATGCCTCTGTATAAGGGCGATGGTGTTGATGCAGTATACTGAGGTTATCAGCTGCAATAAGCGTTGGTGTTTTCCGTTCCAGTTCCCGTTCTGTAAAACAAATAAATCCACCGGGCGAAGCCGGGCACTACTACTGCTAGTAATTTTATATTTAATTGAAGGTAGGTGGCAGGAACGCACCTGAAACCGGAAATGATTACGAGAATCATTTCATTTTAACTTTTCAGGATTGGTTTGATAAATACAGTACTTGAATTTGACATTATCAGCTGATGTACGATGTAAACATTGAAATGGCGGGCTCGTACGATAACAATGTGGCAACGAATCGGACCGCGATTACAGACTATTCCTTCTGTAGAGATTGAAGGTTTATTATCAAGTGACAAGGAAATTGATCAGTACAAAAGTTTGGTGCTTTTCAGTCGGTCAACACGAATGTATCCAAAAAGAGCTGGGTTATGCCCTAATCCTGAAATAAATTACATGAGATTAATAAATACATAATTACATACATGTAATTTATTTCAGGATTAGGGCATAACCCAGCTCTTTTTGGGTACATTCGTGTTGACCGACTGAAAAGCACTAAACTTTTGTTTACTTAGGCAACACTGAAAAATGGCTTCAAACCCCACAAAATTGATCAGTGAAGATGCTGAAGGTAAGCCTGCTTTAAACGATGTAAATGCCATGGTTTCCCTGATCTGATTCATATTTTGTTCGGTTTTCCTATTTTAAAATGATTTTCTATACGACATAAAAAGTTAGAAAAAACACCATTTCTTAAAAAAATGTACTCAAAGACTAGTACAACATATTGTAGGGTAAAACTCATGTACACTTTTTCGGGAATAACCCATCACAATTGGGTACAACCGTGTAGACCGACTGAAAACAATAAGCGTGATAATGCGGCCTACCTGCGCTGGAAGACCACTGTGGAACACTGTAGGTTTATGTTACATTCACGTTACGAATTCACCTGCGCGCACATTCGCCGCGCACTGCGACCTCCAACACGACTGGAACAAATCTTTGAACACACCGACCGCACTGTCAGCAAATCGGTCAAACACAGCCTCAGGGCTAGGTGGAGGGGCAAGAGTGGTAGTCGCCTATTATCTGAGTTTCGCGACTTGCAAATAACGGCGCACTTTTTGTTCCATCTGAACTCGTTAAAACTGTTCCTCTTCAGCGTCCTGCAACATCTAGTTGGTAGCATGCTGAACTTCTATGCCAAAGATCGCGGGTTCAAAAACGGCCGAAGTCGTCGGATTTTTTAAGAACGTTAAAAATTCCTCAGTATGCCGTCCTTCGGAGGGGAAGTAACGCCAGCGGGCCCATGTCATAGATTTATCGCATGTAAAAGAACCTTTCACTAACTACAATTGTATGAAGCTAAATTTCTTGAAAGGTACACACATCAAAAAAAGTTTTGCATCACCTTGGTTCCAAGAGTTCCGGAACCGTTAAATACAAAGGGAATAGAGATCAACACAAACAACATTTCAGCTCGTTTTATTGCTCATGAGACCCACACATTGCATGTTGTACCATCATACAGCTAGACTTTCAGCATTTGTGGTCCAGATTGCAGTACACACCACTACCTCTAATACCCAGTAGCACGTCCTCTTGCATTGATGCATGCCTGTATTCGCCGTGGCATACTATCCACAAGTTCATCAAGACACTGTTGGTCCAAATTATCCCACTCCTCAACGACAATTCGGCGTAAATCTCTCAGAGTGGTTGGTGGGTCAAGACGTCCATAAACAGCCCTTTTCAACATATCCCAGGCATGTTCGATAGGGTTCATGTCTGGCGAACATGCTGGCCACTGTAGTCGAGCGATGTCGTTATCTTGAAGGAACGCATTCACAAGATGTGCACGATGAGGTCGAGAATTGTCGTCCATGAAGACAAATGCCTCTCCAATATTCTGCCGATATGGTTGCACTATGGGTCGGAGGATGTCATTCAGGTATCGTAAAGCCGTTTCGGAGCCTTCCATGACCACCAGTGACGTACGTCGGCCCCACATAATGCCACCCCAAAACATCAGGGAACCACCACCTTGCTGCACTCGCTGGACAGTGTGTCTAAGACGTTCAGCCTGACCAGGGTGCCTCCAAACACGTCTCCGACGATTGTCTGGTTGAAGGCATATGCGACACTCATCGGTGAAGAGAACGTGATGCCAATTCCGTGGGGTCCATTCAGCATGTTGTTGGGCCCATCTGTACCGCGCTGCATGGTGTCGGGGTTGCAAAGCTGGACCTCGCCATGGACGTCGGGAGTGAAGTTGCGCATCATGCAGCCTATTGCGCACAGTTTGAGTTGAAACACGACGTCCTGTGGCTGAACGAAACGCATTATTCAACATGGTGGCATTGCTGTCAGGGTTCCTCCGGGCGGCAATCCGTAAGTAGCGGTCATCCACTACAGTATTAGCCCTTGGGCGGCCTGAGCGAGGCCTGTCATCGACAGTTCCTGTATCTCTGTACCTCCTCCATGTCCGAACAACATCGCTTTGGTTCACTCTGAGACGCCTGGAAACTTCCCTTGTTGAGAGCCCTTCTTGACACAAAGTAACAATGCGGACGCGATCGAACTGCGGTATTGACCTTCTAGGCATGGTAGAACTACAGACAACATGAGCAGCGTACCTTCGTCCTGGTGGAATGACTGGAACTGATCGGCTGTCGTACCCCCTCCGTCTAATAGGCCCTGCTCATGCATGGTTGTTTACATCTTTGAGCAGTTTTAGTGACATCTATGAACAGTCAAAGGGACTGTATCTTGGATACAATATACACAGTCAACGTCTATATGCCGGAGATCTGGGAACCGAGGTGATGCAAAACTTTTTTTGATGTGTGTATATTGACTTTCACGGCCAGTGAATTAAAACTCAGCAATTTTTCTAGGTGTGTGCCGTGTCTTGTGTGGGGTTTCACCTAGGACACCAAGCTGGCTCATCAGATGGCTCTTGGTGTCCCCAC
The DNA here is from genome assembly GCA_946902985.2 of Meconema thalassinum. Lineage (NCBI taxonomy): Eukaryota > Metazoa > Arthropoda > Insecta > Orthoptera > Tettigoniidae > Meconema > Meconema thalassinum. Next base: position 9,608,814 of record OY714911.1, on the reverse strand, counting down.
CCGGACCCCCACAGGAGTAGTGAACTGCGCGCTACCTCCCATTTTATGAAGCGCACCTGCGCCTCTTTACTGCGAGAACAAAAAGCTCAAGCAGACATAACCTCCCTATGAAGGCTTCCGAAAGATTTTTTTTTTTTTTTTTAGTCATTTACCCTCCAGGTTGATGGAACCCACGGACTCAGCGAGGGAACTCACCACTACCGCCTCTACGGGCAGTGTCCTAGAGCGGGGAACATCGAATCGGAAGGGATACAACTGGTGAGGTGGGATTGGCACCTCGCCCAGGCGGCCTCGCCTGCAAAGCGAACAGGGGCCTCATGAGGGAAGGTAAGGGATGGTGAGGATGGATAGGCAAGGAAGAGGGAAGGAGGCGGCCGTGGCCTTGAAGAAGGTACCATCCCGGAATTTGCCCGAAGACGAAGTGGGAAACCACGGAAAACTACTTCGAGGATGGCTGAGGGGGAATCGAACCCCCTCTACTCAGTTAGGCCATCCAAGGCTGAGTAGACCCCGTTCCAGTCCTCGTACCACTTTTCAAATTTCGTGGCAGAGCCGGGAATCGAGCCCAGGACCTCCGGCGGCGGCAGCTAACCATGCTGACCGCTACGCTACGGAGGCGACCTGAAAATGAATTTAACCAACAAATTCTTCACTAATATTTCATTAAACTATTTCAGATGCCCAGGAAGTGTTGTGTGCCTGGCTGGAAGTCAAATTATGGCATCACTATTAAAACTACAGGTCATATTACTATGTTTCTCTTTCCTAAAGACGAGGTAAGGAAATGGACCTGGATTCGTGCCATTCCACGTAAAGATTGGCAGCCAACATCGACATCAAGTATCTGTGCACAGCACTTTGATGAAAAGGACGTATTAGCTTTTGAGACTTGGAAACAACCAGATGACACAGTGACAAAACTGGCCAAACTAACAGAAGATGCAGTACTCCCAAAGTACCCTAATATCCCCCCCCCCCCCCCTACCTCAGTATTAGTGCACCAATTGAGCGACGAGATCACGAATCACGAAGAGAAGATATTCGAATAAGGAATGAACAAAAAGTACTGGAGCATCAGAAACAAGATGTACTTAGTGATGTCGATGACCTTGTGAGCCATTTCTCTGCTAAATTTAATCTTGCTAATTGGCAGTACAAAATAAGTGATGTGTGTGTGTGGTTTTACCTCCTGAATATAGATTTAAACGAAGAGCAAGCTACTTCCATGCTGAGTGTTTTTATTAGCCTACTTTTCACATTTTGTAAAAATGAGGAAAAATAGACTTATGAGATCGATCCGGGCAAATGTGTGTCTGTCCTTCTGTCTGTGCCCCCCCCCCCCCATATCAACTCCTAAACGGCTCCAGCTATCGAAACCAAATTTGGTATGAGTAAACACCTATGCCTGAATATCTCACGGCCGTATTTGAAAATGACGTCAGTGCTACCATCTGCTGAAAAATCACAATTGAAAGTTGAGGTCAATGTTGGATAACTCGGAAGATATGGATGGGTATTATTCCAAAATTGACACACACATAGATAATATCACATCAGACTAATTTACAGGAGCCCATACATGAGAGTGTTGCCAACATGATTCTATGCCTGCTGATAGGTCCAATCTTTAAATTCATGTAACTTCCATACTATCTAATAGATTTCAACCAAATTTGCCATGTGATTTGCTCACCGGAGCAGATATGAATATGCATTTTTTTAGTTCCGCGTCCGGAAATGCGGTTAGATCTGCACCGAGGTCCTAAGGTGAACAAGGATGCCTCCGTTTATCGGAGGCAGTTCCACAGCATAGTTCACCAATTTCCGGACGCTAGCATTATGTACATGGATGGTTTCAAGGAGGACGAGAAAGTGAGTTGAGCTTACGTTATTGATGGTACAAATACCAAAATATCTCTGCCTGAAGCCTGCAGTGTTTTTACTGCGGAGCTCGTTGCCATCTATGAAGCTCTGCAGTTTGCACTACAGGATGCACGAATCCACTTTCTCGTGTGTAATGACTCTTTGAGTTCGTTGTAGTCAATTGCTACATGTTTCCCGCAACACCCCCTAGTGCAACGAATCCATGACCTACTAGCCGGGTTGTGCCGCGCTGACACTCGAATCACCTTTCTGTGGTTTCCAAGCCACATGGGAATTGCGGAAAATCGCCGTCAAGATGCCCTGAACAACATGATCAGTGGTGAGCTTCTGCGAGTTAAAGAGTCCATAGTGGTCACGCTCTTGTTGAATCACAGTCGGGCAAAGGACCATGGAACTATCAGAAATTCTGAGAGATAAGGCCCTCAGGGTACAACAGGCTCAGAGTTCTAGCCAACACCATGAGAACATACTCGCAAACAAATTGCATTACATAAGGAAATTGGGACTTATTGTGGAGAATAACGCATGTTTTCGGCTCCAAGACTCATATAAGGGGATTTTAACTTAGAAACATGACACTTAATTACTCCTCCGTTGGTAATTTATTTATTGGAAACGCACACATGCCGTGCAAATCATTACATTCACATTACTTGTCTTTGCCATAAGCAACGATGGATTTCTGTCTATTCTTGCATTTTATAATATGATACCTGTCACAAAATTCCAAACACAGCTCACACACACATTCGTAATTTGGTTCGTGAATAATTTGTTGCTGCACACCTTGTGGTGAAAACCATGGATAGCCAGTCTCGTCATCACGTGTCGCATTTCATGGATAGCTTCCATCCAGGTCCTGTCTTGCATAGCAGATGTTGCATAGAATTCCACCGGTATGTTGTTTTTCTTCTCATGCAGATCTTGTACAAGTTGTTTGAGGTCAGTAATAGCTGTAATTATGAGATCGCATCTCAGATCCTCTATCAGGAAGGTCTCCCTGGTAAGCTCGTATACTAGCCTCGATCTTGCGTTCTGTGGGACTCCCAAAATTCTCTTAAGTTATCTAGCCTTAACTCGCTCCAGTTCTTCCAGCTGTTTGTATGTGACATATTCTCCTACTAATTCTAGTCCATACGTCATAACAGGTAGTATCTTTAGATTGTGTTGGTAATATATTTTATTTATAAAAGAAACCTCGTGCTTTTAACAGGTTAATTTAGTGTTACTTGACTTAATTCCTCAAACTCTTGTTGAGGAGCATAGGGCCGAAACAAAGGTTCGCCATCTGGTTCTGTTGCGTACTGTGCATTTTATCGTTCCCCACGAGTATCCAAGCTGCTCGCTCTCTTCCTCCACTGATCTCCGTCTGAATATTCCAGAATCCAATTCGAGTGTCCTCTTTCACAGCAAATGTCGCGCCTTTTGAATCAGTCCGGCTATTTCTTGTTTCAGTCTCTTTGATAGGATTTATTCGGGTTAGCAAATGTTATCAGCCCAAGCGCCCTATCCTGATGGGGGGCTGGCCCTTTCCGCCTCCAGTCTCGCAGCAGTTTTCTGTAGGGGTTGTCTCCCTCAGCCTTTGTAGATCCCTCTACTGACTACTTCTGCCTTCTCCGCCGTTGGGATGTTATATCCATCACCCTCATCTGCCTTCCAAGCCATTCTCCACTCAGTCTCTCCACCAGAGCCCCGTTAGCCGTCGCTTTTCAGGATTCCTGTAGGGCCTTCTCAGCTACCGTAGCGGTCCTGGGACACACAAGGTACTGTACTTCACCCCTACCGGCAAACCCCTACTTTGTGCCGTTGCCCTTCTCCCACGACGTGAACGAGGGGTTGGTCTTATGGGAGACAATTTATTGTTAGATCAATTAAAATAATATTGATTGATTACTTCGTACAAATGCTGTAAGTACATTATAACTCCATCTGCCTTCTATGAGACGTATATAACCTCAATTTATCAACCACGCCTGGAGGGGGTATCACCCCTGCTATAGTAAAGTTGTACATTTTGTAACACTGTGCATAGGGCCCGCAACAATTTAGTGGCGCTGCATGTGGGCAGCTCTCCTCTAGCACCTTCATGGATTAGTTGGTGGAGGGAGACTGTTTGGAGGCGGGACTTTCATTTTTCAGTCTTGTAACCTTGTAGATCCCAGGTGCTTAATGCCTTAGCTTTAATATTTCGCATCAGTAGTCGCACATTTTAAGATTTTTCTGAGCTTTGGCGGGTTGTAGGAGGGCCGCGACCGTTCGTGGGTGACTTTGAGGTTTCGGTAGTGATTAGTAGAACAATTTTGTCCTGTATATTTAGATCTTGCCACGGTGGGTGAGTGGTTATAGTGTCGAACTACCAACCCCAAGATTGCAGGTTCGGCCCTGGCCATGGTAAGTGATTTTTGAATGCGACATAAATCACGATACTCATGTCATACGTTGTTGGCATGTTAAAGAACCCATTTGAATTCAGTAGGCCGTGTTCAATGGCAAAATTAATCTCGGGATTTTCCGCCAACACAAAGTTCCTCCATTGTATACATGAAAGCGCTGTAGTGTCGAGGAGTTTAGATATCTAACCTCCTTGACTTTCATAGCGTTCAAAGGAACGACGAAATTCGACATGCAAGCTACCCTCTGGGTGTCAATTAACAAAGCTTGCACCAGGCACCCGAGGCCATACGATATTATTATTATTATTATTATTATTATTATTATTATTATCTGATGATACTGGCTAGATGAGCGAAACATGTCACCCTCCCCATTTGTTACAGGAGTTCGAGTGAATGGTGTTGTCCTAAATACAATTCGATATGCTGATGACACTTTGATCTTTTGTGATAACCTTGGTGGCCTTCAACAATTACTAACCAACATCTGAAGAATTTGGACTTCAAATCAATGTAAATGAGACCAAAATTATGGTTTTTAGTGGTCAAACTGATGACCAGGCTGCTTTGAACATCAGAAGTCTTCCAGTGGACCATTATTAGTTATTGTTGTTTTAAGGGGCGGGACTACAACAATAACGCTCGACTGGAAGACCTCTGATGTTCAAAGCAGCCTGGTCATGGCGTGTTTACCATTTTAAATATCTAGGGAGTATCATCACTGACGATTTAAATCCCGACGTTGAAATCAGAAGTCGCATTGAAAGGGTTGGTTTGTTGGTTCCTCAGTTTAGGGGCTGCGACAACGCGGTCATGTAGCCCCGTGTACTTTGGGTGTGTGTAGAATCTGTCTGATAACCGGTGTTAATTGTGATGGTTGTATTAGTGTGTGTTATCTGTGATTCAAGTAAGACTGCAGACGATTAATTTTTTCAAGTAGTTCCTACTTTTGCTACCAAATGCTACTGTCCACGACACCTAGCTGCGAACTTGACTACTAAATGCGATGGCAGTCAGTACCTGGCGGCGAAAAATGGAAGTAATATAGCGTTATCAAACACTAACCTATAAATTTTAGCTCCCACGAGTGTAGTTAGTGGAAGGTTCTTTTTCATGCCATAAATCTATGACATGGGACCGCCGTCTTTACTTCCCCTACGAAGGAAGGCATACTGAGGGACTTTCAATGCTCTTAAAAAATCCGACGACTTCGGCCGGGTTTGAACCCGCGATCTTGGGCATAGAAGCTCAGCATGCTACCAACTACGCCCCCGAAGCCGCCGCATTGATAAGAAAATGTCCTCGTGCTTCAACAATGACATCTTAAATCTGGAGCGCCGACAAAGATTGGCTCGAACCTATGTCTGGTCGATACTCTTGTATAGTGTGGACTTTGAAGGTCAACGCCATGAAACGATTAGAGGCCTTCGAAATGTGGATTCATAGACGAATGCTTGAAATACCTTGGGCTGATAGAGTTACTAACACCAGGGGCGGTTCCAACTTGTATCTTTACGGGGGTGAGAATTTAAAAAATGCCGACTGGCTGTTTAACATTGCCGACTAAACGCTTAAAAACTGAGCAGGGGGAGGGGGGGGGGGGGGCGGCGCAAACGATACACAAGACAAATATACTTAATTAACGGCTTTCATTTAAAATGTATTTTATTAGTTCCAGAATTTTGAATCGCAGGAAAATTTGATAAATGAACAAAATAAGTGTTTAAATATTACAAGAATAAAACAAATGTAGTTATTCTCTCTAAATCCCTACTCTACGATGTTTTAACACGGACCACTTCTCCACTATCTCCGTAATTTCAATGTCTTCGACCTTGTCTTTCGTTGAAAACAAATCATGAGGGAGTCTAAGCGGTCGTCACCCATCGATGTCCGCAATTGATTGAAAATGAGCTTCAACTTGCTGAAGGACCGTTCGAAAGAAGCAGAAGACTCTGGGGATGTTAAAATCAGTCGGATAACCATACGGGATAATCCTCTTAAATTTAACAGCAACTTTTGCAATTTCATTAAAAGACGAGCACTGTTTACTGGCATCAAGCAGGATTTCAAGCTCAGCCGGCACAAGCTCTTCATTTTCAAGGACGATTTTCGGGTGTGATTACTATATAAATAGGACGCGCTTATTTGCAGTATGAGAAAATACCTGAGGGGGGTGAGACACACCCCCAACTCCCCCACTCGAGCCGCCCCTGACTAACACAGATGTCCTCAGAAGAGAAAAATGTGGTCTTCAGCTTTTGTCTACCATTAAGTATCATGTATTTAGAGGCCAAAAATACCAGTTGCTTCGACCAAGGCAAAATAGATAGCAGACGAGGGTGTGGCAGTAGACAGATGTCCTGGCTTCAGAATATTTAGGAGTGGGCACAGGTTCGATCTGTTGAAAAATTGCTCTGGCTTGCAGTGGACAGAGGCGCCAACGTTCGGGGGACCGAACACGGTACTTGAAGAAGAACGAATCTAATCGGGTACACTTGTGTTGACCAACTGAAGAGAATTCTATTGATAAAAATATATTCTTCATACAGCAATATCCCTAATAAGCTGTGCAAGCATTATGGAAATATGAATACTTGGAATGGAAACTGTAGTCTCAATACCTAACCACGGAATCTCCTCAGCACATGAGATGTCTTGCACCTGTGGTTATTTATTTTATTTATTTAGCGTATGGCGTAGTGCCGGGAGAGTCCGTGGACATATTTAAATATAAAATATATTAGCGGACCTGTGCAAGAACTCTCGCATAATGGGCTGTGTGCGCCCCATGTGTACATAACTTACTACCCGCCCGGCTCTAGTGCTAAGCGAGCTATACGCGGCATAGTTCATTTAGGGGCTATCGTCTTGTTTATTTGTTAAAAAGCACTTTATAAACAAATAAATATATTTCCGTTGATTTGTCAAGAAATGCAAGATTTTTCCTGTAATAGTGAGATGATTTGGAAGATTTTGGTACAAACCACACCTTCTAACTCCCTCTGGTTTAGGAGCTTGAGTTTTATGAAACATATACTTTGGCGTATTACATAATAAGATTATCAACGCAGAAGTAATTAAGTGTCATGTTTCCGGTTCGCCAGAGGATGTAGCTGGTTCAATCGGACACCCATTGGGTGAGCTACAAGTTCCGTTCAATTTCAAGAAGTTCCAATTTTCGCCACCAGATGTCACTGACACCTAGTGGTGAACTTTGGAACTATGATAGAGAGTTGCAACGAAATCTAACCTAGAAATTTAGCTTCACACAAGTTTAGTTAGTGGAAGGATCTTTTACATGCATAAATCTATGACATGGGACCGCCGGCTTTACTTCCCCTCCGAGGAAGGCATACTTAAAGATTTTAACGCTCTTAAGAAATCCGACGACTTCGTCTGAGTTTGAACCCGCTATCTTGGGCACAGCAGTTCAGCATGCTACCAACTACGACCCCGAAGCCGCTTGCGCCTGTGGTTATGCTGAGTGACTGTTGGAAGCAGGTCAATGCCACGCTGGAACACGTTCATTAGCGACAACAAGCACGACTCAGGAATGTGCGGCCTCACACGAGGCACGTCCAGAAAGTAAGTTCCGTTTGGTAATAAAATTAAATTGTGTACAGATACAGAAAAATTATTTATTGCACAACATTCTGCACCTCTTAAACTACTTTTCCACATAACTGCCGAACTTTTGCAGGCATTTGTCATAGCGTGGCACAAGTTTTTGGATACCTTCTTCATAGAAGTTTGCCGCCTGTGTCTTCAACCAGTTGGAAACATCATTTTCCGAGGTGTCAAGATTTGTTTCGGCTTAACCTTTGCTGGGGATGAAGTGTGCCTCCATTCCATTGATTGCCGCTTACTTTCAGGGGTGTCGTAAGAAACCCAAGTTTCATCTCCTGTGACTATCTGTGTCAGAAATTCTTCGCCGCCTTCATTGTAACGGGTCAAAAACTGAAGTGCAACACCCATCCGTTTTGTTTTGTGTTGCTCCGTAAGAACCTTTGGTACCCAACGTCGGCAAAGTTTACGAAAGTTCAGTTTTTCGGTAACAATTTCATGAATTAGTGATCGTGAGATTTGGGGAAATTCCATAGCGAGAGCACTAATATTGTAAACCTGCGGTTTTCCCGGATCTTGTCATCAATCGCGTGAACCAGTTCTTCTGTAACCGCTGCAGCGGAACGTACAACTAGTTGAAGACACAGGCGGCACACGTCTATGAAGGAGGTATACAAAAACTCGTGCCACGCTACGACAAATGCCTGCAACATTTCGGCAGTTGTGTGGAAAAGTAGTTTAAGGGTTGGAGAATTTTGTGCAATAAATATTTTTTCTGTATCTGTACACAATTTAATGTTATTACCAAACGGAGCTTACCTTCTGGACGTAGCTCGTACTTTACAGGGGTGTTACAAGCTTTCAGGAAGGTACTGTAAATGGATCAATGTGAGATAAGGAACCATAGTAGACTGCGGAAGTTAAGTTTGTTTGCTTAACAATGTCGTGGCTAGCTTGCTCAGGTTCCCCACGAGTCTGAGTGATATCTATTCCAAATGAAGCGAAGATTTCAACTACCGTATCTTATTTATTGGTCGACTAATAACTTATCATCATATATATCATTTCAGTAGTATAGATCCCTCCTGCGGCGCTCACAAGCCACCGATCGAGACAAATGAGCATTCAAATGAAAGAGAATAGACATTAGCAGTGACGAATTGCACTCTAATTTCATAAATCTATAATTTCTTTAACAAATGACTTTCAAAAAATGCTCGAAGTGTGCGATTTGTAGATACTGTTGCTGTAGGAAAATACGCTCCATAATTGCTGTCCACTACACATTTTGGCCGCTGTGACGCCTGTTTCATGTTATTTTAACATTCTGAGGTCTTTCCTTTATCATTTTGCATGGATTTCAGAAACAGGAAATCAAACGAATGAGTACTCAAATCGTATAATTTCATAAATATCCAATAACCGGTGAGTGTTATGATGATCCAATTTTCAGTGATTGCCTTCTTAAGTTAGGGAACGTAGAACTTGGAATTATAACTAAAATGTTCTATAATCATTTGGTTGAAATAAAAACATAACAATCTTTCTCATTTATGAACATGCAGGATTTCTCGCACAGGCCCGCTACTACATGACGCGCGACTGCCAACTAGCTTAATTGGTTATTCTTAAGATACTGGAGCTCTCTAGAGTCCAGGGCAGGGATTTATGTGAATTAAGGAAGTCACATGTCAATGCCTCTGGGTGGGATACATGACAATCTTACTGGCTAGTTACCAGGAAAGAGGGGGGGACATACGACACGGAATGATTCGGCTGGACTCTGCCATGCACGAGGATATGTCGCATCCAGGACTCTGAGTTGTTATTGAAAATTATACACATCTCGACTCACCAGTATTCTTCTTCTTCTTCTTCAAGTGCCTCGTCCTCCAAGGACATTGGCGATCAGTAGCATGATCTGCTGTTTGTCCATAGCTGTTCTAAAGAGTGACACTGTATTAAGTCCAAACCACTGGCTTAAGTTCTTTAGCCAGGATATTCAACTGCGTCCTGGACCCCTAATGCCATCAATCTTCCCTTGGATAATTAATTGCAAGAGGTGGTATTTGTTATTGTGCATGAAATGACCAAAGTATTCTAGTTCTCTCCTTTTGATGATACTGAGAATGTCCAAGTCTTTGTTCATACGCCGCAGTACTTCCACATGTGACTTTAGCTGTCCATGATATCCTTAAAATCCTGCGATACGTCCACATTTCAATTGCTATCAGTTTCTTACTTAAAACCTCGGTAAGTGTCCATGATTCAACTCCATAGAGCAGGACACTAAAAACGTAGCATCGAAGCAGTCGGGCGCGTAATGACAGACTTAAATCACGGCTGGTCAAAACTTTTCTCATTTTCATGAAAGAACTTCTGGCCTGCTCAATTCTACAGTGAATTTCTTGACTTAAGTCCCAGTTATCATTGATTTGACATCCTAAATATTTATATGATGAAACCCTTTCAATTCTTTCATTACCAAGTGTAAGAATGCCCTGAATTTCATCTTTGTTTCTACTAACAATCATCCACTTTGTTCTTTTTACATTCAAATGTAATCCCATGGCATTACTCTCTTCAGAAATAGAATCCAGTAGTGTTCGTAGATCATCCATACTTGTTGCAAGGATAACAGCGCTATCAGCATATCGGATGTTGTTAATGATAGATCCATTTACCACTACTCCTTGGGACTTTCCACCAGTATTGACCAACTAACCTATACATATTGTGTGTTGAAACTGCCTGACACTCATGCAGTATAGTAATGATAATAATAATGTAGCTTTTAGAAGCTGAATCCATTAGTATTAGTGGTCAATGATTCTATTCCTGGCGAAGGATATAACTCGGAAACGATCAAGTCACAATTTATAAGCAAAATACCGTTGACCTGCAAACGTCGGTGACGTTTAAGGGTGATTACACGTGCCAACTCCATGTCGTTAGCTTCCGGCACGTTAAAGAACGCCTACGGGTTGAAATTCCACCACCCCGGTGTCTGTTTATTTATTTGTTGATGGAACACAACAGGGCTCAGTGTGCACGCCAATAACAGTGCACCTACAGAGTAAAATACATTTCCAGGTATTTTTACATTAAGTATTAATATCCAAATGTAATTCTTAAAACTAGGAAGTTCACACAGATCAAAATGCATAGTAGTAAAAAGCTCAATCCAATTATAATACAAAAACTAATTCTAAATTTGATCTAATATCAAATATAAAAACAGGGTTTGAAATGACTGTATTACATAGAAAACTAAGAGGTAAATTCAAACACTAGGGAACAGGCCTATCCACATATATACATTGTTGATTCTGGTTTGTGTGATAGATAATTTTATTTCATTTATGAATTCAGTGGCTGTATCATAATTTCCAAGAAAGGTATAATTGTGAGACAGAAATCTAGTTTCCAGTTTACATGAACCGCATCGTTGTAAATACTGCAAAGCCTCCATACAGGTGAATTGTTTTGTGAAGTAGTATTGGTTATATCATTTTTATGGTTGATCTTGTAGGTAAGGGGGGAAGTAACCGATGAGAGGTCAAAATATCAACATTTTGAAATATGTGTTTGTTGTAAGAACGTCCTCTTTTATACTTTGTGTAAAAATGTCAAGCTCATTACTCAACTGAAAGTACTGTATTTTTAAAAATAATTTATTTTTGATGCTGCATGCCTATAGCCCCTTAACATATCCAACTTTCAATTGTTGTTTTCTCAATGTCGCTTTTCCACCACATAGGTAGACTTCTCTGAAACCCTAAATGATACATAGCTGAACTTTTCAGGGATTATTTGTTATGTGATTTTACACATAGAATTATGCTTTTATTTAATCATTTGTAGAATTTGCATTCATATTTTCATTGAGGTTTATAGAATACAAAATTCAAATGACCAAATAAACAAAAGTATTCATGGTATTTGGATAATTCTACATAAAGTTAGAGATAGTGACATATATTTAAACTAGTTAAAAGCTCAGGCCAGGATCTTTTATAGTTATATTGTAAAGTGTACCTAAATAAGAGGATGTAACAATCTTTTTGCGGTGACTGTACTGGAGCCATTTTGCCACCCAAGATAGCTTTTGCTTGACACATAATAGATCAAACACCATTAGATAATTATACAAGGGGTCAATGTTCTATGTCTTATATTGTGAACTCAGTAAGCTTTTAAAGCCAGCTATGCATTTTCGGTTACAGCCCCTCCCCCCTTAAGCGAGGGATGTTGAAATTTAGGAGTGATAGGAAAAATGAATTATCAATTTGACCGTAAATGACTTTATAAAGGAATTTCATATCATTCACATGCTTTCGAGACTCCAAACTGGTCATGCCCAAAGTCAACAAAAGTTCACCGTAGGGTGCCATGTGTGGATAATTGCCCGTTATTTTGAGTTGTAAATATCAGAGGAATTTCTTTTGAACTAGCTCAATGGATGTAATGCAGCTTTTCTGTATTAAACTAGAATTGAGGACGGACGTTAAACAACTGCGGTTATGAATAACTGTTGACTCGATCGTTTCCGGACTATGAGTCCTTATCTTAAGTGGATCCATTTGCCTTCCTCCATCATCTTCGAGATTAGAAGTGTCAGGACACAGAGCAATCCGCAATTTATTTTGCTGCTTATTTTAGGGGCTGCGTGATATAACCCCGTGTATTTGTGTAATAAGCTAAGTTATTGTGGTGGCTGTACTACTGTGTGCATTAGTAAATTGGGGATATGATTAGGAAGGATGCGGACGTGGCTTTACGTTAGTAATCATCCTGGTGTAGAAGTGGGTAAACTACGGAAAATGGCTGAGGCCTCATGAGGCTGAATGTACCCTGTTCCAGCCCTCAAATTGCTTGGCAGAGCCCTTGAGAAGTAAGTGGAAGCAAAGCCGGACTCAATCCACGCCCCACTAGTTGTGACTCCGGGAGAAATATCGGTGTCAACGGATATTGTAGAACATGAGAGTGAACATAACTTTCCACTACCGTCGAACACTTAGAAACATTTGGATACAAATTGACGCTCAACGAAGCAATGGAGTGCGCAGTACCGTGTGATGTGATGAGCTTACAACTGTTTTTAGCCTACTTTCGATTTTTTCTACACAGGGCCAAATATTGTGTGTCTCTCTCTGTGTATGTGTGTGGGATTTGGTATGCCTGTCCCTCCCCCTCCTCCCTCCCCCTCCTCCCCCCCCCCCCCCATATTAATTCAAACACGGTGAAACCGAATTTAACAAAATTTGGTACAGAGGTAGCACTGACAAAGGGCACCTCAGTGTCATGTCTTATATCGCCGCCATCTTGACGGAAACGTAATGGTGGCCACCCAAATGTTCAAAGCTTAAATAAAATTACGACAAACCTATTCATCTGGTCTCTACCAAATTTTGCAGCAACATACCTTCATGTGGGAAGTGACTTTTGACCAAACTACAAGGTCATCATCCAAATAGTTTCAAGATGGTGGCCGTGTATGTGTGCAAATCGATCCCCCGTATCAATTCAAACACAACGAAACCACATCGAATCACCTTTGGTATACTATAAAGGAAGTACTAGCAAAGGACAACTCGGTGTTATATATCACCGCCATCATAACAAGAAAGAAATGGCGTCCACCCAAATGTTCTGAGCTTAAATCAAATTACGACTAACCGAATCATGCGATCTTCACCAAATTTTGCAACAATATACCTTAATGTGGGAAGCGTCTTTTGCCCAAACTACAAGGTCATCAGCCAAATATTTTCAGAATGGCGGTTGTATGAATCATGCAAGTATTATATCCAAACCGCAACTTACGATTCAACAAGGCCTGGCCTTACCAAATACGCTCATCGTACATAGGGAGGTTTAAACTGCCCTCAAGTAGGTGACCGGTGGGATATTAGCATATTATAATAGAATATTATTCCGCAGTAATGACTAATAGTTCAGGCTGATCGTGCCGTACCGTGGCTTTCCGTGCCGTCCCGTTGTCAAACTGGCGGCACTTTTCAGCCTACTTTCGATTTTTGCAAAAAATGAAAGTAGACTTATGAGATCAACACAGGGCGAAAAAAGTGTGTCTGTCTGTGTGTGTGTGTGAGTCTGTGTGTGTGTGTGTGTGTGTGTATGTGTGTGTGTGAGTCTGTGTGTGAGTGTGTGTGTGTGTGTGTGTGTGTCTGTGTGTGTGAGTGTGTGTACTCTGAATGTCTGTCCCCCCCCCCCCTATCAATTCGAACACGGTGAATGCGAATTGAACGAAATTTGGTACAAGGTAGCACTAGCAAAGGACACCTCAGTGTCATGTTTTATATCGCCGCCATCTTGACGGAAACGTAATGGCGGCCACACAAATGTTCAAAGCTTAAATCAAATTACGACTAACCTAATCATCCGATCTCTACCAAGTTTTGCAACAACATACCTTTATGGGGGGAGCATCCTTTGACCAAACCAATAGGCCATCAGCGTAATAGCTTGCGGATAGCGGCCATCTTTGTGTGAAAATCGATTCCCCCTATTAATTCGAACACGGTGCAACCGAATGGAACGAAATTTGGTACAGAGGTAGTACTAACAAAAGGCACCTCAGTGTCATGTTTTATATCGCCGCCATCTTGACGGAAACGTAATGGCGGCCACACAAATGTTCAAAGCTTAAATCAAATTACGACTAACCTAATCATCCGATCTCTACCAAGTTTTGCAACAACATACCTTTATGGGGGGAGCATCCTTTGACCTAACCAATAGGCCATCAGCGTAATAGCTTGCGGATAGCGGCCATCTTTGTGTGAAAATCGATTCCCCCTATTAATTCGAACACGGTGCAACCGAATGGAACGAAATTTGGTACAGAGGTAGTACTAACAAAAGGCACCTCAGTGTCATGTTTTATATCGCCGCCATCTTGACGGAAACGTAATGGCGGCCACACAAATGTTCAAAGCTTAAATCAAATTACGACTAACCTAATCATTCGATCTCTACCAAATTTTGCAACAACATACCTTTATGGGGGGAGCATCCTTTGACCAAACTAATAGGTCATCAGCTTAATAGTTTGCGGATGGCGGCCATCTTTGTGTGAAAATCGATTCCCCCTATTAATTCGAACACGGTGCAACCGAATGAACGAAATTTGGTACAGAGGTAGCACTAGCAAAGGGCACCTTATATTCATGTTTAATATCCCTATAGCACGTTGTATTTCAACAAGCTACTGCAACCAACATTCAATCATACTCCTTGAAAAGGACAAAGAGTTATAACAATACCCATGCATTTAGGAGAAAGTAGGCTATATGTTCTTTACTGAACATCTTGTTATTACTTCATATGTTTCAATTTTCTTTGCTCGGGCTTTGTTGTTTCTTCATAATTATTAAATATTCTATTAATTTAATTTTCCAAGTCCTCGTTCACCAACATTGTACTGTATAAATATTTGTATTGCCACTTGAGCGACTTAACGTTTACTTTACCTTTCCGTCTCTTTTACACACCGGTAATGCCACTACAGAATCTCAACAAGGAACTGTCCTTCACCCATTTTTGCTGAACTATGATCAAATATTTTACGTAGTGTGATGATTGCTTTGTTCAGTTTTTTAAATATTTCATAAAATGTATTTGATAGTGTAATTATTTATTTATTCATCGTATGGCTTTTAGTGCCGGGAGTGTCCGAGGACATGATCGGCTCGCCTGAGTCTATAGCTGCTTCCAGCTGACACCCTTAGGGTGAGCTACAAGTTCCGTTCAATTTCAAGTAGTTCCAACTTTCGCCACCAGATGTCAATGATACCTAGTGGTCAACGTTGGAACTTCGATAGAGCGTTCTCACGAAATCTAACCTAACAATTTAGCTTCACACAAGTTTAGTCTGTGGAAGGATCTTTTACATGCCATAAATCTATGACATGGGACCACCGGCTTTACTTCCCCTCCGAAGGAAGGCAAACTGAAGGATTTTTAACGCTTTTAAAAAATCCTACGACATCGGCCGGGTTTGAACCCGCTATCTTGGCCACAGCAGTTCAGCATGCTACCGCCCTATAACACATTTGAGGGATTGTGGGTCGGCCCCAAGGCTAGTAAACTACAGAGGTTGCCTCAATATGGAGCTCCTTGGTGAGGGGATCGCGGAGGGAAGGGAAAGGACGTGACGTCACACGTTTCCTCGTAGCGCGCGAGGTGCGAGATATGCAAGGAAAGTCAACTTATATTGTATGGATTGCAGTGGTTTAAACACGTGTTTTAAGCCCTTTTGTTTATAATCATGCCAGGCCAAGGATGTGCTGTGGCAGTTTGTCACAGTTATTATAAAGTTGGAAATGACTTGTCGTTTTTCACGATGCCTAAAGACGCATGCCTTAGCAATCAGTGGATTGCTGCATGTAAGCGAAAAGATCATTGCAACCCTCAAACACGTAGGATATGTTCCCTGCACTTTACGAGTGAAGACTTCGAATTAGACTACAGGGCCGAATTGCTTAATATAAAGCCAAGATTTCCAAGGAATCTAAAACCAAATGGTAAGTGAGCCTAGCTGGCCTACTCTTAAGTTTTGATGACCTGCTAGGATGATTTTAAAGCTGTTAATATTTTTGACATATTTCGTACATGGTATCAGGGGCGTGCATACAAATTTTAGAGGGGGGGGGGGGGGAAGGGAGGGGCTGACTATCGTGGAAAATTGTGAGTACTTAATGAATTTTCTATTATAGCCTATGGAGTATGAATGGAAAATATCTAAATGGGCTACTTGTCAATTTATAAAGCAGAAAGGTAAACACTCATTTCCTTTTACAAATTGATAATTATTTCTTAAAAGTAGACTACTGTGAAATACATTGTATGTTGTACCCAAGTTGGCTTTTATCGGGGAGGATCTGGAGCCCCCTCAGTCCCCTCCCCCCCCCCTTATATACACCCAGGCATGGTATTTTGTTTTTGGACAAGATGGAAAATTTCATGAGTAATTCTCTTTGTATTGGTAAAAATTATTTGAAAATATTACAGAAAGCAGTCATCCTTTCAATAAAATCCCTTCGACTTCTGTTCCAAGATATGGCCCGTAGGCATAATACAAAGTACATTCTCACACATAGGCTAAATCAAGATGTACTGGAAAACCTCTTTTCACAATTGCGAACCCGTGGTGGCTCCCCTTGACTGCATTTACAGACTAAGGATGATTATTTTAGGAAAAAAATCCAGGAGTTGTTCAAAAGCAAACCAACACTGCTGATCCAGATTCAGATGAATATGTAGTTGCTAAAGCACTAAACAAAGCTGGCATAGTGCCTGAATCAACTAACGTGCTTCCAGAACCAAACTTAGGGAGCAATGTTCAACCTGCGTCCTTCATTGCCAATATCATGGAACAAAGTGAGGAAGATGGCAAGGCTTATGTTGCAGGTTATGTAGCCCACAAGTTCCAAGGTAAATTTTCACAACTTGGGAACTTAACCTATGGAATGCAAACTTAACACGATTATGCATTACCAACCTGATTTTTTTTCGTGTAGCCTCCTGAGAGGCCGAGTGCTGGTCTTTCTATTCGACGCCCGTGGGCGACCTGCGCGTCGGGATGAGAGATGAGATGAATGGATGAAAGTGGGCAAGGATGTGGAAGGAAGCGGCCGTGGCCTGTCAGAAGGTACTGTCCCAGCATTTGCCTGGTGTTGAAAATGGGAAACCACGGAAAACCATTTCAAGGACAGCCGACGGTGGGGCTCGAACCCACGCGTCTACCGAGTCAGCAGAGAGCTTGGCCCCATGACCTAACGCCGCGCTTTAGCCAGCGTAGCCACTACTGTCGGTACCAACCTGAATTAAACACTTGTCATACGGTGGTATGACCGATCCCTTAGAAACTTGGCTAAACCAGTTCCGGCACATTTCAGCAAAATTCGTCACATTTCACGGAAAATACGGATTTCAACGAGGCAAGAACTTTCTAAGAAGAACGACTGATTTTGTGTCGAGAGAAGTTTCTGATGTACCGTCTGGTGGGGTTGAGGCAGCTGTGATAACAATTTTCTTTATCAGATTGAAACATTCAAATTCTATCTTGCATAAGAAGTGGTTATTGGAAGTCACTAACACCTACGATACTGCTACCGAGTCTAGGCGAATTTCCAAGAAATTCAAGAAGATCACAACATAAAATGTAAGTAGGCTACATTCAGTTATTTTATCACCCATTTACCAGTAATTTCATGAGAATAAACTGTTCTTTGCGTACTCAACAGCTGATGTTGACAGTTTCGTTACGTTCCCCACATGGCGCGTTTGGTATCTTGTGACGTCATCCGCCTTGTGAGCGCTGATTGGTGAGTGAAAATTGAGGCAACCTCTGTAGTTTATAAGCCTTGGGTCGGCCCAGCCTCCATGACCACCACTGATATGGAGCAGATTGTGTCGTCAGTTGATGCCATAACGGGGATCACGTGACAGGAAGTGCGCTGATTGGACGTGGACATGCGGTGTTTACATTGGTCTAACTCTCATAATATGGGCTTGCATGTTCCAAACAAGCGGTTTCTGCAAACGAAACTTGCGCAGATAATGAAGCTAGCTTTCTGGTTCCTTGACCTTGTGACGTAATGCTATTACGTCAAAGACAGCTTCCGAAGAGTCGTTACCTCTGAGAATGCTACCAGTCGCTCCTAGCGGAAGTTGAAAAGAGATGCTCCGAATTGCTAGATGGATATAACCATTTACAGGATAGTGGACTACAGTGGCGGCCGGCAATAAGGTTGCAGTGTTGCACAACGACCAGATTTAATTCATGAAAAACAATTAATTCCGTAATAATATTTTTAGTACTAGAAGTTGTATGTTTCCTTTTATATGTATAGGAATGCATAATTCTATTCTTTAATAATTCAGGAAATCTTATAGTAAGTTACTGTGAACTGACTGAGAAAGCGAGGCGCGCTCGTCCGTTTGGTCGTTGCCAGGCCGAAGCACCGGCCAGATCTCAATAGTGAAGGGTGTAGCAGAGATGCTAGACCGAGTAAGCCCTATCCCAACAGTTAACACGGCTGGGCGTTGCCCACTGACTGCAACCAGGAGCTGAGGCGCAGGCGCGGCCGGAGACATCCGAGATGCTTTGTCAACTGCCAAAGCCATCCATGTCTTGCAATGTTGCGCGTGAACTTGTGACACTCGCAATTCTCGCCCTCATAATTATATAGCCTAACTTACGTTGTTTTGTTCTCGTGAAGGTTTTTATGTAGACTAGCCTAACTTATATTCCATTTAATCCGATGAAATTGTGTTGTCTCTGAACTGCGGCATTCGTTATTATTATTAATGAGGTAGATCCGTTTTACCGCGCAATTGAATAAAATTTTCTCCGATATCAAGCAGTCTTTGAACCTATCACCTCATGGGCGCCCGTAGGAGGTGTGAGGCAAGGAGGGGCCGTGTCCCACCCCCTGAAATTCCGAGAATATTTCGATTGTTCATTGTCACACCAGTTTATTTCATAAAGTGAAGTTACTTATTGTTAACAGATTTAGATGTAGGGATAATTCCAGAGTTTTAATTAACTTAGTAATTTGTGATTATTTGGGAATATCTTCAGTTATTAAAAAAAATCGGCGAACTGGATTAACATTACTATTTTAATGAACTGCTTGATTTTTATATTTGTCGATTTGTCGATAGGCCTACATGGTGATACCACTACATTTTGCCTGTTTTTAAAGAATTGACATTATGACGATGATTCACAAAGAAAAGCGAACTCCTATGAGCAAAAACTCGGAACAAAAAAAAAATGCCATAAAGACTATGTACTCAACGGTTTAAGAGCAGCCAAATAATGAGTGTCACAAAGCAAGTAAGAAATTAAACGAAAATTGCGAGGGGGGGGGGGGATGTAAGTCTCAATATGACATGTTAGGTAACGAAATAAAAAAATTACACCCCCCGCCCCTAGAAAAAATCCTGCGGGTGCCCATGTACCACCTTAATGAAAATAATGCAACACCCAGAAAAATTATCCGCCAGCCGCTACTGGTGGACTATAGAAAGAGTTTGTAGGCTGTTATCAAAGGTGCTAATAGTTGAAACATTCAACCTAATTACAACAACATTTCTTGTAGACGTAATATGTCTGATAAGTAGGGTTCGGGAGTTTAAGACCTAAGGAAGTACAAAATAAGCAAGCAAATATGCCCTAAATCTTATATATAAAAGTGAAAGTCTGTATGTATGTATGTATGTGGGTATGTGGGTGGGTCTGTTCCGTATACAAATCTACACTGTTCCACCAATCTCAACCAAATTTTGTATACACATAGTTTAGGACCCTGAACGAACCGCTGGCTACATGAATTTTCGATAGTCTTTCTCATTCTTCTGATTTCGGCCCTTTTGCACTCAAGCACAGGCAAATCAAATCATAAAATATACTCATGAAGGAATGGCAAGGCAGAAAGTTTCCATGGCAACATAGCTCAAGTCGAGACACGGCCGACTGGATGCCATTTGCGCTCTGCACTACCGGTATAGAAAATGAGCATCTTTACTTGAAATCCCGTTAGTTACTCACCTACTCACACAGCACTGTCAACCGAGTTTAGCATAACAAAGACTTGACACAATCTTCTTTCTACTATATATTTGTCAAATACCACTCACTCACTCACTCACTCATTCATTCATCACGAAATCTCAGAAACCACCGAACGGATTGGAATGAAATTTGGTATGCAGCTTCCCCAAGGACCGCAAATGCCCACTAAGAGAGGATTTTTGCATATTCAGGTTCTAAAGGGGTGTTAAGGGGGTAGACCTGCCTTTCATTGAATAGCAATATCTCCCGATTGGTTTCATTGGGGGATGTGATACTCGGCATATAAACTAATCATTAAAAATAAGAATACATGTGTCTGAGGGTTTTTCGATGTGGTATATATTATGAGGTGATAGGGGTGAAAAGTGGGGATTAAAAGATTCCTAACGGAGCGTGTATCTCTTAAACGACATAGGCGAGGAGTTTGAAACTCAGCGAAAAAAATCAACATAAAAAAGAAGTAAATATGTGTTTGACCGGTTTTTCATAAATCCAATTTATGGGGCCCACGGGGAGGGGTGAAATTCTGGGGTGGGGGGAGGGCGAAAACAGGAAAGAAAGTGACCTAACTGATTGACTGACTGACTCACTCATCAAACTCAGGGGAAAAGTAAGTAAGTAAGTAAGTAAGTAATGAGCTGTTCGACAGGTTTTTTTTTCATAAATCAAATTTAAGGGGTTCATGGGGAGGGGTGAATTTCTGAAAAAAGAAAATTGAAAGAAAATGTCCTGACTCCCTCACTCACTCATCATCGCCCAGCCAAAATTATTGAAGTTAGAAACATGACAGTTTGGGGATATATTCATTGTTTGTCAAAACCGTCTACTAAGGGAGGATTTTCGGATATTCAGGTTCTAAAGGGGTCTTAAGGGGGTTAAACCTGCATTTCATTGAATAACAATATCTTCCGATTGGTTTCATTGGGGGATGTGATACACGGCATATAAACTCATCATTAAAAAGTAAGAAGACACGTGTCTGAGTGTTTTTCGATGTGGTGTATATTATGAGGTAAAAGGGGTGAAAAGTGGGGATTGAAAGATTCCTAACGGAGCGTATATCTCTTAAACGATATAGGTGAGGAGTTTGAAACTCAGCGGAAAAAAATCAGGATAAAAATAAGTAAATATGTGTTTGACCGTTTTTTCATAAATTCAATTTAAGGGTCCCATGGGGAGGGGTGAAATTCTGGGAGGGGGGGGGGGCAGAAAAGAAAGTGTCCTAACTGATTGACTGACTGACTCACTCATCAAACTTAGGGGGGGGGGGGGAAACTGCTTTAAAGTAAGTAAATAGCTTTTCGATAGTTTTTTTGACCAATCAAATATAAGGGGTTCATCGGGAGGGGTGAAATTCTCAAGGGGAAAAAATGAAAGAAAATGTCCTGACTCATTCTCTCACTCATCATCGCCCAGCCAAAATTATTGAAGTTAGAAACATGACATTTAGGGGATATGTTTGTTGTATGTCAAAACCGTACACTAAGGGAGGATTTTTGGATATTCAGGTTCTAAAGGGGTCTTAAGGGGGTTAAGCCTGCATTTCATTGAATAACAATATCTCACGAGTGGTTTCATTTGTGGATGTGATAGTCGGCATATAAACTAATCATTAAAAATAAGCAGACATGTGTCTAAGGGTTTTTCGATGTGGTGTATTATTATGAGGTGAAAGGGGTGAAAAGTGGGGGTTGAAGGATTCCTAACGGAGCGTGTAGGCCTATCTCTTAAACGGCATAGGCGAGAAATTTGAAACTCAGCGAAAAAAATCAGTTTTAATGTAAGTAAATCGGTGTTAGACCGTTTTTTTCATAAATTAATTTAAGGGGCCAATGGGGGTGGTGTGAAATTCTGGGGGGAAAAGGAGAGAAAGTGTCCTAACTGACTGACTAACTCACTCCCTCATCAAACTCAGGGGAAAAAGACAACTTAAAAAACAAGTTAATAGGTGTTCAAGCGTTGTTTCATCAATCCAATTTAAGAGGCCCGTGGGGAGGGGTGAAATTCTGGTAAAAATAATTGAAAGAAAATGTCCTGTCTGACTCACTCACTCATCACGCCCAACGAAAACTATTCAAGTTGGATACATGAAATTTTGGGAATATGTTCGCTGTATGTCGAAAACGTCAACTGAGGAATGATTTTTGTTTATTCGGGTTTTAAAGAGGTGTTAAGGGGGTAAACGTGCATTTCATTGAATAACGATATCTCATGAGTTGTTTCTTTGGGGATGTGTTATTCGGTATATAAACTAATCATTAAAAATAATCAGACATATGTCTAAGGGTTTATCGATGTGGTGTATATTATGAGGTGAAAGGGGGTGAAAATTGGGGGTTGAGGGATTCTTAACGGAGCATGTATCTCTGAAACGACATTGGCGAGAAGTTTGAAATTCGACGGGAAAAACAGCTTTAAAGACAAGTAAATAGGTGTTCGACCGTTTTGTCATAAATCCAATTTAAGGGGCCCTTGGAGAGGGGTGAAATTCTGGGGGGGGGGGGGGAACAGGAAAGAAAGTGTCCTAAATGATTGACTCACTCACTCATCAAACTCAGGGGGAAAACAGCTATAAATAAGTAAATAGGTGTTCGACCGTTTGTTTCATAAATCCAATTTAAGGGGTTCATGGGGAGGGGTGAAATTATCAAAAATAATTGAAAGAAAATGTCCTGACTGACTCACTCACTCATCATCGCGCAGCCAAAATTATTGAAGTTAGAAACATGAAATTTTGGGGATATGTTCGTTGTATGTCGAAAACGTCCACTAAGAAAAGAGTTTTGGATATTCAGGTTCCAAAGAGGTGTTAAGGGGTAAATGTGCATTTCATTGAATAACAATATCTCACGAGTGTTTTCATTTGGGGATGTGATACTTGGCATATATTCTAATCATTAAAATAAGCTGACACATGTCTAATGGTTTTTCGATGTAGTGTATATTATAAGGTGAAAGGGATGAAAGTGGGGTTTGAAAGATTCCTAACGGAGCGTGTATCTCTTAAACGACATAAGCGAGGTGTTTGAAACTCGGAGGAAATCAATCAGCTTAAAAATAAATAAATAAATAAATAAATAAATAAATAAAATAAATAGGTGTTCGACAGTTTTTTTCATAAATACAATTTAAGGGGCCTATGGGGAGGGGTGAAATTCTGGAAGAAAAACGTCCACTAAGGAAGGATTTTTGGATGTTCACTCTCATCGACCAACCAAAACTATTAAAGTTAGAAGAATGATATTTTGGGGATATGTTTGTTGTGTGTCGAAAATGTCTACTAAGGAGGGATTTTTGGATATTCAGGTTCAAGAGGGGTGTTAACGGGGTTAAACCTGCATTTCATTGATTAACAATATGACACGACTATGACGCGAGCGAAGCGAGGCTAGAAATGAGATGGTGTGTGTGTATTACTCAATCACGCATACCACTGGTCCGATTTACATGAATTCTACATGGAAGTAGCTGATTTACCTGGTTAACATATAGGTTACTTTTGATTTCAATAATTTGCACTATTTAAAGATGGCGACCATTTTAGTGACGTCACTACACCCTTTGGTTTCAAACTTTCATATTTCCATTTCAAATAAAAAGAGAACGCTAAGAAATAGCAAACTTTTGATGGCATATACGAGGTTTAAAATTACATTTTCTATCTGAAAGGTATCTCCAACGGTTAGCGAGTAAAACCTAAATTTGTGCTATAAAACACGGTCAACGCCGAGCGGTGTAGTTGGACAAAATGTTCCATCCTTAATCTCCCTCTGCGCAGCATCTCGCCTATCCCCTGTTTTAACTGTCACCTTCACATTTTAATTTATTTATGACGCGTAGCGAAGCACGGGTACTGCAGCTAGTAGTAGCTAAATATGACCTAAAAACTATGAAATATGACATGAATTGTTGGGATAGTGCTACACCCTCAAGGGCTCACGTCTGGTGAGTTCGGGAGTTGGCAACCCCGAGGGTTTCCTGAGATGGGTCAGGTTTTTCTCCTTCTTCCATTGCCTTTGGGGCGGTCCCTCTCCTCTTTACCTTTCCTGTCTGCCTTTCATGGCTCTCCTTCCTTCCAAATTCCATAATTCTCATTATTCGACGGTTGAGGGCATTTCCTTTCCTCCTGTCTTTTGTTTCCCTTATTCTTATCTTTGTTTTCCATTTACTCTTCTAGTACGGTATGTAAGTATGTAGTCAGTTTTAGGTGTCAATTCATTTCATTTGCTTTTTCACCAGGGGCGTATGTAAGGGTTCCCCACTCCCCGAAATTCTTGTCACATATTATTTGTTTATAAATTAAAACATTATAAAGCAATATAATCATGCACTATTGTTACTAAGTGAAGTATGGCAACGTTGTAAAGCAAGGTACTATTGTTACTAAGTGAAGTATGGCAACGTTGCAAAGCAAGGCGACGGTAGAGCGATGTAAACAGTGTGGCAATCAGTTTGCTCTGATCTTATGTGTAACAACATAACCTCTTATTACTCTCCAGTACCTTCGGTCTTATGAACCTACCAAGAACAGCAACAAGTGCCCTTCAAGCGTGTGACAAAACTTTTTCCCTATCGTTTATACCCTCATCAAACTTTTGGCAAATTTGCCTCTCTCTGTAACTACCGGTGCTGCCGAACGGAGTTTGAGTTGGTTGAAAACATACTTAAGAAATTCTCCTTCTGAAAACAGACTCAACAGTCTAGCATTGTTATCTATTTACAGAGACATACATCTCACTGACGATGAAGTTATGAACCGATTTGGCAATGCTTCAAGAAACCTTGACTTTATATTATAGTGCGAGTTGTAAATCAAAACAGTAACATTAATTCTTTCCATGTAAACACTATCAAGTGAGCAAGATGATTGTATTAATACAAAGTATCATAAAATGGTCTTAGTTGTGTTTGACATTAACTAAACATAAAACATCACAACAAATTGGTAGCAAAAGTGATGCCAGACAGCCTTAAAACTCATCATTTTGCACCAAATTATACAAAAGTTTCCCGGCTGGGCACCCCCCGAAATAAAACTCTATATACGCTCCTGATTTTTACGATCACCCAAACCATTAGGGGCCTATAATCCAGAAGACCCAAATTCCCAAAGGACATTCCTATGACAACGTGGATTCAGCATCTTACCGCAACCCTACAAGCGCGGGACACCAGACCCATTCAGGTTAGCAACCCTCCTCAACTACCAGTGCCGATCACGGCACAAGCTGTCCTAATTAAGATAAACAACTGCGCAGAAAAGAAAGCATTTGGTCCAGATACTATTCACTACGAGCACCTGAAGATGACAGCACCGCTGTTAAAAGGGCTATGGGCAGAGCTCATGAACGAATGTTTACTTCAAGGTCACTTACCGTCAAACTGGAGAACCTCGACTTTGAAGATGCTATATAAAGGAAAAGGTAATACAGGAGACCCGAATTCCTATCGTGGTATCGCCTTGGAAAACACAATCTTTAAGATCTTTACGAAAATACTCACTACAAGACTCACAGATTTAGTTGACAACAAGATACCTGAAGAACAGTTTGGCTTCCGGAAAGGAAGGAATACACTACAAGCCATTAACTGTCTTTTAACGAATGTAGAAGACGCGCTAAGACAGAAAAGAGGAAAGCTATATGCAGTATTCGTCGACTACACCAAGGCGTTTGATCTAGTGAGTAGAAACACTTTGCTCAGGAAACTTGAAAATATGATCGGAAAAGAACATTACCTTTTTGGGATAATAAGGGACATTCTCCACAAAAAAGCCTACAAATAGACGACAGTATAGTTCAATCGGAACGAATAGAGAAAACAAATGGTGTACTTCAGGGTGACCCTTTGAGCCCGTTACTATTGTTACGTGCCACCCCCTAGTGGCACTTTTGCTAACTGGATTACGGTGGGCGAAAGCACAAACACAATTGTTCCTTTAAAGAAATATAATTTTATTGCAGCGCACAAACATACACAGTGCACACACATACACACACACTGAGTTTAACTTCAGAAAACACTACTGGTCACTATTAGTTTCCACATTTACCCTCACACCACTGTCCTCGCTATTTATGTTCTCTCTGTCCGTGAGGCGTTAGTGTTCCAGCTTACACTCACACGTACAGTCTACACAGGTTCTCTACAGCCTTGCCCCTGCCACTTTACTTACTTCCAGAGTCCACTTGCTGCTCCTTGTGCGCTCTTGCTCGTCCCGTGTCGATCCCACGACCACGTATTCCACGAAGCACCGCGACACCTCCAAGCACTCACAGTCCTGACTCAAAGTTGCGCCCTGGCAACAGGCTTCCGCTCTGTTACCGTAGACTTCCAGTAATAATCGCTGTACTGCTCCGTACGCACTCGCTCGACAACACTTCAGTACACACTAGCACTGGCCAATACTGTCAAATACACCGTGCAATGCACTGCCCAATACACTGCAATACTCTGCCTCCTCGCCGCGGCTCGCTGGTTTATATGGGATCAGTCCCTGGCCTGGAAAGTTCGAATGTCACAACCCATTGCCGCATTGAGTCTGTTCTGGTTGGTTCCACATCCAGAATTTTCGCGTATTCTCTGGCCGGCTCGCACTGACTCACAGGTGCTTTGTTAATATATGGCCGTGGGAGGAACCAAGAGGGTGTGGGCACTCTCTCCCTTCCCCTGCGGGGTTTGTCCTAGGCCACTAGGCAGTCACACTGCCCCTCCCCTTGGGAGCCTCCTGCTGCCCCGCGGCAACACGCAACACTATTTAACATCGCTACAGCTGATTTCATTGAGGCTATTCACCTTGAGGGAGCGAAAATTTACATCTACGCGGATGATATGGTTGTGGCATCGACATCAAAGGAAACCTTGCAATCGTCCATTGATAAACTTACCACATGGGCTCAACAAAACGATATGACGATAAACTGCACCAAGACAGTAATGCTGGCATTCCGTAAAGGCGGGAAACTATCCGCAGATGAGCATATACTACTAGATGGAGAACCCCTAGTCGATGTAAATCATTTCAAATACCTAGGAGTAGTAATGCAAATGCAAGGGAACGTATTCACGCGACATGTCAGGGATAGAACAACATCCGCCATAAAAGCAATGCAAGACATAATGCAACTGGGAAATCTATCTTTACAAACCGCAATGAATTTATTCAGAACGAAAATAACTCCAATAGTGACATACGGCATTCAAATAACTTGGGATCATTTGACACAAAGTAACCTTCGAGAGATAGAAAGAGTTAAGTCTACTTTTCTAAAGAAAATTCTGCACTTATCAAAATACACGCCTTCTCGTCTAACGTACGTACTAGCAAGGGAGACTTTCTTCATAGAAGACCTGCGTTTGGAGAACTCCCTACCATCAACAGTGCAATACCAGAGACTGATCGAAGAACTAAACCTCAAGCGTAATGCCATATGGCCTGATTTCTATTCCACAGAAGCTCTTATGTCGACGGACTGGATGAATGCCAACTTTGAACTACGGCATACGATCACCCGTTTTGCAGTCCACGGTTTTCATTTTAAGATATGCACAACAAGTGGATTTCATGACCAAGGCCCCCAATGCACCTGCTCTCTGTGTTGTAGTGCTTGTGACAGATAACACGCCATTTCCTGCGCCCAGAGGAAAGTATCGCTAACACGCTTCTGCTGCGAAGAACTATATATATAGCAAACAGAACCAGTCAGACACTTTGTATATAGACACTTTGATGAGTAAGATTTAAGTTATCAGTATTAGTTTTGTATCTCGGCATGGCTATTTGCTGCAATAAATGATTATTATGTTATAATCCAGATATTAGGCCCCTTAAAACAACAATTACCATCATCATTACAGGACATGGTGATTCACTTTGAAAATCTCACATGCAATGACCGGGAATTGAACCCTGTCCACCTTGGTGAGAGGCCAGCGGCTTGAACGCTGCGCTACCACGTCCTTTAGAAGCAAATAGTCTACGGTATCTAGGCAGCTGCTTGATCACAGATTACCCCACTACAGATGGCCGACAGCCATGCTAATTCTTGACACCTATGACTTCAGCGCTGTCTGGCGTCGGGCACGCACGACTAGTATTAAAACAAGTAGTTCCGTGAAGAAATATACAGCCTATTTTCATATATCCTGCGCATGTGAATTGCCTCTATCAACATACAAAATTTCAGTTTGATTGCTGTAATAGATTCGTAGATATTGAGAACCGTCTAAATATTTCTGAAGGTCGCCATGTTGGATTTTTATATATGTAGGTCTTAGAGTTATGTATTATTACATGAAGCTTACTGTGCAGGTGTAGTATTCAAACTTCAATCACATGATTAGGACACAAAAAAATGAAAACCAGATTTTAAAATTTCGCACAGCTGCCGTCTTGTGGTTATAAAAACAATTGAAATAATTTGGATGCCAGTAGATTAAAATTTGTATATGCATTTACCGTACCAAGTTTTACTGCGCTCGGATGGTTACATCGTGGGAAACATCCATTTAACTTAAATATTAAAATTTTGCGTTGCCGCCATGTTGGATTTGTGCTCACCAGGTTATTTAAAGTCCCATAGGTGAACTTATGTTCATTGCCTCTATCAACATACACAATTTCAGTTTGATTGCTATCATAGATTAATAGATATTGAGAACCGTCTAAATATTTCGGAGGGTCGGCATGTTGGATTTGTATATGCGGCTCCTCATCCAATTGCAAGACAGAAGTTTCTATAGCAAAATCGGATCGGGTACTGTTTAAAACCACAAGTATGAAAGCGAGGAGCTGGCAACACTGTCACATACTGAAGCGCATCGGAATGTACAGAGAAATGTGTATCATCCCGCGAAATCGTACTAGTCGTCGCAGCTCACTGAGTAGACGGCTGGGTTATCTAACGCACAAGCACCATGGAGCTACGGTTCGAATCTACGTCATTTTCTTCTTTTCTTCTTCATCATCTTCTTCGTGTTACCTCAGTTCCCGTCGTTTAACTGCGTCTGTAAGCAAGCATGACATCACATCATTTTGACGGTGTGAGTCGTCTGCTGCGTAGTGGTGAGTGTGATTAGTTCCCATCCTGGACGTCCGCGGTTCGATTCCTGGCTCTGCCACGAAATTTGAAAAGTGGTATGTGGACTGGTACGGGGTCTACTCAGCCTCGGGTGGTCCAAATGAGCAGACGGGGCTCGATTCCCAGCTCAGCCATCCTCAAAGTGGTTTTCCGTGGTTTCCCACTTCGTCTTCGGGAAAATGCCTGGATGGTACCTACCGTAAGGCCACGGCCGCCTCCTTCCCTCTTCCTTGCCTAACCCTCCCACTGTTCCCATCCCTTCATTAGGCCCCTGGTCGCTTTGCAGGTAAGGCCGCCTGGGCGAAGTGCCAGCCACACTCCCCAGTTGTATCCCCGACTCTGAGTCCCAAGCTCCAGGACACTGCCCTCAGTGGCGGTAATGGTGGGATCCCTCGCTTAGTCCGTAAAACGATAACGGAAAAAACGGCATGCATGAGTCGACTAACCACGCAGTGCACAACCATAACTGGTCCTGTCAAGTGCATGTAGTGGCTTCATGATGGAGTTCACAAACGGTGAATACGTCGATATGCTCTTAGTGTTGGGTGCATCCAATAACCAAGCGTCTGCTGCTGCTCGTGATTATGCAGCACGGTACCCCCAAAGGCGCCATCCCGATAAAAATGTTTTTCGTCGCCTTGAGGAACGCCTGCGGGAAACCAGTAATCTTCGTTGACAAGTAGTGGACAGAGGTCGTCCAAATACTCGACGTACGCCACAATCAGAGGACGCAATTCTGGAAACCGTTCACCAATCACCTCGGCGAAGTACCCGTGATATTGCAAGGCAGTTCCAAGTATCTCAAACACTGGTTGTGGACGAGTTGCACGATGAAGAACTGCATCCATATCATTACACGTTAACTCAACACCAGCAGCCAGAAGACCACATTCAACGAGTACAGTTCTGTGAATGGCTTTTGCAACAAGTTGAAGATAACGAACATTTTATCAAGAATGTGACGAATGTAGCTTCACTCGGGAAGGTATTTTCAACCATTACAACAGCCATTATTGGTCGGAACACAACCCACATGTCACCCGTGAACATGTCTTTCAGGCACGCTTTGGCATAAACCTGTGGGCTGGAATCGTGGGAGGAGTGCTTATAGGCCCTTAGCTATTGCCGGACAAGATGAATGCCCCCCTATACCGTACGTTTCTTGGCAATACTTTGCCTGACGCCTTAGAAAACGTTCCACTTGGTGTTCAGCGACAGCTATGGTTTCAGCATGATGGTGCACCGCCACACTTTGAAATGACTGTGCGTTTAAATGAAGCGTTTCCAGGGAAATGGATTGGTCGTGGAGGTCCAATGTTCTGTCCTCCAAGTTCTCCGGACCTTAATCCACTAGATTTTTATTAGTGGGGACAATTAAAGGAACAAGTTTATAGTACTTCACCCATGGATGTGCAGGACTTAATAGCTCGCGTGCATGCTGCATCGGCAATGGTGCATGGAGGTGTGTTGCATACGGCCCGGCAAAGTATGCTCCAACGAGTGGCGAAGAGTTTGAACATCTGCTGTGAAGTGAAGGCGTTGCTCGTAAGTGTACGTACCGGCTCTGTGAAGATAAGACTGGACGTCAAACGTACACTATGGAATTATGATGCGTAGCATAATGGGCAATCTAGTGTATTGTGCGTCTTTGTACCGCATTGGATAGAGACGATGTTACTGTATCCACTATTATGTTCTATTGGCTTTATTTGTGCCATGGACGAAACAAGGGGTCGTTTACCTCTGCAAAGTTCATGTTACGTTTGAATGATTAAATACAGGTAACTGTAACGGTAAGACATAGTGTATTGCATAGAGGAGGTGTACATTGGATGCAATTTGATACATTACCTAAAAAAAATGCCGCGAACGCGACTCGAACATCGGCGCGTCCGCACAACTGGCATTTATAGCATAACCTCGTCTCACTGAGCTAATGAGACAGCTCCGGCAGAGCTCCTGCGACCAGTTTTTGGCCACGCTGCATGCAGTTACAGCGTTGCCAGAGCCTCGTTTCTTAACACGCATTTCTGTTAAACCTATTGGCTCGACTAGGTTCTGCAAGATGAACTTTTGTCGTGAATTTCGACAAGGAACCTCCAAGTGCGGCATTTTACGTTCACCCTGTGTGATTGTAATGCCGGGCTCGTATGATAAGAATAGCCTATGGCTACGCATTTAAGGTATTTGGATGAAACGGACTGAGATTACAGTGATTTTGAAGATAGCATTGAAGAGATTGAGGGTGTACATCAAGTAACAATGAAAGTGATGGAGATGAGAGCAGCAGTGTAGTATTCCAAGCTATGACTGCTTTCCACGATGTAAATTCCATGGTTTCCCTGAATTGTACGGTTGTTCTCGTTTTGGATGTATTTCTAAACAGTATATGAAAGTAAAAATAAGCATGTGTCGCCTCCGTAGCGTAGCGGTCAGCATAGTTAGCTGCCGCCCCGGAGGTCCTGGGTTCGATTCCCGGCTCTGCCACGAAATTTGAAAAGTGGTATGAGGACTGGAACGGGGTCTACTCAGCCTCGGGTGGTCCAAATGAGTAGAGGGGGTTCGATTCCCACCTCAGCCATCCTCGAAGTGGTTTTCCGTGGTTTCCCACTTCGTCTTCGGGCAAATGCCGGGATGGTACCTACTGTAAGGCCACGGCCGCATCCTTCCCTCTTCCTCGCCTATCCATCCCAATCTTCCAACCCTTCCCATCCCTCATGAGGCCCCTGTTCGCTTTGCAGGTGAGGCCGCCTGGGCGAAGTGCTGATCACACCTCCCCAGTTGTATCCATCCCGACCAGATGTTCCAGGCTCCAGGACACTGCCCATAGAGGCGGTAGTGGTGAGTTCCCTCGCTGAGTCCGTGGGAACCACCAACCTAGAGGGTAAATTGACTAAATAAAAAAAAATAAGCATGTCTTTAAAAGAATCGTTAAAAATAGATCATTCAAAGAATAGTAGAAAATATTTGAGTGACTC
Organism: Meconema thalassinum; assembly: GCA_946902985.2. Taxonomy (NCBI): domain Eukaryota; kingdom Metazoa; phylum Arthropoda; class Insecta; order Orthoptera; family Tettigoniidae; genus Meconema; species Meconema thalassinum. The sequence goes on along the minus strand of OY714911.1, from coordinate 9,576,308 downwards.
TGAAAGGGTTAATAAATATAAAACCAAAGTAGGAAATTATGAATTCCAGAACTCTCAAATGAACAATTAGGACATATCCAACCACCGCATCAATAATTTACATGTTTAAATTAATTTCAGTTGCAATTGGAGCATATTGCATTGGTGACAAGAAATAGGCTACTACAAGGCCTACAGCATATTATTACCCAGCTTAAAAAATGGTCGTTTCCAATAAACCACAGTAGACCCAATTATAACCAAATAATTCCTAGAATAAACTAAAAAGGGAAAGGACTGGTAAGGGAGAATATTCATACAATTTTAAGAGAGTAACAGGTGGTGTAACCAGATCCACATTACACTAAAATTGTTCGTCTAATTAGTGCCAAATTCATTAGGATGCTGAAATTTCAGAAAAATAATTGGATTTTACAAAAATGTCTAGGCTATAATTAATTTGATATTCCCTTTTAATTATCCAGTTACCAATTTTGAGAGGTGAAATGCCGTAAGTACAGCAAAAGAGATCATTGCACACTAACAGTAAGGAAAAAGGAGAAACAGGACTTTCAATGAAAAACAACAAAAACACTCAATGCTGCTAAAAATCATCATGTTTTATTTACTTTAAAAAGATGTCAACAAAGAAAAAACAACAGCGAGCGCCAAGATCACACTTAGCAAAAATACAGTCTGGGGTCTGAAGCCATTTTTCAGTGTTGCCATAGTAAAAAAAAGTTTGGTGCTTTTCAGTCGGTCAACACGATGGTACCCAATTGTGATGGGTTATGCCCTGATCCTGAAATAAATTACATGAGATTAATAAATACACTTGGATGACCAGTTTCGATCGTCAAGCGATCATCATCAGATCCATTTAAATTATTAAAATTAAATTGATGTCCCTGATGTTATAGCCTAAGTGTATTAGATCTGAAGATGATAGCTTGACGATCGAAACTGGTCATCCAAGTGTATTTATTAATATCATGTATTTTAGCTATTTTCAATTTTGAAAAAATAGGCTTATGAGATCACCTTATGTCCGTGTGTGTGTGCGTGTGTGTGTGTGCGTGTGTGTGTGTGTGTGCGAGGTGTGTGTGTGTCCCCTAATAAAATCTAAACGGCTGGAGCGATTTCAATGAAACTCGGTAAGTTCATAGCACTATTCCCGGCGACCTCGACCGTGCCCTTCAAATTTAGTTACGTCTCACCAATCCAACATGGCGGCTGTGCGAAATATTTCACTAGCATTCAATATCTCCGAAACTATTACCGATATCGCCCTGAAATTGTATACGGTGATAAAGGGCTCTACTAGAAGTTCACCTATGAGACTTTCAAAAACCTGGTGATTACAAAACCAACATGGCGGTCAAGCGAAGTTGAGACTTTTAAATAGACTTTTCTCGCGAATTAACTATCCAAACGTAATGAAACTTGGTACAGCAAATGTTTATACACATTGTAAAGCACTGGATTCTAATTTAGTACAATTGTTTACATAACCTCAAAATGGCGGCTGTGCGAAATATTTCACTGACATTCTATATCTCCGAAACTATTGCAGATATCATCATGCAATTTCGTACGGAGATAAACGGTACTGATACAAGTTTACCTATGTATATTTCATAAACCTTTAAGTACAAAACGAACATGGCGACCAAGCGAATTTGAAATATTTTAATAGACTTTTCTCGTGATTTAACTCTCTGAGCGCAGTGAAATGTGGTACAGTAAATGATTTTGCAGATTGTAATGTACTGCCATCTAATTTAATTCAATTGTTTACATAACCTCAGGATGGCGGCTGTGCGAAATTTTAAAATTAAGTTTTTATTTCTTGTGTCGTAATCATGCGATCGAAGTGAAAGTTTGAATAATGAATCTAGGCAATAATTGTCCTTGAATGGTACATAACTCTATGGCCTATACATATAACAATCCTAAATGGCGAGCTTCCGAAATATTTAGACGGTTCTCAATATCTATGAATCTTTTACAGCAACCAAACTGATTTTTTTTTATGTTCATACAGACTATGAACATATGTTCACCTATAGGACTTCAGTAACCTGGTGAGCACAAATCCAACATGGCGGCGGCGCGAAGTATAAATATTTAAATGGACGTTTCTCGCGAAATAACTATCCGAGTGCCGTGAAACGTTGCACGTTAAATGCTTATACAAATGTTGATCCACTGGCATCTAATTTATTTCAATTGTTTGCATAATCACAAGATGGCTGCTGTGCGTAATTTTAAAATCTCGTATTTACTTCTGTGTTCTAATCATGCGATTGAAGTTTGAATACCACACGTACACAATAATATTAATGCAATAGTACAAAAATAAAATCCAACCTGGCGACAATCTGAAATATTCAGACGGTTCTCAATATCTACGAATCTGTTACAGCAATTAAACTGAAATTTTGTATGTTGATAGAGACAATTAACATGAGTAGGATATGTGAAAATAGGCTGTATAGTTCTTCACGGAACTACTTGTTTTTTTAGGATTAGGGTGACCGACTGAAAAGCACCAAACTTTTGTTTTAAAAATACAGTAATCAAATCTGGTCCTCCTAAAGGTATGTGTTCTTCTTGCTTGCCAAGGTATAACAGTAGGCTATAGCACATGATAATGAATTCCTTCCCTTTTAGATGCCATGGCTGACACTGAAGAACAGCAAATTTCTACAATACATGCAAGTTTGTATGTTGAAAACAGTCAACTTAATAAAAAGAGTAATGCTTGAAATGGAGAACTTGGATTATTGTGTTATTGTTAGTGCTTTTGATAACATACCGTATTCATTTTGCCCCGTATAGGATATGTATGATAATCTGTGTTATTGTGGTATCTGTAGTAGTGTGTGTACGTTTTGTAATTTATGTGAGGAGGCAGCCATGAGGAACCATCCCAGCATTAGCCTGGAGTGGAAGTGAGAAACCACGGAAAACTACTTCTTGGATGGGCTGAGGTGAGAATCGAACGTTCTTCTTTACAGTTCTGCCTCACGAAGCTGAGTGTGCGCCGTTCCTACACTCGGACCAGAATTAAAATCAGGGATGGTAAAGTGAACGAAATTTTATACTTCACTCCGGAGCTGGAGCGGAATTAAATTCACTCCGACAAGGAATTAAATTGGGAATGAAATATTGAAATCTATTCCTCTCGGAATTAAATGTTGAACGAGATACTCGATTTTGTTCCGAAGGGAATCAAAATAATTTAATGAAACTCTGAAGGAAACATTGAATTCCAATCCATACACTTTAATTCTATTCCTCTCGGAATTAAATTATATTTATTGATCGCAGCCAATGGCCATACAAGAAAAGAATGTCTTAAAAATGAAAAGCTTCTTTTCGTTTACATAGTTGTCAATTTTTTTAGCTTTCCTGATGCTCTCCACTGCTGTGTTTCCTTCCTCGATGAATTGTTTTATTCCCATCATGACCTCTTCCAGCTATCCTTCATCAATATCATGGAGTATGCGTGGAACCTTACCAATATTCTCCTGAAGTATTTGTGACCCCAACCTCCTTTGTATCATTTGTGTTCCCGTGGACATGGTTGTCCTGAGCGTCGTTATTACAGGAATGTCTTTCCTGATTAGCGCTGCCTCATTGCTTGTCAGAAGATTATGTTCCAGTATATCAAAACCTCTAATGAGTGTGAGGTCTATGGCGCTTCCTCCATTGTGGCATATGTACGTGAATGTATTTTTGTTATTCACTAATGTGAGCCCTTCCCCTAACAAATAATCTAGAACTAATTCCGCTTTGCGATTTGCTTTATTCACTGGGCACTTCAGATCGCCCGCGAAAGCATTATGAAGAAAGGAATGAAATTAAATGCTTGGAATGTAATTCTATTCCTCTCGAAATTAAACTCTGAACAAGATATTTCGGTCTATTCCGGCCGGAGTGAAACGTAATCCATACAATTCAATTCTATTCTTCTCGGAACGAAACTCTGGACGAACATTAAATTTTATTCCAGCCGGAGTGAAATTAAATTCATACAATGTAATTCTCTTCCGGCCGAAGTGAAATAAAATCCATGCAATATAATTTTATAGAAAATTTGACTCAAAAATAAAAACCTTTGATAGAATGTTGAAAGCTTATCTGCAGTGCCATTGTTTTTACTCTGTAGTTGAATATCTTAGTATATAGAAACGATGAAATCTATAATTATATTTTACTTTTCTATTTTAATAGTAATACCTAGCTGTAAGTTGTTGTATTTATAGAATTCAATTTTCATATTATGATTAGGTGTAAATAGTTGTCCAATAAGATTGTATCTCTTAAGATCTGTTAGTATAATTCTTTTTTTAGTCGTTTACCCTCCAGGTTGGTGGAACCCACGGACTCAGCGAGGGAACTCACCCCTACCGCCTCTACGGGCAGTGTCCTAGAGCTGGGAACATCGAATCGGAAGGGATACAACTGGTGAGGTGGGATTGGCACCTCGCCCAGGCGGCCTCACCTGCAAAGCGAACAGGGGCCTCATGAGGGAAGGTAAGGGATGGGTAGGATGGACAGGCAAGGAAGAGGGACGGAGGCGGCCGTGGTCTTGAAGAAGGTACCATCCCGGCATTTGCCCGAAGATGAAGTGGGAAACCACGGAAAACCACTTCGAGGATGGCTGAGGGGGAATCGAACCCCCTCTACTCATTTGGGCCACCCGTGGCTGAGTAGACCCCGTTCCAGTCCTCGTACCACTTTTCAAATTTCGTGGCAGAGCCGGGAATCGGACCCAGGACCTCCGGGGCGGCAGCTAACCATGCTGACCGCTACGCTACGGAGGCGATTGTTAGTATAATAAGTTTTAAATAGCTATTGTATTAGTAATATATACCTGTAAGTTCTTTTATTTTATAGATGCAGACTAATTACTGACGTGTCCTACAGTATATCAAAAATGTATTGTATACATGTAATTGATCAAATGGATTAATAAAAGTCTAATCTAATCTTATTATTGTAGGAATTAAACTGTGAATGAACATTTAGTTCTATTCATTCCGGAGTGAAATCAAACCCATACACTGCAATTTGAACGAACATTTAAGTTAGTTCTATTTTGCCGGATTCAAATTAAATCCCTGCAATATAATTCTATTCTTATCGGAATGAACCTCTAAACAAACATTTAGTTCTATTCCGGTCGGAGTGAAATTAAATCCACACAATGCAATTCTATTCCTCTCTGAATGAAACTTTGAACGAATATTTAATTCAATTCCGACGTGAATAAAATAAATCATGAAGCGAAATTTAATCCATAGAATTACGGTTTATATATCGCAAAATGGCAATCTCAATGAAGATTTTGTCTTATTCAATCCAATGAATGATAATGATCGTGTGGCCTCCGGAGAGGCCGAGCGCAGGTCTTTCTAGTTGACGCCCGTGGGCCGTAATAAGATGAAGTGATGAAGACGACTCTTACACCTAGTCCCCGAGCCATGGGAATTAATAGTTACTTAGTGATTGTTGTTTTAAGGGGCGGAACTACGAGGTCATCTGCCCCTCATGGGAATTAACCCCAGGAGAATAAAATACTTGATCGCCCGGCCGAGAATCGAACCAGGGACTAGTCGGGTCAAAACCTAGCGCGCTAATATTGAGCCACGGAGCCATTCACTCCAATAAAATTCTGGGATACAATGTTAATAGTCTACGTTAGGCATATTTAGCCTACTTTTCACATTTTGCAAAAATTAGGAAAAAGTAGACTTATGAGATCGATCCGGGCAAATGTGTGTCTGTCTGTCCTTCTGTCTGTCTGGCTGTGTGTGTGTGTCCCCCTCACCCCTCTATCAACTCATAAACGGCTGCAGCAATCGAAACCAAATTTAATATGAGTAAAGATGTATACAGGAATATCTCAAGCCCATATTTGAAAATGATGTCAGTGCTACCAACTGCTGAAAAAACGCACTAGAAATTTGAGCTTCATGTCGGATATCATGGAAGGTATGCATGGGAGCTATTCCAAAATTGGCACACATGTAGATAATACTATTTCAGTTTAATTTCCAGGAGGCTATACATAACACTGTTGCCAAAATAATTTTAACCCTTCTGATAGGTCCAATTTTTAAATGCATATAACTTCTACACAATTAATTGGATTTCAACCAAATTTTATATGTAATATGTGTATATAAACAGATATGACTGAGTGTATTCTTAAGAGCCACCAGGGCTACCAACTGTTAATAATTGCTCTCTCTCTCTCTCTATTTTCTTCATCCAAATACCAATATATCTGAAAGTATGCAAGCCGACAGCTTTAAACTATGCACACGTATAGTACCTGACACTCTAGATTAATATGGAGTAATTAATATAAGTCAGTGCTGCCAACATGATTCTATGCTTGCTGATAGGTCCAATTTTAAAATACATGTAACTTCTATACTAACAAATGGATTTCATCCAAAATTGGCACAACAAGATGTCATAATATTTCCGATTATTTCTAACCAGCACACGCATGACATTGTTGCCAACATGTTTTTACGCGTGCTGATAGATCCAATGTCAAACTGCACGTAACGTCCATTGGACTTCAACCAAATTTTGTATTCTGTACCTTAAGAGATGGAACTAAGAATATATTCAGTCACCAGGGCTGTCAACTGCAGTGCTCTATTAGGCTACATTACACCAGGAATATTTCGAACTAATTAGACATTTCGATATTAACAACTTAATTTCGTCATTATTCTAGATAGGTTCATATACTGTAGAATAATCATTGGCTTGAAAAGTAGGGTCTTTAGTTCGTCACGGAACTTCTTGTTCTCTATTTTATTTCACCGGATTATTAATTTGAGCTTAATTTCATCTTTTGAAATATAGACTTGTGAGATCACCTTGTATCCGTGTGTGTTCGTGTGTCTGTCCTCATAAACGCTAACGGCTAGAGCGATTACCATGAAATTTGGTGACGTCGTAGTACTATCTCGACTGTGCCTTTCAAATTATAATACGATATACCAATCCAAAATGACGACCGCGCGAATAATTACACCAGCATTCAATATCTCCGACAGGATTTGTTATTAGGAATCATTTGCATACCAAATAGACCGACAGCGGTAGCAACGCTCGCTAACACGCAGCGCTAGGCCATGGGGCCAAGCTGTCTGCAGACTGGGTAGACGTGAAATAGATTTCGGTGATTTCCGATTTTCAACTCCATGCAAACTCTGGGACAGTAAACCTAACCATGAATACTGAAGAATAGAAGAAGTCTAACTTCGAGCTAAGACAGTTATTCACGAGAACAGCAGCTCATGGATTCCATTATAAAATCTGTGGACTACGAGGATATCACTTGGCGTCGGACTAGTGTACTTGCAATCTTTGTGGACAGATTTGTGGGCAGTATCATATACTGTACCCGATCGTCACCATGTGGACCATGTGTTCGTATCCCAACTAGCTCACGGTCTTTCGAGGTATGGGACGTTCATGCCCACAATACGACCACATGTTCAGGATTTGAGTCTATCAGGCAACTACTCTACAGGAAACACACAACATTCCTATGAATAACATATTTACTGGTCTAAAGTCATGGCTGTACAACAAATACAAAACAAAGGACAAATTACAATTAATTCCCACAAATAAATAGGGTTATTCTGTGAGCTTTCTCCTTAAAAATAGCGCTACAATGCACTCAAACCTACTTCTAATATCCTGTCAATAATAGTTCAGATTACAAGGTTTTCATAGTGTCCGTCATGTGACACAATTTTATTTAATGGAAGTATCTTAACACAAAAATCACATGTCACATAAACATGAATTTCTAAGACATTATTCCGTCTTCTACGACATTTACTTTAATTATCATTACTTCAATGTTTTCTACATTTATTAGCACATATTTTGTTGTGTCGTGCGAATCATCTTCCTTCTTTCCATCCCTATGAACGCTCTAGGAAAATGAGTCACGCTTCTTAATCATAAAATAAACATAAACATGGATAGAATATTTATAGTTTCACCATATAACGATTATCTGGGTCTTGTCGGACTTATTATAGATACAAGTGTGTCATGTTCTGGGAAAAACACATACCCGTTTTTCCTAAATTAGCATAAACTGGCAAAATGCACTTTAAAGAAGATGCCTACATTATTTTGGTTCAGCCTTCCCCCTCAGAGGATAACTTCGCCAAATATCATCAGATTTCTATGGTTCAACCACGTATGTGAGTTGCCATACACCAATTAATTCCATTTGCATCACTAAAATACTCATATTTTAATTGCATTATTGAATACCGAGACCTCTCAGTGTCCTATTGTGACCGTAATTGACAAGGGATCGGTCGAGCGACCTCTCTCCCCTCAGCAGGTCATAAAATTAGTTCCAGACAGCTCTCCAAGATGGCTGCCACGGAAATGGTCCACATTTCCTGTCTCTCTCTACCTTCAAGGCCATCCTTGTTTACAATTATATAACAATAAAGATCCGCTAGGCATGGTCCTAAGTAATTGAGTCATTTAATTAATTAACACCTAACTTTACAGTGTATTTGGGCTCAAATGGCTCCTATTAAACATTCATGGCAGGGGTGGAATTCTAATGATAGCATTGCCGTTCTAAGGTGATTACTTGTGGCTTTAAAGACGCGCATCATAATGAAACCCCATGGTTATCATCAGCAGCTGTCATTTACATATATATTTTGGGAACCACGTTCCTCGTCGACGATTATGATTCTACCTCTCGGGCAGACCATAAGTAAAAATGCTCACCGCGCCTCGCTGGGCGTCCATAGTGGCTATAATTCAATGCAAGCGTTGGCAATAGACAGAATCTATCCAAATCGCTGCGTAACACATACAGTATGCACAAAGGCGATACTTCTCGAAGATTAAGCCCATTTTCACCTCACGCGCAAGCTATACTAGTCTTTCCCGTGCTTATCTTACGTAAATCACTGGATTCTACGTTAATCTGCACGCTATATGCGGCTAAACAATATTTCACATATATGACTCCATTATCAAGGTACCTGCGTTCTTCCTGTTATATTATTTAAGCCAAAGCTTTACATAGCTCTTAACACAAACGTATAAATATACTGGCTTACTTTAATTTCAAATATTTATTCAAATTTTCACTGACACTGAGAAAAGCTCTCGTATTCGCGATATTCCACACTACATTCTTTACTGTTTACCAAATGACAGTATCTTAAATTAGACATGACACTATTTGAACATTACTTAGGCCAATTCTGCCCTTACTTTATGGTTGCCGACCCCAGTTATTATTATTATTATTATTTTAACGTTTAGATCCATCACTATTTTTGACCTACATGGTCCTAAGCAAATCACCTTCCAAGTCATACTTTATTCAAGACGAGTGGTGAAAACTCGTTCAGTAAGTGACTATTACTTCTTTAATTTCAAAGTGATTAATCGTTACATGGTGAACTATGCCATTATAATGTTATTATTTGCATGTTTACTCACGTTTCCTTCTGGCTGGAAAGTACCAGTATCTCCGCCTGAGCTCTACCATGACGATTTGACTTAATCCATCATGATATCCAATACACAACACTGAGATTCACACTTTTTACACATGATGCACATATTACCACAAATGGCCTTTACCACTGATAAACACTGAATATTAAACATTAAACACATTAACACTTTAAATTATTATTTCACAATTTATACACTTCATCTATCATTTCACATGTTGATCCTTAATCTGGATTTCACCTACGCTTGACCTCAGAGATGCGATGACTTATGATAACCGCTGGTCTCCGTGAAATCTAGTAGCGTTTTTATAGATGTTCAATCCTAGTTCCCTGCACTCCGATTTACCTCACTGTCCTGGATAGGTGGCAATAACTTCCACTCTCCCATCACTGGAGTGCTCCTAATGCTGATGTCATATAATTGACAATACCTTCCGGTATACGAACTGTTCCAAACATTATCAGTTCCTATTCGCTGTAGCGAATTTATATCTGTGTCAGATAATAAAGCAATATCTGCACTTTGTTACCTTATGCACTTCATTATCACTGATGAAGCTTACAATTTGCCTCCATTGTCTTCAACGGCGGTACGCTGATATTTTAATAATTGGCGTGCTTACTGCAGAGCGCTTGTAGACAAAGAACTAACTTCCAACTCGAGCGACCGTCTGACGTCTTCAACTGCTTTCCACTGAACCATAACAGACGTGTAACTGGCGTGTAGCTGACTTCGACTGACCGTACAACTAACGTGTAACTGACCAAAAAGTGACTTCAACTGACCATAACAGACGTGTAACTGACCAACAAGTGACGTGTAACTGACCCTCGGCGTAGGGTGCTCTTCCCTTATATTGGTTTCTTGCACAAAATAGTTCACGGGACACGTGAGAGCGACTCCCTTCTTGAAATACTCCGTCTTCAGCCGAAATAACAACTGCATCTTGTTTATCTAGGCGTGGAGGTTTTTAAAACACTCGCGTGCCGGCGATCGCTTCGGCCAATTAATTACAATTAATTGCCTTAGTTCAGCGCGTGGGACGCTACGGTGGGGATTTCCCGCTGGTTGGTTAAAGTATTCATGCTCTCGAGCGTGAGTTAGGTTGTAATGCGGTCATTTTGAGAAATAGGCGTAATTTTAGGTGAAAAACCACTCCTAAATTACTCCTCCGTGAATACATTCATCTATGTGTATGTTCCATTGCATTACAATGCTCCATTTCTCTGTAATTAATTAATTTCTTGTGGGCTTGGTCCCGCCAAAGCTTCGCTCGTTGTCGACCGGTGAACTCCCGGGTCATTAATTTTGAGCTGTCTGACCGCCCTAGACAGAAATAGTTCCGTAGGCGTCAAGGCTACTCCGCCTACTTTTAAAAGTCATTTGTCAGACTTCAATACTAGCCTCTCTCGACTTCGTATGCACTGAAAACGTACATTTCCTTGCATTTTGCTTATAATTTCTCCTTTCAATTGCTATGATTTGCACCTAAATAATCGTGAAATCACGCTAGACTATTATGTGTCAGTAGACCTCTCATTGCTCTGTGGGTTCCATATAATGGCTCCCCCTTAGAGACCACTGGTTCGACCTTAGGCATAACCATTTGCCTGGTCTTCTCTGATAAGGCCCTGAGTTCGATACCAGACTGCCGTGACCAGTTGGGCACATCTTTCTCCTGCTAAGTTCGAAAAATTCATTTCATAAGTGAATTTTTCGGGCCTATCAGCTGGTATCAACTCCTTGCAGTGTTTGCTTTAAGCGGTCATTGCTCTTGGCAATGGGCTTTCACGTTTTTCCCACTCCACTCTTGTCTGCTGTCTCGTAGACTTTCGTTTTCCTGTCTCAATTGTTCATTCATCTCCTCTAACTCTACAGCGGCTCCCTTTAACTGGTCGTAAAACTCCTGCAGTCGACAGCTGCATTCTCCCCTCGTGTCCGCTGGGCTGGCGAGCTGTTTCCTTTTCTTCGACCCTTCTCGAGTCTGCAAGCTTTTCTTCAGAACCTTTCCGTGCATACGTAATGATTCCTCGTTCACTTGAATGTGTGTAGCTTGCTCTTCTCTCGCTTCATAGTCTTCTGGTGGACTATATAACTTCAGATTTGCGGCATTTACCACAACTTCTCTACCTGTTGCCTCATCTTTAATCCGATATGCGTTATTCTGCAGATCCCTTATAATCAGGTAGGGTCCGAGATAAGCGTGCTGAAATTTCTTATATTTCCTGCTCTCTGGATCTGAACTGGCGGGTTTTTTCAATAAGACGTATTCTCCCACGAGTAGCGGTCTATGATAGCGTTTCCTCCTGTTTCTCCGCTGTCGTTTATCTGCTTGTTTCTTGAGATACTCGAACGTCCTCTGGATTCTCAACTCACGTCCAAGTTGTGCATCGACGGGTGTCTGGATGACATTATTCCATGGCCTCTCGGGTCTTCTGTCGAGATGTAAGCTCACTGGCACCTCTCCTGTAGCTTCGTGCACAGTATTGTTGATACAATATTCAATAATCTCAAGCACGTCAATCCATTTCCAATTCTCAGTAGAGCAGTATATCTTCATGTATTTTTGCACCTCCCTCATAACTCTCTCAGCTGAGTTCGACTCCGGGTGCCTAACCGTGGACAAAATCTGTCTTATGCCCAGATTTTCCAACTCCCTGCGAAATTCTACGCTGGTAAAACAGCTTCCGTGATCCGATAAGATGTTTTCTGGCTGTCCTAATATAGGAATGATTCTTTCCTTCAGCCTCTTAAGTACTTGTTTTGTACTGGTTTTCTGAATTGGACACAGGACTACCATTTTGGAAAACACGTCTAGTGCAACTAGGATGTGTTTATTTCCTCTTCTAGCTCTAGGCAGGGGCCCAAAGTTGTCCAGCGCCAGGAGTTGACATGGCTTCTCTGGTAAGAGTGGTATAGGTTTCTGCCTCATTAAGTACGAGTTAGGCTTTACTCGTTGGCACATATCACATGTCCTGATAGTATTTCTGACTGTTTCTCTAAGTTTAGGCCAAATAAACGCCTCTTTAAGCAGGACAACAGTCTTATCTACACCTGAATGTCCAAAAGCTCGGTGTGCTAGCCAAACTAGCCTTCTCTGCAGTGCTGGTGGTACAACAATCCTAGGCTTTGTGTGGTCAGAGTCGCTCCATTTATGTAGCATCTGGTTAAACCATAGATATTCCGTTGAAAGTACTTCAGCTTCCATATACATCGGGGTTCCTCTATTCAGCTTTCCCTCGAAGTAATTTATCATCAACCGTATCCAGGGATCTTCACGTTGAAAAACGGTGATGTTCCTCAGATCATCTAAGGTCTTCTGATCTCTATCTTCTATTTCAATAGCTAGAGTTTCTTCTTCCTCTGCTGTAGGGTATCTGCTTAGCAAATCAGGTATGATATTGTCCTTCCCCGGGCAATATTCTATTTCCACTTGAAATTGTTGTATGTATAGGGACCACCTTGTCAGTCTTTGACTCGACAAGTCAGTTTTTAGCAGGAACGTTAGGGCTTTATGGTCTGTTCTCAAAATAATTCTAAAACCATAAATCAGCTTGTGCCAATACTGTAATGCATACAGTATCGCAAGTAACTCGATCTCCGTGACCGTATAATTCTTTTCATTAGGCCTCAACCTTCTACTGATGAATGCGATATAAGTTCTCTCCTCTGGCCTGTCCTTATTTTCCTGATACAACATAGCTCCAATGCGTACGAAGGATGCGTCAGTCTGGATGATAAATTTCAGAGTGTAGTCAGGATATCCCAATTTCACATAATCTAACAACATCTGTTTAGATTTCACGAAGGCTTCCTCGCATTGCTCCGTCCATCGCCATCTTCCTCCCTTTTTAAGTAAGTCTTGGAGTGGTGCTACAGTCTCGGTGTACTTCGGACAATGGTTCGAAAAGAATCCAATAACGCCTAGATATTGCCTGACATTCTTCACCTTCGTTGGTCTCGGGAAACGTTTTATGACTTCCAGTTTTCCCGGATTAGGCCTGACTCCTTGTGCATCGATTACATGACCTAGAAATTTAACTTCTCTCTGAGCAAAGTTAGACTTCTTTATATTGACCTTGAAGTTAGCCTGACTTAGGTCATATAACAACTTGCGTAGATCTCTGACATGTTCTTCAACTGTTTCAGAGGTCAGTAGTATATCATCTACGTAGCATATGGTTGTAGCTTTTACTTCTTCGGATAGGTTCCTATCTAGCGCTCGTATCAACGCTGAACCTGCTGTTTTTAATCCAAATGGAAGACGGACGTAGGAGTACGTGTGCTGGTCAAATAAAAATCCGGTTAACAGACTTGTTTTCTCTTCCAGAGCAAGATGGTGAAAACTTGCCGTGAGATCAAGATTTGAGAATACAGTCTTTCCTTTGAACCTTCTGAGTACCTCCTTAATGGGTGGAACTGTATCAAATTCCGGTATAACCTTGGAATTCAAATTTCGTAGGTCCAGGCATATCCTCACACTTCCATCCTGTTTCGGTACAACTACCAGTGGGCTGACATAAGGTGTGGCTGTCTTTACAATGACGCCTGCTTCTAGCATTTCTTGTATCGCTTCTTTGACCTTTAAGTAATGTTTCTCAGCTACAGGATACGGCTTCTGTTTGAATGGCGTCCAATCGCTGACTTGAAACGCATACTGGAAATTCTTGATCCGGCCAGGTCTCGAATCGAAGACTCCTTTATACTCGAATAGCAGTTCCCTTAGCATTTTCTTATATTCTGGACCAAATTTAGCTTCCTCAATCTTCTCTTCCAGGCATTCTTCAAATTTTGGTTCGAGATCTTTTTCAATGTCTGCGGCCAGTGTTGCCAACTCTTCCTCAATATCTTCTATTGTCGACACTGCCTCCCCAGTCATATCTCCGTATGTATGCCATACGTATTCTTCTTGTCTCGCTTCATTATGCCTTAATGAGAGTTCTAAGTCTTCCTTTCCCTCACTTGCGCGAAACATTACAATGTCTTGCGAGAGATCTATAATAACTTTATACTCTCTTATGAAATCCATCCCAACAATAAGATTATATGGCAGCTTATTTACAAGTAGGAAGCTCTGTGAGAATGTAGAGTTCCCTATCTGCAGATCTAAAAATACTTGGTATCTGCATATCATAACTTTGTCTGGTATGACACCTTTTATTTTCACGCTTGAAATGGGTATTTTCAATACGTGGATTTTACTCTGGATTTCATTGTATAATGCCTGGGTTATCAAACTCACTGTTGATCCTGTATCGATGAGGCTTCTTACTTTCGTTCCCGCAATGTTTACAATAATAATAGGTAGTTCCCTTCTTACATTGACCGTTCTTTCATCGAGGTCTTCGATAAGCTCCTCAGGTTTGGCAATCCAGTTAATAACATTTACTGTACTCCATCCTGAACCTATCTCTCTCTGGTCATTTAAAATTGGTGTTTTTTTTTTCAATTGCTCCATTCTTTGTGGAGTTCTTCTGCCTGTCTTCATGCTGTTGAAGTTCCAGACTTTTGGCACCATCATCATTTTGATATATGTCGGGTGACCTTCTATTTCGAATCGCTTCATCCCAGTGAACTCGCGATTGTCTTGGATCATCTCCGCGCTCTTCCATGTATCTTAAAGATGCATGATAGCGTTCTTCCGCCTCTTCATCGAACCCACGACTCTGCTCTTGGGATCTCCATCCTTGGTTATTCCCATTTCGGCCGTAATTTCTTCTGTTATCCAACTGCTGGTCTCTGGTACCACGCTGATTCCAGTTTTTCCTTCCTCGGTTACCACGGTTCGAACCTCCTCGATACGCTGGCCTCCAATTTTGGTTTTCGCGTCCTTCGCGCTGCCAGTCGGATTTTTCTGTTTCGGTGCTTGTAGACTTGCATTTCGTCTGCACCTTCGTTGGCTCGATCGGCGTATTCGTCATATTAACTTGTTCCACATGTCGGCTTTGTCTTGCGTGCTGCACTGTGGTTAAATCAAGTTGTCTCAGCACCTCCTCCATATCGATTGCAGTTTTGGCGTTTGCTGAGATTAGCAGGCGCTGCACTTCATACGGCAGCTGCTTAGCTATTGCTATGCATAAGTCTGACTCTCTGAGTCCTTCGTCGAGCTCGCGAAAACGGCATAATTGGTTCACAAAAAACTCTCCGTACTTGGTCGGGTTACTAGTACTGTAACGCCTGGAATACAAGTCCAGTCTGAGATTTTGTTGTACGCTCGCGTTCCAATACCTGCTTAAAAATGCTTGGAGAAATTCCTCAACGGTGTCGAACGTGTACCTAAAACTTCTAAACCACAGAGCACACTCTCCATCGGTTAGTTTTTCAATCGCTCTCAACCTGCGCTCTGGCGGTACTTTTGCATCATTCAAGTACTCGGAAACTTCTTTAAGCCAGTACTTGGGTGTCATATTAGAATTACTCCCAGAGTATTTCTTTGGTTTTTCATCACTAGCCCTTATAACTGTGACTATTTGGTTCTGTACAGCATTTTCCTGCGGTGTTGACATAGCCATTGGCATACCAGGTGTGGCATACGGGCTGTCACTTGGCATTGCTGCATTCTTTGGAGTGGGCTGTATTTCTATCTCTGCCCATTTATTCCTCCTATTCTCGTCTATACTTCCTTCGCTAGACCTAGGATTCCGCAACATGGATTCTTCCTGCGCTATCATTCTCGTTTCTAACTGGCTGTGCCTGTTTTCAGTCCTTTCCAAACGAGCTAATACCTCTCGTTCTATTTTCTCGAGGCGATCTCGATTTCTTTCTGCCATAGAAAATACCTTTTCTTTATTATCCTTAAGGTTTTCCTTCAGGTGGATAATTTCCCCTGCTAGACTTTCTCTTACTTCGGCAAGAGTCTTATCACTGGCTTCAGTCTTTAAGCCTTCTCGAAGCTCTAACTCTTCGCGTAAGCCTGTAACTTCCCGTTGAATGTGACCTTGTATATGAGATATTTCAGTCCTCATTTTTGTGATTTCTCCTTGGTCTTCGTCCTGTCTTTTATGGAGAACTGCTAAGTCATTCTGAGTGTTTTCCAACTCTTTCTGCACTTTTCCAACTTGTATCTTCATATTAGACATTATTTCCTTATTATCTCGATCAGACGTCTTTATTTCCTGCATTTCCTTGCATTGGTCAAGGATATTCTGGTCCTGCTTTTTTAAAGCTTCGTCCACAGCCTTGGCATACCCTGCCATTCGCGTATTCCATTTTAGTTCATTATCCTCGAACCTATGATCCACGGTCTGAGTAAACGTGTTAAATTGTTCTAACTGACGTTTCGTGTTAGCTTCATTCTGACTTTGAATGTCTTTAAGCTCCCGGGACATACTGTTTAAATTATCGTTAATTTCACGCTGTGACTCTCTGCACATTTGCAAATTGCTTTCTAATTTTAATTCAATAGACTCAAAGCGTTTTTCGTTATCATTTTGCATTTCTGAGATCACGCTAACAATATTCTTAGTTACCTGTCTCTGGACAGACTCCTTAACGTCGTCCATTTTCTTATTAACCTCTCCTAGGTTTAATTCTAACTGCGTGTTTACATTAGTTTGACTAGCCTCTAGTCTAGTATTTATTTCGGCTTGATTAGCCTCTAGTCTAGTATTCATTTCGGCTTGATTAGCCTCTAGTCTAGTATTTATTTCGGCTTGATTAGCCTCTAGCCTATCCGCTATTTCATCTTTAAATGCTTTGGATTCTTCCTTACTTTTAGCATTTATAACATCGAAATGTTCCCTTAACTCGGCGATACACCTGAGTACCTCTTCCGTTCCGGCCATCCTGTACTACTTAATTTGAGATTCAGGTAGGCCCTAGCTGAAGACACTGGCGCGTTCTATTGGAAAGAAAGGATTCCGATCCCGCGACAACAACAACAACATATTATAAAATGTCAAAACTAACTATGGAATGGGTATAGACCCTCGTACCCGTCTGACAACATTTGTCTGACGTCTGAACATCATCTAGAAAGACTCACAATCGCTCAAACCAAGTTTGAGGAAAAAAAAGTTATTTCTATGGTTTTCCCCATGAAAACCATGCTATTTATTATGGGGTTTTTCTGAATCCCATAAGCCAACCACGTACGGGCGCCATGTTAATCTAAAAGCATTCATGGTGGCCATCGTAAGACATCGGCCATATTCTAATTTACTATTAAAACTGTCCAAGGAGTGGTTTTTACTGCCGAAAGCCCCACGTTGGGCGCCATGTTAATAATAGGAGAGCATATTCATGGTGGCCATCGTAAGACATCGGCCATATTCTAATTTACTATTAAAACTGTCCAAGGAGTGGTTTTTACTGCCGAATGCCCCACGCTGGGCCATGCCATGTTAATTTTTAACATATATCACACGTGGGTGCCATGTTAAATTAGGGTAGTCAACATGCTTATTTTATGCCATGCTCATGATGCTTAAGTGGAGGTTACCTGTATTTTGAACTGGCCCCACATATCAGCGTCATGTTATTTTATATGTGTTATCTATGGCTATGGTTTATGAAAGTTACAATTATATAAGCATGTCTTATGGAGGATTAACAATTATTTTTAATGTGGTGGCTTATTAACAAATGGGATGCGGTCTTCCTATTCTGTCCTAATTTCTATGCTATATTTGCTTCTACCATTTATACCTTGACCGACTTAAGTAATTACCTGTGACTCAATCCAAGTACAGAGACAACTCCCCCATGTACCCGATCGTCACCATGTGGACCATGTGTTCGTATCCCAACTAGCTCACGGTCTTTCGAGGTATGGGACGTTCATGCCCACAATACGACCACATGTTCAGGATTTGAGTCTATCAGGCAACTACTCTACAGGAAACACACAACATTCCTATGAATAACATATTTACTGGTCTAAAGTCATGGCTGTACAACAAATACAAAACAAAGGACAAATTACAATTAATTCCCACAAATAAATAGGGTTATTCTGTGAGCTTTCTCCTTAAAAATAGCGCTACAATGCACTCAAACCTACTTCTAATATCCTGTCAATAATAGTTCAGATTACAAGGTTTTCATAGTGTCCGTCATGTGACACAATTTTATTTAATGGAAGTATCTTAACACAAAAATCACATGTCACATAAACATGAATTTCTAAGACATTATTCCGTCTTCTACGACATTTACTTTAATTATCATTACTTCAATGTTTTCTACATTTAATAGCACATATTTTGTTGTGTCGTGCGAATCATCTTCCTTCTTTCCATCCCTATGAACGCTCTAGGAAAATGAGTCATGCTTCTTAATCATAAAATAAACATAAACATGGATAGAATATTTATAGTTTCACCATATAACGATTATCTGGGTCTTGTCGGACTTATTATAGATACAAGTGTGTCATGTTCTGGGAAAAACACATACCCGTTTTTCCTAAATTAGCATAAACTGGCAAAATGCACTTTAAAGAAGATGCCTACATTATTTTGGTTCAGCCTTCCCCCTCAGAGGATAACTTCGCCAAATATCATCAGATTTCTATGGTTCAACCACGTATGTGAGTTGCCATACACCAATTAATTCCATTTGCATCACTAAAATACTCATATTTTAATTGCATTATTGAATACCGAGACCTCTCAGTGTCCTATTGTGACCGTAATTGACAAGGGATCGGTCGAGCGACCTCTCTCCCCTCAGCAGGTCATAAAATTAGTTCCAGACAGCTCTCCAAGATGGCTGCCACGGAAATGGTCTATATTTCCTGTCTCTCTCTACCTTCAAGGCCATCCTTGTTTACAATTATATAACAATAAAGATCCGCTAGGCATGGTCCTAAGTAATTGAGTCATTTAATTAATTAACACCTAACTTTACAGTGTATTTGGGCTCAAATGGCTCCTATTAAACATTCATGGCAGGGGTGGAATTCTAATGATAGCATTGCCGTTCTAAGGTGATTACTTGTGGCTTTAAAGACGCGCATCATAATGAAACCCCATGGTTATCATCAGCAGCTGTCATTTACATATATATTTTGGGAACCACGTTCCTCGTCGACGATTATGATTCTACCTCTCGGGCAGACCATAAGTAAAAATGCTCACCGCGCCTCGCTGGGCGTCCATAGTGGCTATAATTCAATGCAAGCGTTGGCAATAGACAGAATCTATCCAAATCGCTGCGTAACACATACAGTATGCACAAAGGCGATACTTCTCGAAGATTAAGCCCATTTTCACCTCACGCGCAAGCTATACTAGTCTTTCCCGTGCTTATCTTACGTAAATCACTGGATTCTACGTTAATCTGCACGCTATATGCGGCTAAACAATATTTCACATATATGACTCCATTATCAAGGTACCTGCGTTCTTCCTGTTATATTATTTAAGCCAAAGCTTTACATAGCTCTTAACACAAACGTATAAATATACTGGCTTACTTTAATTTCAAATATTTATTCAAATTTTCACTGACATTGAGAAAAGCTCTCGTATTCGCGATATTCCACACTACATTCTTTACTGTTTACCAAATGACAGTATCTTAAATTAGACATGACACTATTTGAACATTACTTAGGCCAATTCTGCCCTTACTTTATGGTTGCCGACCCCAGTTATTATTATTATTATTATTATTTTAACGTTTAGATCCATCACTATTTTTGACCTACATGGTCCTAAGCAAATCACCTTCCAAGTCATACTTTATTCAAGACGAGTGGTGAAAACTCGTTCAGTAAGTGACTATTACTTCTTTAATTTCAAAGTGATTAATCGTTACATGGTGAACTATGCCATTATAATGTTATTATTTGCATGTTTACTCACGTTTCCTTCTGGCTGGAAAGTACCAGTATCTCCGCCTGAGCTCTACCATGACGATTTGACTTAATCCATCATGATATCCAATACACAACACTGAGATTCACACTTTTTACACATGATGCACATATTACCACAAATGGCCTTTACCACTGATAAACACTGAATATTAAACATTAAACACATTAACACTTTAAATTATTATTTCACAATTTATACACTTCATCTATCATTTCACATGTTGATCCTTAATCTGGATTTCACCTACGCTTGACCTCAGAGATGCGATGACTTATGATAACCGCTGGTCTCCGTGAAATCTAGTAGCGTTTTTATAGATGTTCAATCCTAGTTCCCTGCACTTCGATTTACCTCACTGTCCTGGATAGGTGGCAATAACTTCCACTCTCCCATCACTGGAGTGCTCCTAATGCTGATGTCATATAATTGACAATACCTTCCGGTATACGAACTGTTCCAAACATTATCAGTTCCTATTCGCTCTAGCGAATTTATATCTGTGTCAGATAATAAAGCAATATCTGCACTTTGTTACCTTATGCACTTCATTATCACTGATGAAGCTTACAATTTGCCTCCATTGTCTTCAACGGCGGTACGCTGATATTTTAATAATTGGCGTGCTTACTGCAGAGCGCTTGTAGACAAAGAACTAACTTCCAACTCGAGCGACCGTCTGACGTCTTCAACTGCTTTCCACTGAACCATAACAGACGTGTAACTGGCGTGTAGCTGACTTCGACTGACCGT
The DNA here is from genome assembly GCA_946902985.2 of Meconema thalassinum. Taxonomy (NCBI): domain Eukaryota; kingdom Metazoa; phylum Arthropoda; class Insecta; order Orthoptera; family Tettigoniidae; genus Meconema; species Meconema thalassinum. Next base: position 9,555,201 of record OY714911.1, on the reverse strand, counting down.
ACAACTAACGTGTAACTGACCAAAAAGTGACTTCAACTGACCATAACAGACGTGTAACTGACCAACAAGTGACGTGTAACTGACCCTCGGCGTAGGGTGCTCTTCCCTTATATTGGTTTCTTGCACAAAATAGTTCACGGGACACGTGAGAGCGACTCCCTTCTTGAAATACTCCGTCTTCAGCCGAAATAACAACTGCATCTTGTTTATCTAGGCGTGGAGGTTTTAAAAACACTCGCGTGCCGGCGATCGCTTCGGCCAATTAATTACAATTAATTGCCTTAGTTCAGCGCGTGGGACGCTACGGTGGGGATTTCCCGCTGGTTGGTTAAAGTATTCATGCTCTCGAGCGTGAGTTAGGTTGTAATGCGGTCATTTTGAGAAATAGGCGTAATTTTAGGTGAAAAACCACTCCTAAATTACTCCTCCGTGAATACATTCATCTATGTGTATGTTCCATTGCATTACAATGCTCCATTTCTCTGTAATTAATTAATTTCTTGTGGGCTTGGTCCCGCCAAAGCTTCGCTCGTTGTCGACCGGTGAACTCCCGGGTCATTAATTTTGAGCTGTCTGACCGCCCTAGACAGAAATAGTTCCGTAGGCGTCAAGGCTACTCCGCCTACTTTTAAAAGTCATTTGTCAGACTTCAATACTAGCCTCTCTCGACTTCGTATGCACTGAAAACGTACATTTCCTTGCATTTTGCTTATAATTTCTCCTTTCAATTGCTATGATTTGCACCTAAATAATCGTGAAATCACGCTAGACTATTATGTGTCAGTAGACCTCTCATTGCTCTGTGGGTTCCATATAATGGCTCCCCCTTAGAGACCACTGGTTCGACCTTAGGCATAACCATTTGCCTGGTCTTCTCTGATAAGGCCCTGAGTTCGATACCAGACTGCCGTGACCAGTTGGGCACAATACTTACATTCAAATCAAGAACTAAAGCAATGGCAGCCTATGCAAAAGACGATCAAGTTTGAAGTTGTCCATACAATTAATTGTATTCTTCATATGAGTCGTCAGGGGCGTATATAGAAAAAAAAATCGGGGGGGGGGGGCTGACTATCCTGCAAAATTGTGAATATTCTCAGGGGATTGTCACCGCAAAATACCCAGAAGTATCAACCTTAGAGCATATAACTTTGTGTAATTATTTTAGATAAGATTCTACGTTTATATAACCTACAATTACTGGCAATACAAAAAAAGTTGTAAAATACAACGCAACACAAAAATAACATTTTATACTTAATGAATTTTCTATTATGTCCTGTGGAGTATGAATGGTAAATATATAAATATTTGTCAATTTACTAAGCAGAAAGATAAACAGTTTTTTTAGACGCACAAGTGAGGCCAGCTCAACGGAGCGCGGAGAGACCAGGGAAGGGGAAAAAGGTGGGGGTAGGAGACAAAAAGAATACATATAAGAATAGCCAACTTTGAAATAATAATTTCTCTTGATGAAATGGTCTTCAAAGAGTTGATAGCAGGCGTTACTAGTGCAGCCTGGTGGGTGAAAAAGTAGACGAAGTTCTCATGATCACGGAGATGGTTTTTTTTTACAAGTATTTCTCAAAAAATATACTGTGGAATTCACAGCTTTACCTCACAAGGCTGAGTGCACCCCCAGCCCTCAGACTTGAATTAAAATTTATTGGCAGAGCCGGGATTCGAATTCGGATCTCCGGAGCGGCAGCGAAGAATGCTACCCACTACACCACGAGTTAGTATAATTTCAATTTTAATATTGTTTATAAACCGATAAGTTAAGATTAAGGTACAAGTGAGTACAAGATGGCGGCGAGTGAGAGACGGGCAGTGAGTTGGCTCCGTACATATTTAATTTTCTTGTTTGTAAATAGAGTAATAGCGAGTTCTAAAGTTTCTCTGAGTGAGTGTGTGGATATAAGAAGTTCGATCGTGAACGCAAAGTGCTGGGAAGACATTCTCGTAAGTAGCAAATGTGAATTTAGTTCGTTAGTATTGTGTTCATCATCTCGGCCAGTGCCTGAACTGCCGCCCCGCCACCCTACCTGGCTCAAGGTTGCACGGCTTAAGTCAGACCACCCTCGTCAGCCGCTCCCTCCCATCTCTCACAGCTGTGGTTGGGGACCCTTTCTCTTGGCCTTGGCTGGTGACGTGCAAGTTAATCCGGGCCCAGTAACTGTAAAATGTGTGAAGTGTGACTCTGTAGGACGAGTAAACCAGATCCGGATTCAGTGCTCAGAATGTCAACAGTTTGTGCATCGTACTTGTGCCAAATTGACTGCAGGTCAATCTAGAAAAATATCAAGAGGTGAAAATTCGTTCTTCTGCTGGCAGTGCTCCATGCCGCAGTTTTCAAACTCACTATTCAATAGCTCCACTAATTCGGTTTCCACGCAATCATCTCAATACCGTAAATCAACTAGCAATATTTCAGTTCTAAATTTTAATGCACGCAGCATAATGCATCCGAAACGCAAACCTCTCGTTGATGCTTGGTTGATAGAAGAAGCCCCATCACTCATCTGTGTGTCTGAAACTTGGCTCAATCCCTCCATTTACAACAATGAGGTGATTTCGGACAGTTACATAATATTTAGAAATGACAGGCCCTCCACAGGTGGTGGAGTTCTCATAGCTTGTCTCCCAGAGCTACAACCCAGAAGCGTGCCCGAACTCGAAGTAGAGGCGGAGGTAGTTTGGATACAGATTACAACCAAGCAGGGTCCCATTCTGGTTGGCTCTGCATACCGAGCCCCGGGTTCTAAAGACCTCCACAACGAAGCCCTTCTTCGCTCCCTCTCAAGAGCACAGGCGCTACAGAATAAATTCTTCGCTATTCTCCTGCTAGGTGACTTCAACCTTCAAATTGACTGGCTCTCGAACGATACTCCGAAAGCTCTTAATTCTCTTTCTGAAAAATTTCTATCATGCTTTTACGGCCTATTTCTTCAGCAGCTGGTAAAGCAACCCACTCGAATCACGGACCATAGCAGAACCACCCTGGACCTAGTGCTCACAGATAATGTGGACATAGTGGACTCCGTTGAAGTAATTGAAGGCGTGTGTGATCATGAAGCAACCAGGGTTGAACTGAAATTACTCCACCCAAAATTGAAGAAAATATACAAAACAGCTCTCAACTACAACAAAGCAAACTGGTCATTATTAAATTCTCTGTTTCGCTCCAATCTTCCGGTAGTGCACACCGCTGACATAGAAACCCTCTGGACAGAGTGGAAAAGTATATTCTGGCAGTGTGTACAACAGTGCATTCCACAAGTTAAATTAAATGGCAATCGTCGATCTCCTTGGATTACCAATGAGATTGTACTAATGTTAAAAAAGAGAAATAGATTGCACAAAAAATGGAAACATAACCCTACCCCCACTAATCTCCATAAGTACAAGATCCAACGGAATTTAACAAAAATCACCATTAGAAACAGCCATAGCAATTTCATCTGGAATTTGGGCTCCTCGGACACGAAATCTCTGTGGCGATATATCAGCTCCAGATCAAGAAGCACGCCCTCCACGAATTTCACGTATAATGGCAAAATTTTATCTGAACCCGCGGAGATTGCTCAATCATTTTGCTCCTCCTTCTCTCAGAACTTTTCTTCCTTTACGCCATCACAAAATTATATAATAGATCGAAATATTCCTTTCCCTAAACTTGAATCCATTTATTTCTCCGTTGATGAGGTCTGCAAGTTGTTGTCATCTTTACCCCCCAATTCCGCTACTGGGCCTGATAATATACCCGCAAGAATTCTCAAAACGTGTGCTCAGGCCCTCGCTCCATCCATCTGCACAGTATTTAACACCTCTTTTCAATATGGGAAACTACCATCTGATTGGAAAATCGCCAACGTTGTTCCTGTCCACAAAACTGGTAATAAGGAATCAGTAACCAACTACCGCCCCATATCATTGATATCCATATTGTGTAAGGTAATGGAGCGTCTGCTATCGAGGGAGATGTTGCGTTTCCTGAAAGAGACAGGTTCTCTTAACGAACACCAGCATGGGTTTCTACCTGGACGTTCCTGTACAACGCTACTCACATCAGCTGTGGACGACTGGCAACAAACTTTGGAAAGAATACCAGGCGGTCAAGTGGATCTCGTTACTCTCGATTGGACCAAGGCTTTTGATCAGGTTCCCCATTCACGTCTCCTTGATAAACTGCGCTCCTACAGCTTCGGTGGTAAACTAGTGGGGTGGTTGACTGACTTTTTTACAAACCGGCATCAGAGAGTAGTCTTCCAAGGCGCTCATTCCTCTACTGTTTTGGTCCCATCTGGTGTCCCTCAAGGATCTGTCCTTGGTCCTCTACTTTTCAACATATTCATGTTGGATCTTCCCCATGCAGTCTCCTCAAACATCTACCAATATGCCGACGACACAACCCTCTATCGCAAGATCAAAGACAATAGTGACCTCACCGCCCTGCAGGAGGATCTAAATAACATCAGTGTCTGGTGCAAAATTAACGGCCTGGCTGTCAATTCTTCCAAAAGTAATCTAATCTCCCTAACCCGTAATCGAATTCCAGCGGCCAACCCTTATCACTTTGAAAACACTCCGATTCCCCGTGTGCAGTGCGTCAAACTTCTTGGACTCAACATCACTTCCGACCTGAAATGGAACACCCACACCGACGCAGTGAGGAACCAAGCTGCACGCCAACTGGGTATGCTAAGCAGAAATCTACGTGGTTGCCGTACCAAAGTGAAGAGGACCGCCTACCTGAGTCTAGTACGACCGCTGCTAATTCACGCTTGCCCTTCATGGAGCCCCGGTACCAAGGGAAATATCCTTAAGCTTGAACAGATACAAAATCGTGCCACTAAATTCATTCTTTCGAAAAATTCCCACGTAGACTCTAAAATCAGACGCCAAAAATGTAGCCTTCCATCTATTGAGAACCTATTTGCCCAAATTGATTTGTTATACCTGAGAAAACTTTTTAATAATACAGACTCATCTGCTATTTTAGACAAAATTTCCCTTGGCTACCGATCAGCTCAGAAGGGCCGCGGAGTTACGCTGTACGCCCCACTACCCAGGACTGAGTCGTACAAACTGGGGTTTGTAAATAGATCGGTCTGTGCATGGAACAGCCTACCGTGTTCCCTGAAGGCCAGCAACAATAATGCCGTTCAGTTCAAGAGGAAGCTGCGGCATTATTTGTTCATGAAGTAGGTTGTTCCTCATAAATTATGCCCTGATTCTTTGTTGTGCTAGTGTTTCCAGTGTATCTCCATTTACAATATTTATGTGACCTCTTCTCTTGTTTTCCTGCCTTATCCTATATAAATTTACCATCCCTCTAATGTATACTGTAAATAATTTATCATTGCTCGATTCTCACTAATTGCCATCTTGTGTACATATGTAAATATAACCCAGTATATTTAGTGGGGGCTCTGACGCATCCCGAATGCGAAGTGGGGCTTTGCTCTTTTCAGAGACTCCCTTCAGTGTAATGTAAATATAGTGTAAGGCACTGATGAATAAATATGAAATGAAATGAAACCAAATATACAATTATTTTATGCTCTTACCAAAACAGCACTTTCTTAATTTTTATTGGCTTTTTTTTCGGGGGGGGGCTGGAGCCCCCTCAGCATCCCCCCCCCCCCCCCCCCCCTGTGAGTCGTCCAGTTCCAAAACTCGTTAATCCACTTGTGAATAAGAATCATTTTCATGAGAGACGTTTCTCTGGACTTTGCCTCACGTATCTTTTGTGTTTATTGTTTTCTACTTTTATTCTTTTTGCTTTGTGCTTTTGCTTTTGAATTTTACTTTTTGCTTTTCTTTCTTGGTTTTGGTTTTGTGTTTGTTTTCTGCTTTTGCTTTTTTGAATTTTGCTTTTTGCTTTGGGTTTCTTTTTTTTTTTTTTTTTTTTTTCTGCCTTTACTTTTGTTTTTGAATTTTGCTTTTCGCTTCGTGTTTTTTGTTTGTTTTTCGTTTTATGTTTGTTTTCTGGAAAATCAAAATAAAATAAAACAAAATAAACAAAACAAAAATAAAACAAAACAAAACAAAAACAAAAAATTAATAAAATAAAATAATTAAATAATTTTACGACATGATCCTTATTCACAGCGGCTTCGGTGGAGTAGTTGATAGCATGCTGAAATGCTGTGCCCAAGATAGCGGGTTCAAACCCGGCCGAAGTCGTCGGACTTTTTAAGAGCGTTAAAATCCTTCAGTATGCCTTCCTTCGGCGGGGAAGTAAAGCCGGCGGTCTCATGTCATAGATTTATGGCATGTAAAGGATCCTTCCACAGACTTAACTTGTGTGAAGCTAAATTGTTAGGTTAGATTTCGTCGGAACGCTCTATCCAAGTTCCAACGTTCACCACTAGGTATCATTGATATCTGGTAGCGACAGTTGGAACTACTTGAAATTGAAAGGAACTTGTGGCTCACCCTAAGGGTGTCCGCTGGAAGCAGCTACAGCAAGAAGAACATGTCCTCGGACACTCTCGGCTCTAAAAGCCATACGATAAATAAATTCACAAGTGGATTAAACGAGTTTTGCAACCGGACGACTCGTATGTGTTCAATAATTCTTGTATAATGGTGCTTATTTGTGACAAAATTATGGTGTGCCCAAATCTATTATATAAAACTAAGTGTCCTGACTGACTGACTCATCATCGCCCAGCCAAAACTATTAAAGTTAGTAACGTGAAATTTTGGGAATATTCATTCATTCATTCATTTATTTGCAATGGGGGGAGTGTCCCCCGGAGGCAAATTGGATATACATAACAAATAAATAATTATACATAACAATTCAATAACAATTATACAACAATTAAACTGGAGTATTTACACAAATAGTCAGTCTTTTCTTAAACACACCTATATGTTTGGGAAAAGGCTCTAAGACTGCGGCAGGTAGAGAGTTCCAGTTATCAATGGCACGGTTTACAAAAGAATATTTACCATAATTTGTTCGCTGTGGTCGGCCCTTCACTTTGAAAGGATGATCGCTCCTACCCATGTAAGTGGGCTTTCCCAATCGTTTGCTAAGCTCACCCCATGCTGGTTGATTTGTATACGTGTTGTACATAGCGCAGAGTCTAGATTTCATCCTCCTAGCCTCCAGTGATTCCCACCCAAGTTTCTTTAACATACGGCTCACACTGCTCCTGGGATTAAAGTCACTGAGCACAAATCTAGCGGCCTTTCTTTGTACCATTTCCAACTCATTGATGAGCCCTACTTGATATGGATCCCAAACCGCCGAGGCATATTCCAGAATAGGTCTTACATGTGACAAATAGCCTAATTCTTTAGCAGAGGTACTACTTCCTTTTAATACCCTCATTACAAAGTGCAGGGATTTGTAAGCTTTTGAAACTACACATCCTACATGACTACCCCATTTCATATCATTCCTTACGTGATATGTTCGTTGTAAGTCGAAAACGCCCACTAAGGAAGGGTTTTTGGATATGCAGGTTCTAAAGGGGTGTTAAGGGGGTACACCGGCATTTCATTGAATAACAATATCTCCGGATTGGTTTCATTGGGGGATTTGATACTCGGCATATAAACTCATCATTAAAAATAAGAAGATATGTGTCTGAGGGTTTTTTGATGTGGTGTATATTATGAGGTGAAAGGGGTGAAAAGTGGGGGTTGAAGGATTCCTAACGGAGCGTGTATCCCTTAAACACATAGGCGAGGAATTTGAAACTCAGCGGAAAAAAATCAGCATAAAACATAAGTAAATAGGTGTTTCACGGTTTTTTCATAAATCCAATTTAAGGGGCCCATGGGGAGGGGTGAAATTCTGGGGGAAAAACAGAAAAGAGAATGTCCTAACTCATTGACTGACTGACTCACTCATCAAACTCAGGGGAAAAAATGCTTAAAAAAGTAAATAGTTGTTCGACAGTTTTTTTCATTAATCCAATTTAAGGGGTTCATGGGGAGGGGTGAAATTTTGAAAAAACAAAATTGAAAGAAAATGTCCTGACTCACTCACTCATCATTGCCCAGCCAAAATTATTGAAGTTAGAAACATGACATTTTGGGGATATGTTCATTGTATGTCAAAACCGTCCACTAAGGGAGGATTTTCAGATATTCAGGTTCTAAAGGGGTTAAACCTGCATTTAATTGAATAACAATATCTCCCGATTGGTTTCATTGGGGGATATGATACTCGGCATATAAACTCACCATTAAAAATAGGAAGACATGTGTCTGAGGGTTTTTCGATGTGGTGTGTATTATGAGGTGAAAGGGGTGAAAAGTGGGGGATGAAGAAATCCTAACGGAGCGTGTAAGTCTTAAACGACATAGGCGTGGAATTTGAAATTCAGCGGAAAAAATCAGTTAAAAAAAGAGTAAATAGGTGTTCGACCGTTTTTCTTCATAAATCAAATTTAAGGGGTTCATGGGGAGGGGTGAAATTCTGAAAAAAATAATAGAAAGAAAATGTACTGACTCACTCACTCATCATCGCCCAGAAAAAAATATTGAAGTTGGAAACATGACATTTTGGGGATATGTTCGTTGTATGTCAAAACCGTGCACTAAGGGAGGGTTTTTGGATATTCAGGTTCTAAAGGGATCTTAAGGGGCTTAAACCTGATTTTCATTGAATAACAATGTCTCAAGAGTGGTTTCATTTGTGGATGTGATACTCAGCATATAAACTAATCATTAAAAATAAGCAGACATTTTCTAAGGGTTTTTCGATGTGGTGTTTATTATAAGGTGAAAGGGGTGACAAGTGAGGGTTGAAGGATTCCTAACGGAACGTGTATCTCTTAAACGACATAGGCGAGAAGTTTGAAACTCAGCGGAAGAAAATCAGCTCAATAAATAAGTAAATCGGTGTTCGACTGTTTTTTTAACAAATTCAATATAAGGGGCCAATGGGGTGGGGTGAAATTCTGGAAAAGAAAAGGAGAGAAAGTGTCCTAACTGACTGACAAACTCACTCACTCATCAAACTCAGGGAAAAAGACAGCTTAAAAAATAAATTAATAGGTGTTCGAGCGTTTTTTCATAAATCCAATTTAAGCGGCCCATGGGGAGGAGTGAAATTCTGGTAAAGATTATGTCCTGACTGACTCACTCACTCATCATCGCCCAGCAAAACTATTGAAGTTGAAAACATGACATGTTGGGAATATGTTCGCTGTATGTCGAAAACGTCAACTAAGGAAGGATTTTTGTTTATACGGGTTCTAAAGGGGTGTTAAGGGGGGGGGGGGGTAAACGTGCATTTCATTGAATAACTATATCTCATGAGTTGTTTCTTTGGGGACGTAATATTCGGCATATAAGCTAATCATTAAAAATAAGCAGACATATGCCTAAGGGATTATCGATGTGGTATATATTTTGAGTTGAAAGGGGTGAGAATTTGGAGTTGAAGGATTCTTAACGGAGCGCGTATCTCTGAAACGACGTAGGCGAGAATTTCACCGAAAAAAAAACAGCTTAAAATATAAGTAAATAGGTGTTCGACCTTTTTTTCATGAATCCAATTTAATAGGCCCTTGGAGAGGGGTGAAATTCTGGGGGAACAAAACAGGAAAAAAAGTGTTCTAACTGATTAATACAGTCACTCATCAAACTCAGGGGTGGGGAGAACAGCTTAAAAATAAGTAAATAGGTGTTCGACCGGTTTTTTTTTTCATAAATCCAATTTAAGAGGGGTGAAATTCTGAAAAATAAATGAAAGAAAATGTCCTGACTTGCTCACTCATCATCGCCCAGCCAAAATTATTGAAGTTAGAAACATGAAATTTTTGGGTTATGTTCATTGTAAGTCGAAAACGTCCCTTAGAAATATTTTCGGATATTCAGGTTCTAAAGGGGTGTTAAGGGGGTAGACCAGCATTTAATTGAATATTAATATCTCCCGATTGGTTTCCTTGGGCGATGTGATACTCGGCTTAAAAACTCATCATTAAAAATGAGAAGACACGTGTCTGAGGGTTTTTCGATGTGGTGTATATTATGAGGTGAAAGGGGTGAAAAGTGGAAGTTGAAGGATTCCTAATGGAGCGTGTATCTCTTAAACGACATAGGCGAGGAGTTTGAAACTCAGCGGGAAAAAATCAGCTTAAAAGATAAGTAAATAGGTGTTCGACCGTTTTGTTTTTTTTCATAAATCCAATTTAAGGGGCCCATGGGGAGGGGTGAAATTCTGGGGGGGAACAGGAAAGAAAGTGTCCTAACTGATTGACTGACTCACTCACTCTTCAAACTCAGGGAGAGAAAACTGCTAAAAAAAAGTAAATAAGTGTTCGACAGTTTTCTTTTCATAAATCCAATTTAAGGGGTTTATGGGGAGGGGTGAAATTGTGAAAAAATAATTGAAAGAACATGTCCTGACTCACTCACTCACTCACTCACTCACTCATCATCGCCCAGCCTAAATTATTGAAGTAGGAAACATGACATTTAGGGGATATGTTCGTTGTATGTCAAAACCGTACACTAAGGGAGGATTTTCGGATATTCAGGTTCTAAAGGGGTTTTAAGGGGGTTAAACCTGCTTTCTATTGAATAACAATATCTCACGAGTGGTTTCATTTGTGGATGTGATACTCGGCATATAAACTAATCATTAAAAATAACCACACATGTGTCTAAGGGTTTTTCGATGTGGTGTCTATTATAAGGTGAAAGGGGTGAAAAGTGGGGGTTGAAGGATTCCTAACGGAGCATGTATCTCTTAAACGACATAGGAGATAAGTTTGAAACTCAGCGGAAAAAAAGTAAATCGGTGTTCGACCGTTTTTTTTTCATAAATTCAATTTAAGGGGCCAATGGGGTGGGGTGAATATCTAGAGAAAAAAAAGGAGAGAAAGTGTCCTAACTGACTGACTAACTCACTCACTCATCAAACTCAAGGGGAAAAAGACAACTTAAAAATAAGTTAATAGGCGTTCGAGCGTTTTTTCATCAATCCAATTTAAGGGGCCCAAGGGGGAGGGGTAAAATTCTGGTAAAAATAATTGAAAGAAAATGACCTGACTGACTCGCTCACTCACTCATCATCGCCCAGCGAAAACTATTGAAGTTGGAAATATTAAATTTTGGGAATATATCCGATGTATATCGAAAACGTCAACTAAGGTAGGATTTTTAGCCTATTTTCATTTTATGAAAAAATAGGCTTATGAGATCACCTTTTGTCCGTGTGTGTGTGCGTGTGTGATTCGTGTGTGTGTCCCTAATAAATTATAAACGGCTGGAGCGATTTCAATGAAACTCGGTAAGATCATAGTACCATTTTGGCCAACCCCGACCGTATCCTTCAAATGTTAATATGTCTCACCAATCCAACATGGCGGCTGTGCGAAATATTTCACTGACAATCAGTATCTCCGAAACTATTACCGATATCACTCTGAAATTCTGTACGGTGATAAAGGGAACTACTATAAGTTCAGCTATGAGACTTTCGAAAACCTGGTAACTACAAAACCATCATGGCGGCCAAGCCAAGTTGAGACTTTTAGATAGACTTTTCTCGCGATTTAACCATCCAAACGTAATGAAACAACATGGTACAGTAAATGTCTATACATATTGTAATGCACTGGCGTCTAATTTAGTTCAATTGTTTATATAATCTCAAAATGGCGGTTGTGCAAATATTTCACTGGCATTCAATATCTCCGAAACTATTTATGATATCACCCTGAAATGTTGTAGGGTAATAAAGGGCACTGCTACAAGTTTATCTATGTAACGTTCAAAAACCTGTTAAGTACAAAACGAACATGGCGGCCAAGCGAAGTTGAAACATTTTAATAGACTTTTCTCGTGATTTAACCATCTGAGCGCCGTGAAATGTGGTACAGTAAATGATTATACATTTTTAATGCACTGGTATTTAATTTAGTTCAATTGTTTACATAACCTCAAGATGGCGGCTGTGCGAAATTTTAAAATTAAGTTTTTATTTCTTGTGTGGTAATCATGCGATCTAAGTGAAAGTTTGAATAATGAAGCTACGCAATAATTTTCCTTTAATGGTACATAACTCTATGGCCTATACATATTACAATCCAAAATGGCGAGCATCCGAAATATTTTGACGGTTGTCAATATCAACGAATCTTTTACAACAATCAAACTGATTCTTTTAATGTTCATAGAGACTATAAACATAAGTTTACCTATATGGCTTTCAGTAACCTGGTGAGCACAAATCCAACATGGCGGCGACGCGAAGTATAAATATTTAAATGGAAGTTTCTCGCGATTTAACCATCCGAGTGCAGTGAAACTTGGCACGTTAAATGCTTATACAAATGTTAATCCGCTGGCATCTAATTTATTTCAATTGTTTTCATAATCTCAAGATGGCAGCTGTGCGAAATTTTAAAATCTCGTTTTTACTTCTTCTGTCCTATTCATGCGATTGAAGTCTGAATACCACACGTACACAATAACCTTCATGTAATAGTACATAAATAAAAATCGAACCTGGCGACCATATAATATTTATACGATTCTCAATATCAACGAATCTATCACAACAATCAAACTGAAATTTCGTACGTTGATAGAGGCAATTAACATTAGTAGGATATATGAAAATAGGCTGTATAGTTCTTCACGGAACTACTTGTTGTTTACTTGGGTTCAGAAGAGGTGTAAAGGGGGTAAGCGTGCATTTCATTGAATTACGATATCTCATGAGTTGTTTCTTTGGGGATGTGATATTAGGCATATTGTGCCCAATGGGACACGGCTGACTAGCATCGAACCGGGGTATTTATCACAAGGAAGACCAGGCCCATGATTCTGCGAAGAATCGAACCATTGATCTCTGAGGGGGAACAGCCACAGTGAACCCGAGGAACAATGAGTTATAACTGTATATAATCATAACAGCTTGATTTCACGGCCAGAACGGGAATATTATAGCATTAAAGGTGGATTATTGCAGAAAATACAAGCCTATGTACGTTTAAGATGCTAAGAGCTCAAGAAATCGAGCCAACTTGACAGTTGACAAATCGTGGTTAGCGAGGGGGCGTTACTAGGTGACGCCAAGGAACTATTTTTCGTCGGCACTGGGGGAGCAACCAAAGGTTAATGGCTTTGGGAACCACAATCTTACAAAGCAGAGAAGCGGAGTGGGAGTGGTCGCCCACAGAAATTTATTAATTACGGCCAAATGGAGCAATGAATTGAGATGAAACTTACACCCAGATGCATGTATTCTAGGAAAGATAATTTAGGAGTGTCCACACGCCTAAATTAAAGCCTGCATCTATAAAGGAGCTTATGCACAGACCTAATCCACGGCAGAGTCAGGATTTGTAATGTAGCAGTAGGGGAAGAACCGGAGTAGCATCATGACGCCACGGAAGAAAGCAATTAATTATAATTAATTGGCCGAAGCAATTGCCTGCACGCGAGTGAATTTGGAACCTCCATGAATAGACGAATAAGGATCACACTTCACTTTGTCTGAAAATGTATTAATTTAAGAAGAGAGTCGCTCCTGGAAATCCAGTGAATTACTTTTCATCAGGAAGCTTTATATGGGGGAAGCTGAAGCAGAGAGTCGGTTCTTCTTGACTCAACTCGTGGGGTGACACGATGTCGGATCACGCAAGAAAGTGCGCGGAATTTATAAAGTATTGACGCTCAAGTGTATTAGCAATGAAAAATGAATGGCGCACCATGCAGCTTAATAACAGTAATTCTGCATCATATAATAATTAGTCTACAGCAGACGTATAAGCAACAGTATACGCGAGTATAGAATCAGTACAGCGTAGAGATATTTTAGGATGATGTTTACAGACAATGAACATAACCACAGGAAGTGTTATCATGGGTAAAATAACACATACTATTGTAATGAACACTACAGTTACGGGAACCTGGAAGGCATCACAAGTAGTTGTGATCTAGGATTGAACAACTTTGCAGTAGAGGAGACATAAACTGTAGGTGACGGGAGACGAACACACACGCGAAAGATAGACTTTCAAGGAGACCAGCGGGTGTCAGGAGTTAGCTGCATCGCATCTCTGAGGTCAGGCGATAGTGGGAATCCGATCAAGGATCCGTGTGGGAAAATTGTGTATAAAGTTATATTACAGTGATCGTTAAAAGTGTATGTTTATATGGTAAAAGAATGTGTATTGTGTTAAAGTGAAAATGCCAGTAGTGAAAGATATAATTACCATGTGTAAATTCTATGCAATGTGTCGTGTGAAAAATATCATGATGGCTTAAAGCAAGCATTATGGCGGGCGAATGGCTGTCATGCTGGACTAATCCAGCTAGAATGAAAGTGAGTACAAATTTAATATGTTGATATGATTTAATAGCTCACCATACAACGAATCATTCCCTCAACGATTAAGAATTAACAGTCATTTGTGTACGAGATCACATCCCTCGTATTTTGGTTTAAAAAAATATGGCTTTGAGGATGACAAGCTTACGACCACTCAGGCGTAAGACATTGATGAAAGTAACGGTAACGTTAAATAAATAATAATAATAATAATCTGGGGTCGGTAACAATAATAAATATATAAATCGGCATGTCAGGCCTATAGTACGTGCAAAGTGTGTCATATCTAGTGTAAGAATGCTGTGTTATTGTGAAAAGTAAGAAAGAAAGATAAATATCGAGATAAAGAGAGCTTTTCAGTGTCATTGAAATGTTAAATAAATGTTTTATTATGATATATTCTACAGGGTTGTATTTGAGAGCCATTAAGATACGGTAGTCAATGTATGCCAGTAAATTTATACTTGTTTTGGAGCAACGTAGAACTTTGACTTATGAGTAAATGTATAGAGGACGTGAGTGCTTTAGGAATTGAGTCATCTGTAAGAAATATTGTTTTTAGCCGCGAGAGATTTACGTCAATAAGTTGCGGGGATAATCCGAATATAGTTCGCGCGTTGTCGAATCTAGTCGGCTAATCTTCGAAGCTACGATATAGTATTGCCTTAGAGCATACATGTGCATTCGCAACAGAGTTGGGACAGAGTCTGTCTGTATCCACTGTTAGCAGAGTCTTCGCCACCAGGGATAACTGCTAGGCACCCTAGGTAGGCCAATATATTAATTGATCTGCCCTTAGAGGCAAGACAAATGGTTCTTCGTGTAGGAAACGTGGATTTCCTCTAGTTATATGCATGCCCGTTCAGTGAGATAACAATTTGAAACTCAGCTGAGACGCGCAAAGCCACTGATTACGACCATAGAACGGCGAAGCTATTTCGTGATCCATCCCTTGCCTTGAATAGTAATTAGGAGCCGATATGAGCCCATTAAATACTCTAAGTGTAGGTATTAAATAATTAGATTGCTCAATTCGTAATGACACGATCCAATCAGGGACCTCTAGCACAGCTGCACCATTGAGTGAACACATGGCCGTGCAGGAAGTCGGGCGGGGTAGCAGGTATAATCCACTAACCCGGCAGCCATCTTGCATAGGACGGCCCGTGACAAATCCATTGTTCACGCTAAAGGAAGTCAATAGACCAGATCCTTTTCTTTTAAGATTGTAGTGGGACACTGAAGAATCTCGATATTTCGAAAAGTAATTAACTTGTGCTTGATATGATAGTATCAATTGAATTAGATGCACTGTTTCCATACACATGTAATGTTGGAATGAAGTAATCGGATAACATTTGGCCAAGTTATTCTCCGAGGAGAAACTAACTGCACCAAATAAATAGAAGCATTTTTGTAAAGAGTATTTACCCAGTTCATGCTAATTTATTCATACGGGTAGCGTAATTTGAATGATATGACACGTTTGTAACGATAATGTTTTGACCATAACCAGAAAATCATTGTATGGTGAAGCTATAATAGATCTATAACTATGTGTATTTTGGATGGGAAAGTGTACCACTTCAGCGTTTGAAACTTATGCGAAAGGAATACGATGCGCGGAAAGACAACAAGGCAGAAGCTAATGAATCAATGTTATTTAAAGTAAATCTTCCGTGTAAAATGGATAAATGTTTAATATTTGCATATTTAATGTCATTTAAATGTAATTTGTGTTTGTTGTGTTGTGATATTCAAATTTGTGTTAAATTGTGCCACGTGAAGAACAATATGGACACTCGTAAATGTCAAAGAGTATCAACAATAGGATGTTTAGGATAGACATGAGTGCGGTGGAGCACCAATCTTGATGAGATGAGACTCACAGCTAATTTTGATTTTTGTTGTGGGACGTAAGTGTAAAATATGTTGGTTTTTTTGTGTGTTTTGTGATTTGTTTTGCCATGAAGTAGTACCATTAAATGTTATATTTAAGAATATGTTGTTTCTTTCAAGTAGAGTAGTCACCTGATAAACTCAAATCCTGAATATGTGCTCGTATAGTGGGTTGAACGCCCCATGCCTCGAAAGACCGTGAGTTAGCTGGGATACGAACACATGTTCCATATGATGACGAATGGGTACAATATAAACTAATCATTAAAAATAAGCAGACATATGTCTAAGGGTTTATCGATGTGGTGTATATTATGATGAAAGGGGTGAAAATTGGGGGTTGAAGGATTCTTAACGGAGCGTGTATCTCTTAAACGATATTAGCGAGAAGTTTGAAATTCAGCGGGAAAAAATCAGCTTAAAAAATAAGTAAATAAGTGTTCGACAGTTTTTTTCATACATCCCATTTAAGGGGTTCATGGGGATGGGTGAAATTCTGGGGGGGGGGGGGGAAACAGGAAAGTGTTCTAACTGATTAACTCACTCGCTCATCAAACTCAGGGAGGAAGAACAGCTTAAAAAGAAAAGTAAATAGGTGGTCGACCGTTTTTTGATAAATCCAATTTAAGGGGCCCATGGGGAGGAGTGAAATTCTGGGGAAAGAAGTCCACTAAAGAAGGATTTTTGGATATTCACTCATCATCCCCCAGCCAAACCTATTGCAGTTAGAAACTTGAAATTTTTGGGATATGTTCGTTGTATGTCGAAAACGTCCACTAAGGATGGATTTTTGGATATTCATGTTCTGAAGGGGTGTTAAGGTGGTTAAACTTGCATTTCATTGATTAACAATATCTCACGAGTTGTTTCATTTGGGGATGTGCTATTCGGCATATAAATTAATCAATAAATGTAAGCAGACATATGTCTAAGTGTTTATCGATATGGTGTATCTCTTAAACGATATTAGCGAGAAGTTTGAAATTCAGCGGGAAAAAATCAGCTTAAAAAATAAGTAAATAAGTGTTCGACAGTTTTTTTTCATACATCCCATTTAAGGGGTTCATGGGGATGGGTGAAATTCTCAAAAATAAATGAAAGAAAATGTCCTGACTGACTCAATCACTCATCATCGCCCAGCCAAAATAATTGAAGTTAGAAACATGAAATTTTGGGGATATGTTCGTTGTATGTCGAAAACGTCCACTAAGGGAAGATTTTTGGATATTCAGGTTCTAAAGGGGTGTTAAGGGGGTAAACGTGCATTTCATTGAATAACAATATCTCTCGAGTGGTTTCATTTGGGGATGTGATACTTGGCATATGAACTAATCATAAAAACAAGTAGTTCCGTGAAGAACTATACAGCCTATTTTCATATATCCTGCTCATGTTAATTGTCTCTACCCACATACAAAATTTCAGTTTAATTGCTGTAACAGATTCGTAGATATTGAGAACCGTCTAAAGATTTCATATGGTCGCCAGGATGGATTTTTATTTTTGTTCTATTACATTAAGATTATTGTGTACGTGTGGTATTCAAACTTCAATCGCATTAGAACACAAGAAGTAAAAACGAGATTTTAAAAGTACGCACACCAGCCATCTTGTGATTATGCAAACAATTGAAATAAATTACATGCCAGTGGATCAAAATTTGTATAAGCATTTAACGTGCAACGTTTCACGGCACTCGGATAGTTAATTCGCGAGAAACGTCAATTTAAATATTTATATTTCGCGTCGCCGCCATGTTGGATTTGTGCTCACCAGGTTACTGAAAGTCCTATAGGTGAACATATGTTCATAGTCTCTATGAACATTAAAAAATTCAGTTTGGTTGCTATAAAAGATTCATAGATATTGAGAAACGTCTAAATATTTCGGAAGCTCGCCATTCAAGGACAATTATTGCCTAGCTTCATTATTCAAACTTTCACTTCGATCGCATGATTACGACACAAGAATAAAAACTTAATTTTAAAATCTCGCACAGCCGCCATCTTGAGGTTATGTAAACAATTGAATTAAATTAGATGGCAGTGCATTGCAATCTGCAAAATCATTTACTGTACCACATTTCACTGCGCTCAGAGAGTTAAATCACGAGAAAAGTCTATTAAAATATTTCAAATTCGCTTGGTCGCCATGTTCGTTCTCTATTTTACAGGTTTATGAAATATACATAGGTAAACTTGTATCAGTACCCTTTATCACCGTACAAAATTGCATGATGATATCTGTAATAGGTTCGGAGATATAGAATGTCAGTGAAATATTTCGCACAGCCGCCATTTTGAGGTTATGTAAACAATTGAACTAAATTAGACTCCAGTGCATTACAATGTGTATAAACATTTGATGTACCAAGTTTCATTATGTTTGGATAGTTAAATCGCGAGAAATGTCTATTTAAAAGTCTCAAATTCGCTTGACCGCCATGTTGGTTTTGTAGTCACCAGGTTTTTGAAAGTCTCATAGGTGAACTTCTAGTAGAGCCCTTTATCACCGTACACAATTTCAGGGCGATATCGATAATAGTTTCGGAGATATTGAATGCTAGTGAAATATTTCGCACAGCCGCCATGTTGGATTGGTGAGACGTAACAAAATTTGAAGGGCACGGTCGAGGTCGCCGGGAATAGTGCTATGAACTTACCGAGTTTCATTGAAATCGCTCCAGCCATTTAGATTTTATTAGGGGACACACACACACACCTCACACACACACACACGGACAAAAGGTGATCTCATAAGCCTTTTTTTTTTTTTTTTTTTTTTTTTTTTTTTTTTTTTTTTCAAAATTGAAAATAGGCTAATAAGCTGATATTTGTCTCATGGATTTTCGATGTGGTGTATATTATGAGTGAAAGGGGTGAAAAGTGGGGTTTGAAGGATTCCTAACGGAGCGTGCATCTCTTAAACGACATAGGCGAGAAGTTTGAAAGTCAGAGGAAAACAATCAGCTTTATAATAAATAAATAATTAAATAAATAGGTGTTCGAACGTTTTTTTTTTTCATAAATCAAATTTAAGGGGCCCATGGGGAGGAGTGAAATTCTGGAATAAAAATGTCCACTAAGAAAGGATTTTTGGATATTCACTCTCATCGACCAACCAAAACTATTAAAGTTAGAAGAATGATATTTTGGGGGTGTGTTTGTTGTGTGTCGAAAACGTCTACTAAGGAGGGATTTTTGGATATTGAGGTTCTAAAGGGGTGTTAACGGGGTTAAACCTGCATTTCATTGAATAACAATATGACACGACGATGACGCGAGCGAAGCCGCGGGTACCTGCTAGTGAAATAATAAGGCTGGAGAAGGAAGTAAGAAACATTCAATGAGAAGCTACACAACTATGATATACTTTATATTATTTCAGACACAATGATTAAACCACTTCAACAATATGTATTTCTCAGTTTTGCATCACGAGACTGAGTGGACCCCATTCCAACCTCACACCATTGGCAGAGAACAGACGGCGACAATGTCCAAGTCCATGGCATCCCAAGTCACATTAGGTGATAAGATTAAATAGATCTCAACCACAGATCATCCAATCGTGTACTTTTCCTGTTTACCAATATTTATATGACTGACAAAATGCATTGTTTAATGTTCTAATTAATCTGAGTTTCCTTACAAAATAGAATGAGAAACACAGTTGATATACAACAGAACCAAGCACCCGATCCTTGTTACTACAATTGCAAAAACGAACCCATTTAAAAAATAATAATAATAATGGTTATTAGTAATTATTATTTATAATGAAGATTTGAAAGAATTCGAAATAACCTTGGATGGCTTGCAAAACAAAACAAAAAAAAATAAAAAAAAAGCTGAAAGATATAAAAATAAGATTTCAGGCAAAAATAGACAAACGTAATACCAAAAAAAAGGGTATTTACAGATGAGGAACGCCTGAGAAGATCAGAGCGAATGAAAAGCTACTGGGCGACTCGGAAAGGAAACTTACTGAAAAAGAGGACCAAGAAATGATTGAAGTGGTCCAATGAGGCCGTAAAAACAGAAGAAGAAGAAGAAGAAGTTTATTAAAATACAATTTTATTTAAGTGCGGTTGGTTCTTAAGTTTAGGGGCTGCGACAACGCGGTCATGTAGCCCCGTGTACTTTGGGTGTGTGTAGAATCTGTCTGATAACCGGTGTTAATTGTGATGACTGTATTAGAGTGTGTATCTGTTTTAATTCAATCAAGGACTGCAGAGAGGAGTGCGACAGGCCTCGGCAGCCGGCACAGTCCATATCCTCGCCACTAGATGGGGGCTTCATTCATTCCATTCCTGACCCGGTCGGAGACTGGAAGTAGGCTGTGGATTTTCAAGGACTGCAGACGATCAATTTTCAAGTAGTTCCTACTTTTGCCGCCAAACGCCACCGTCTTCGACTACTAGTTCAGAACTTAGCTACCATACGTCACCTCAGTCGGCTCTTGGCAACGAACGTAGGAATCTAAGAGCGTTGTTTACATTCTTAACCTATACAATTTAGCTTCACACAGGTGTAATTAGTGGAAGGTTCTTTAACATGCCATAAATCTATGAGATGGGACCGCCGGCTTTACTTCCCCTCCGAAGGAAGACATACCGAGGGATTTTTAACGCTCTTAAAAAATCCGACGACTTTGGCTGGATTTGAACCCACGATCTTGAGCATAGAAGCTCAGCGCGCTTCCGAGTACGCCACCGAAGCCGCCTTATTTAAGTGCAAAGCACACATTGTATTAGCACCTAGCAAGAGAAGATCCCCTCTTTGTATAAAGGAAGAAATTGTATTAACCTGCTTTTTATTTATTAATTGTATATGACATACTTTTTTTAAGTGAAATATTTTTTATTATGGTGGTAGAAACCATTTTTCAGTGTTGATTTAGTAAACATAGTGTATTTATTATCCTCATGTACATTTTTTTTTTTCAGGATTAGGGAATAATCAACAAAAACAAAAGTTTAATGCTTTTCAGTCGGTCAACACGATTGTATCCAAATGAGATGGGTTATTCCATAATCCTGAAAAAAATTACATGAGATTAATAAATACACTTGCATGAGCAGTTTTGGTCAAGCGATCATCATCAGATCCATTACACTTAGTATATAAAATCTATGTCTGAAAGTATGGGTGAAAATATTAACAATATGTACACATTTAGTTGAGATAATGATCCACAATTGGCCGGCTGAAGATCATCAAAATTACGTGAACTATTATAATAAATTTTAGTCATGACATGTTTGTGTTAATGATTTGTTTTAAAGGAGGTGTTCGGTATGTGTAAAAAGAAATGTCCAATCAGCTGAAGGACGACTCCATTTGAGCCGAAAACATGTGGTGGTCGTTGATAGCAGAATGACATTGAACCAATGCAAATAGTTTGAAGATTTGAAGAATCTTCCTTGTTTGACGTAACCGTGTGCTCGCTCATGTGATTCTTCTTCTGCCTACTGTGGGCCACGTTGGACAATCAGCCAACTTGCCAAACTCTTCTTCCCCTCACATAATTTCGTCATGCGTTCACTGAGTCTCCTCCTTCTTTCTTCAGACCAGATGACCTTGGTTTTTGAGCTAGGTTTTTCCTGAAATCCTTTACATTTATCAACCTCCCTTCAAAACGGTGATTTGTTGAGAATATCTTCTTGAGTGATACCAACTTCTTTGAGATCTGCTCTTGTTTCCTCAACCCATTTTGTGTTTGACTTTAATTTGCTAATGAAAGTAAATATCCTTTTGGTTAACCTATTGTTGCTCATTCGTGTGAGGTGGCCATAAAATGTAATCCTTCTCTTGCTCATGGGATTATTTATACTCTGGTTTCACTATTTACATTATATTTAGAGCTAGTGAAGTATACTGTACTTCTCAAATCGATGACAATGCCATATACAGTGAGTTCCTCTCATGACTCGTCCGGCCAGCGCACCGAGCTTATCTCCCGTTGACTCAGCACTCCCCGCTCGGCATGCATAGCGATAAGAACAGAACAGCACTTGGCTCACTTTATCCGTGCATGACATGAGATAAGAATTAAAATGAAGAAAGGAAGAATTAATAAACTAAGGTCGTATTGTCCCCGTATATTCTAGAGGCGGTCTGTTGGATATCCGAAGCACCAGCTGGATTTGTAGACCCTGACTGCTCCGGCGCAAAATACCAGTCAAGGATCTACCTCCAACTAGACCCTCGCGAATATACGTGGCGGAAATTACAATACAACTGTGAATTACATGAAAAATACACTTAGCTCGCGGTAGAACACCTACCTTATTCTCGGGGATCTCGTGGTCAGCCTCTCTGGACCTAAAATGGGTTTCACAGTTGCATATCCTTATATCTAAAATAAATTGCGAGGGCACGGCTTCTAATAAAACTAAACGATTTAATAACAAAATGTAAACTGAGGTTAAACATTCACACAATAAAATAAAATAACACACTCCCATTCGCTCATCTCTACACTCACGCCACTGAAAGAACTGCGTTCTATGAACAATATGACAAAATTTGGTGTAGCTTGTGTCCATACATCAAGCTGTACAATGGTTACACACCTCTGTGTATTTACATTCTTCTGGCACGCTCCCAAGCACATATGGGCGCTCGGCGCACGCGATCCCTGCCACGTGTCCGATGACATAACATTCACCGTTGCATTCCCAGTCTAGCTGGTATAAAAAAAAGAAAAAGAGCGAGCCGTGCGGTTCACAACAATTCTCCCCATTTGTGTGGCCTGGCCGAACTATGGCCTTGGCTAGAAACGAGTTTTAAAGAAGTCCTCGCTATTCCAGCCTGGTCCACAAATGTGCTCTCCATAACAATAAAAGCTGTGTTAAAACAAAGCAGATTCACGTCAGACAAAAACGTGAAATGCACGCAAATCCTACATGCTACTCGCATAAAACTTCTACACACACTCTCATTCATACTCTCGCATTGTGACGTCCCAATGGAGTTCATTTCATTCGCACTAAACAAGAAACAAACCACATACAGTCACATACTCATTCATACTCTAACCTCTACGTTAAAAAAAACTATAAACTTCCTATTCCTAACATGTTATACACTCGATTGGCAAATAATAAAGGTTAACACTAAATGAATTTATAATGACGCTTATAGCACCAGCTATAGTCCTTTCAAAGTAATAGCGTCTAATTACACTCGAGCCTGCGCTCTGATCTAGCAGTTATGTCAAATACAGTGGACTGTGATCCGTAAAATCTTCTACATCACCAGAAATAACCACCATCAGTCTCTCCTCTCTGATCTGGTGTCAAAATAGTTTAAATACATTCGACCACTTAAGGTGAAACATATGCTGTTACATATGTGGGCTTAATAATCTCGATAAAAGTATAGCATAACAGCTGTCAACATCAATTTCCCGTTCCAATTTCAACCGTGACCCTTCCTGTCCTCTCTAAATCCCAGGTCGTGTATAACAAAATAAGGAGTACTCTCAACTCACACTTTAATGCCTTTCCAAACCTAGTCATGCCCACGCAATGACTGTACTATAAAATGCGGAACACACCTTCGCAATAACCTCGTATGCCAAACTACATACGGAGATTCATAAAAAAAACACTATCAAAGGGTTATCAACTCCACTTCTTTCAACCTGGCATTCCTACAAAATGGCATAATTTCTCAGCGTTGTCACCACAATCGCTGGTCTCATGAACAATAACAACAATTGTTAAATTATTAATTTATACGTCTTAACGACCTTTGGAATTTACGATACTGACCTCCTCACTTAATACTCTTGAAACGATACTCTGATAAGTATAAACTGTCGTGCATACATTTAATAAAAATATTACATCTCATCTTCACACATCTGGGTTCGACTTTAATCGAGGAAGGAATATTATGTCTACAACGTGACATGATATTACTCCTCGTAAACATTTAATCACAAAATCATATCTATGTGTTTGTGTCCAACAAGAATCTATCACGACGAGGATATCGAACGATAACTACCCTAACGTCGGATGATAATTAATCTTCCAAGAAGATTCTAGCTTCCAATAAATTAAATGACTGAAAGTTCATAGCTTTCTTCAATAAAAACATACAGTTAGTCATATTCGTATTCTCTTCATTCAGAACGAATGTCTATGAGTTCTGACGATAATAATCGTGTCCACGTTAAATGTTTCTTTTCCACAATGTGACATGATATTTCACAATATATCACTACCAAGATCTTCTTTCTTGACGTTTCTTCTCGACGAATAAAATGCCCAAATTAAACTAATAAAAATTAATTTAATGGGTAACATAGACGAAAATGTCTATCACCTGCATTCAGAATGAATACAAAAACGTCGAAAATAAATTACTGTTCCTTGAAGGAAATGACAAAAGCTTGTTCCTCGAACAAGTAAATAATCTCAGTTCAGAAACTGGATTCCTAACAAACGAAGTTAATAGCGTCGCAAGACGATCACTATAATAAATTTCGAAGAATAAAAATGCTATGCATGGAGTACATAAATACTGTATCGAAATATGGATAAAGGATTTGCTCAGAAAATGTCACTACAAGCTCTAACTACAAGGTTAGTGAACACTGCTACCTGGTCTCGAAGTCTAGAAGATCAAGATACAGTATAACAAAATACTCGAATGTTACATCTCCCAAAGATCTGGGCTGGATCCTAGCTCGTCTCCACGAACTCGTGACCTCAGGAAAGGAACGAATTCCCCCACTGGAAACAGCAAGCTCCGACCGGAATCGAACTGCGGGCCTCCAATCATCATCTTCATTTTGACCGGGATAACCCTGGACCTCTTGATAATCTTGATGTTCTTCTATCTCCGTCACAGCACAGTCTCATCATAACAGTGAGTAGCGTCGAAAGTTCTGCTTTCCAATAGGAATCTCTGTTTCGCGGGCTTATAGGTCGTGTTCCAAGGACATTTTGTCGTCCTGACGTTTCGCTGAATACTGCGTTCAGCATGTTCACAGGTTACATTAAGCCCGCGAAACAGAGATTCCTATTTCAACGCCGGTCGTGAAAGTCTAAATTTCTGCTTTCCACTTCAAAAGGCATTTGAAGAGAAAGTCTTGGACCTCACTCGTATAACGAACATTCATGTAGATGGAATCTGAACATCGTTCTGTAGTCTCTGATGTTAATGTTGAGCTCATGTTTGACAAGAATACACTAGAATAGATTTGTGCATCAAGTCTCATGATTGCTCACTAAATAGACATTCACGAACAGTCTCCTCTAACGAAGCTCCATCGCTGACTATATTGCTTCTATCTGCCTATACTCCTGGCGCACATAATAATTTAGTCCATAATAACCTTCATAATGCTAGACTGAATCTTGTTCTTCACTATGGAACACATCTCCATCCTAAGTGTTGTAATACAGTTCCACACAAGCAATATTAATATGCACTCGTACTCACGGGTGGCTGTCGCCTGAGCTGCAGTCGCTCGGACAAAGTGTCGTATCGCGCTGGAAAGAAACACTTTTCTCGCGCTTCACAAAACTGCTGATAATCGCTGAAATACTTCTCTCAAACTTCTGAAAGTTTGTAATATACAACATCTGCTAGTCAGCTACAATATGAAGTTGAAATAAATTCTCTGAAGCCGATTAGACCGAAGTGATTGCGGTATATGTGATCCTCGCAACTTCACCTAGATTCAAGGCCCGGTCGTCTCCTAATTCCGCCCTTGCTTATGCCTTGTCTCCACGAGTCACCTTCTACAAGACCGGTGAAACAGTCGGAACTCCTTTCTCTCCCAATTGCACACGTCTGACCTCTTCGACGTTCAGATACACAAGAGCCCCGGTGCTTGGCGTCTCCCCTCCAAGTCTACCGATCTTAGCCGCCTTTTCGAGTTCCCTCTCGAATTCACGCGGGCTCTAGCAAATCGCTTATTTCTTCCAATAGCGACCTGCTATTGACTTATAAAATATTTCCAATATTTTATTATCATATTCTTCTCTTTTCCAATATATAAATTCATTCTCTAAGGGCTTAAATGAATTAAATATCCATAAATATTTAGTTGCTGGAACTCCCGTCTTCTCTAAAACTTCTTCCTATTGGCTGTAAGCTCATATCCAATGGGATAATTTATAATAATATTTAAACAAATCCTGGGAATATTCGCTCTTGCTAGGTCGATTCCAAGCTTCTAGAAACTTCCATTGCGCAATACAATCACGTGACGGAATTTCCCTCCTAGCTCGACGTCGCCTCACGACTGGTTTCTGCGAAGTTCCAGCCATCATATTCCTTGGTTAAATTTTACCATGGGCTTCAAAAAAAAATGTATTATTCCCATTTTCATCCCTTATAATTCATTTTACGGGGACAGTACCTTATGACAGAAGCAGGCCCGACGAGAGGGTGGGGCAAACGGGGCTGTAGCCCTGGGGCCCGGACTTGCTGAGGGGCCCGGGGTGGTAGAAGAGCCCAAATAAACAATTTTCCTGAACTTAATTTCTAAATATGTTTGAATTCTTTTGACAAGGCTATATTATTTAATGTAACAGCAACTAGTGAATAGTCTGGAAAACGACATAAGGAAAATGAATGTTATAATAACCGTGATGTTTTTAGCTTCTCTTTCAGGGAAATGGTATAGTTCCCAGAGTTATTAATTTAATGCATGACATATTGAAATTAAAGAGTTCCTATACGGTGAAAAATTTATAATTTCAGTATTTGAAAAATCGATTTTCTTAGTATGGTCTTGAAATGCCTCCTTGTGGTGAGCATACACAGTTATACACAACAAAAATGACTAAGGGCCACATTAATCAAAAAATTCATCTCGGCACGCCGGAAGGCGGAGGTAGATTTCACCGGGCAAACTAGGGGATAGGCAAATAGGCAAAATATGCAGGTTTTCGTAGGAGGATGAGACCTCATTTATTGCGAGAAAGTATTTTACAATTGGAGGTTAGTTAACATTTTGTCGTCTTTCTATGCACATTTTTAACATTTTACTGTCTTATGGGGATGGTAACCTTCTTGTCATTTGGGGTTCATTTTTATACTTGTGATCACACTGTCCTTATGCAAGGTTTGGAACTAATGTGTAACTATCTAACAGTCTGTTACTTCTTCACGCAAAATTTTATCTCCCGCAGAGATGTTGGTTAGTTCCTCAGTTTAGGGACTGCGACAAGGTGGTCATGCAACCCCGTGTACATTGGGTGTGTGTAGAATCTGTCTGATAAACGGTGTTATTTGTGATGACTGTATTAGTCTGTAATTCAGGTAAGGTCTGCAGACGGTCAATTTTAAGTAGTAGTACCTAATTTTGTACCAAATACTAACGTCAACGACACCTAGCTGTGAACTTGGCCGCTAGATGCCACCGCAACCAGCAACTTGCAACGAACGTTGTAACTTCCCCTCCGAATGAAAGCATGCTGACGGATTTTTAGCGCTCTTAGAAAATCCGGCGACTTTGGCCGGCTTTGAACCAGCGACCTTAGGCATAGAAGTTCAGCATGCTACCAGGTAGCCGCTTCCCTAATAGTCAGATGGAACAAGGAGTTCCGGAACGAACTAAAGAGCCTACTTTTCTTAAAATTAAGATTCATGCCATAGATTAATCTACAGTATAAGAACCTATCTAGAATAATGACGAAATTAAGTGGGTAATATCGAAATGTCTTAATTAGTTCGAAATAAGGTATACTATGCATAATGTAGCCTAATAGAGCAATACAGTTGGCAGCTCTGGTGACTGAGTATATCCTTACTTCCATCTCCTAGGGTACAGAATACAAAATGTGGTTGAAGTTCAAAGGACGTTACATGGATTTAGACATTGGATTTATTAGTACACGTAAAAGCATGTTGGCAACAATGTCATGCGAGTGCTGGTCAGAAATAATCTGAAATATTATATCTTTTTGTACCAATTTTGGATGAAATCCATTTGTTGGTATAGAAGTTACATGTATTTAAAAATTGGTCCTATCAGCAGGCTTAGAATCATGTTGGTAGAACTGACGTATATAGGTTACTCCAAATTAATGTAAAATGTCAGGTAATTTACGTGTGCATAGTTTAAACCTTTTGGCTTGCATACTTTCAGATATATTGGTATTTGGATAAAATAATAGAGATAACATTTATTGACAGTTGGCAGCCCTGGTGGCTCTTAAGAATACACTCAGTCATACCTGTTTATGTACACATATTACATACAAAATTTGGTTGAAATCCAATTGATAGTGTAGAAGTTATATGCATTTAAATATTGGACTTATCAGAAGGCTTAAAAATATTTTGGCAACGCTGTCATGTATCGCCACCTGGAAATTAAACTGAAATAGTATTATCTTCATGTGTGCCAATTTTATAATAGCTCCCATGTATACCTTCCAAGATATCCAACATGGAGCTCAAATTTCTAGTGCGTTTTTTTTAGCAGTTGGTAGCACTGGCATCTTTTTCAAATATGGGCCTGAGATATTCCGGTATACAACTTTACTCATACTAAATTTGGTTTCGATTGCTGCAGCCGTTTAGGAGTTGATAGCGGGGGGGGGGGGGACACACACACACACACACACACAGCCAGACAGACAGAAAGACAGACACATTTTCCCGGATCGATCTCATAAGTCTACTTTTTCCTCATTTTTGGAAAGTGTGAAAAGTAGGCTAAAAATGAATGTGATCTTGTCAATGGCGTTGTCTTGGCAACCTCTGATAGATCATCCCTTATCAATTTAAAAGCGTTGTTATGGTAACATCTGATGGCACTTGGCATTTTTTTAAATTCCGAAATCATTTTTCTCATCCCTTGGCGTAATGGTGGGTCATATCAAAAATTCTTTCAGACAAAAGTTTTAGGTAATTATTAGGGGAATATTTTCCATTTTGTACGGTTTTGATATTGTGCCTATTGAGAGAGATATGATTAATGTTTCCCGAAAAACCCACTTTTTTCCACCCCTTTGGTCAATGGTTGGTGCTATCAAAAAACTTATTTGACATAAATTTTTGGCACTTATCCGACACATATTATGAACTTTGAATGGATTCGGTATTTCACGTATTAAGAGAGTTATAGCGAAATTTCACTTTTTCGAAAAAAGCCCCCCATTTTCACCCCATTCGACCGATTTTGCCCATTAACGATCTCGATCGAGATTTTATAGGGATACATATTATGTAAAAAATTCAAAGTGATCGGTACAAAATTACGGCAGTTATCGTGTCCACAAGAAACTGATATATATATAGATACATATATACATAAATTATATATAAACTTTTGAACTGACGGTGGTTTTGGGGTCTGGGGGATGTGAAACGCGAAGATATGTCGAAATTTTCTGGAAGTCGAAACATGGTACCCATTGCAATAGTTAGCTTTCTAATGAAATCTACCTAAAACAGTAAAGTTGTCATGGCAACCTCTCTTGGCACTTGGCATTTTCTTATCATTTAAATCATTTTGCTCACCCCGTGGCGTAATGGTGGGTCATATCAAAAATTCTTTCAGACAAAAGTTTTAGGTAATTATTGGAGGAATATTGTCTATTTTGTACGGTTTTGATATTGTGCCTATTAAGAGAGATATGATTAATGTTTCCCGAAAAACCCACTTTTTTCCACCCCTTTGGTCAATGGTTGGTGCTATCAAAAAACTTATTTGACATAAATTTTTGGCACTTATCCGACACATATTATGAACTTTAAATGGATTCGATATTTCACGTATTAAGAGAGTTATAGCGAAATTTCACTTTTTCGAAAAAAGCCCCCCATTTTCACCCCCTTCGACCGATTTTGCCCATTAACGAACTCGACCGAGATTTTATAGGGATACATATTATGTAAAAAATTCAAAGTGATTGGTAAACAATTACGGCAGTTATCGTGTCCACAAGAAACTGATATATATATATATATATATGTATAGATAGATAGATACATATATACATAAATTATATATAAACTTTTGAACTGACGGTGGTTTTGGGTTCTGGGGGATGTGAAACGCGAAGATATGTCGAAATTTTCCGGAAGTCGAAACATGGGACCCATTGCAATAGTTAGCTTTTTAATGAAATCTACCTAATTTGGAAGTAAAATAAAACAATGGGAGACAATAATAAAGGTCTGACTGACGAAATAGCAGGAAAACTCATATTTAATTAGTCAGCCTATACCAAATTACAGAGTTTTTAGGGGAAGGTTTGATACCTCCAGGTAAATGTCACGAGACGAATAAGAAGTATGGGGCCCGGAAGTTCTAGCCCTGGGGCCCGCGGTCGCTCTCTACGGCCCTGGACAGAAGATGTTCTAATCTTTCAGAGATTTCATTTACTTTTTCCTCATTAAGTACACGTTTTTTAACACTTCGCTTCTTATTGAGTAAAGAACCAGTTCCTCTCAATTTGTTTACGAGATTCCGCACAATATCTCTATGTGGAGAGCGTACACCTGGAAAATGTGTTATGAAACGTTTAACGACTTCCCTGCAAGACTCTGTTTTCACATAATTATCGTACATAAATACCCTTTCCTCTACCGTGTACACACATGGAGGCATTATGAGAATTATACCCCAAGTAACACTTCACAACTCGAGAACAGTTGGAGCGACAGATCAACACCAACTTAATACACGTTATAAGCACAGACCAGAACTGGGAAGTGCGCGCTGTGTAACAGGAAGTGATAAGCTCGATGCGCTGGCCGGCCGAGTTATGAGAGGAACTCACTATACTTGTTTTGTGCCGACCTGCAGTGGAAATAGAGCAAAATTGGCAGTGTTTTACTTCCCTAAGGACCTGAGCTTCAGTAGAAGTAGATACAGAGATTCAGGAAAGATTTTGATCTTACATATCCTAGAAATACTATATTATCTTATCTTGTTTCTAACCTACATCCTGACTTACCTCACAGTTTGGGATTGTATATAAATACAGGGAGTCCTTTTTAACATTTCGCTTTCCAGGCCGCAACCTGTCAGACCATAAGGCGCATGTCAATAGCAGGCGTTGATGGGTTACACAGCTGCAGACGGAAGCTCAGTGTCCTACAGCAGTTCAGTAATAACTCAACTAGGTGTGTAGCTGTGTTGTAAGGTTTATTTTTGTAATGGTCAAGTATACTATAGCATAGCCCAGAGAAAATTCCTGGTCAAGTGTTATTTGTATAAGAAGAAACCAGTTAAAAGGTGCCTTCGAAAATTCAGCAGACAGTTTCCGCGTTTTACTGTACCATCAAAGCGTTACGTACAACTACTCATTCATAAGGGGTATAATAGCGGTTCCGTACATAAGAAAAAACAGTGAAGGAGGACAGCTCTAGGTTAGGCGATATACAGGCAAGACTGCAAGTCAGTCGCTTCGAAGATTATCTCAGGAAACTGGTATTTCATGTAGTTCAGCTCATAATGCAACAAACTTATTACATTTACAATCTTACCGGTCTTATTCAGTCCATAACATACAGCCTGCAGATTTCGTTGCAAGAATACGATTTTGCAATTGGCTAATCAATGGCGACCACGATGGTATCGTAGATCCGAACTTTCTTTTTATGAGTGACGAGGCGTGGTTCCATTCGAGCGGACATGTCAATTCACAAAATAATAGGATCTGGGATAGAGAGAACGGGAACATTTTACACCCAAGATCTCTGCATGATGTGAAGATGGGTGTATGGTGCACTGTTAGTGCCCGACGAATTATCGGTACTTTTTGAAGAAACAGTTACCTCCAACTGATATATTCACAATATTCTCACACCATTTTTGCCAAACTAACTGAAGAAGAGAAAAGATACTGTTATTTCCAGCAGAATAGTGCGACAGCCCACACAGTGCATAGGGCTATCTATGCTGAGGTAACATGAAGTGTTCCATGATCATCAAATCATCAGTAAAGGCTTATGGCTCCTCCCCCGTACGCCGATTTAAGCATATGCGACTTTTATCCATGGGCAAATCTTACAGGTAAAATTCAGCAATTCTTCTAGGTTTGTGCCGTGTTTTGTGTGGGGTTTCGCCTAGGACACCAAGCTGGCTCATCGGCGGGCTCTTGGTGTCCCCGCCCGGACCCCCACTGGAGTAGTGAACTGCGCGCCACCTCCCTTTATATAAGGTGCAACTGCACCTCTTGACTGTGAGAACTAATAGCCCAAGCAGCCTCAACCTCCCTATGAAAGCTTTCACGGCCAGTGAATTAAAACCCCAGTGGGGGTCCGGGCGGGGACACCAAGAGCCCGCCATTGTGCCAGCTTGGTGTCCTAGGCGAAACCGCGCACAAGACACGGCACAAACCTAGAAGAATTGCTGAGTTTTAATTCACTGGCCGTGAAAGCCAATATACCATCTTCTTAAAGGTAAAGTTTACCGGAATAATCCTTGAACTGCAGAAAATTTGAGGGACAAAATTAGGAACACGATGCGTTCCATCAGTGTTCATGAACTGCAAAGAGTATTTCGAAATCTCATTACAAGATGTGAAGCTTGCATTGCGGCTCAAGGAGATCACTTC
This sequence comes from Meconema thalassinum, assembly GCA_946902985.2. Taxonomy (NCBI): domain Eukaryota; kingdom Metazoa; phylum Arthropoda; class Insecta; order Orthoptera; family Tettigoniidae; genus Meconema; species Meconema thalassinum. The sequence goes on along the minus strand of OY714911.1, from coordinate 9,522,436 downwards.
CAACATCTTCTGTAAATACTGGTGAGTTCAGTTTCATTTACTAGTTTATTTGTTGGTTTTATTTTTTCTTCTGAGTACATACAGCTGATGAGTTTCAGTTTCATTTAGTTTTTATAGGCATAATCGTGCTGCTTATTTGAACCAATAACGTCTGCTCACCCTTGCTGGCCCTTGCGGCCACTGTGCTGACTGTCTCCGCTTGCAGATGCTCCTAATCCTCGGTACTCGTCACAAAGTATTTAAAAGGACTCCCTGTATAATAAGGTGGTGTTAATTATTATTAAATTCATATGTGTAGGTTTGGTAAAGATTCCTTTCCAGAAAATATAAATTCCATGTACAGAATTTTATTTCGCTATTTAGTAAATAATAGATAGTAGAACACTAAAATTGTGACAAGCACAACAGATTACCTGGCCGACATATAAGAAACAGTCTCCTTCGATTAATGATAAACTTCAACATTATTTCTCCGTCGTTAAGCCAGAAGCAACATATGCAAGTGAAACCTTATTTAAACTAAACACCCGATCAACAACTGACAAACTACAGAAGGTTGATAGACGGATTCTTCGGACAATATTCAATAAAAAGCACCAGATTCAGGGCCAGTGGAGACTGTTGCCTAATTCAATACTTTATAAGGAAAATGAATCTATCATTGACACGATGCGAAAACGAAGGATTGCGTTTTTTGGACACATATCCCGCTTGCCATATACTAGACTCCTGAAACAACTTTTTGACTTCTTTTGGAACAGTAAAACAAAAATCACATGGTGTAAAGAAATACAAATGGATTTAGACGAATTGAAAATAACTCGACATCATATTAAACATAGAGAGGAGAAACGGCTTCTGAATAACAAATACACTCGACTAACATTCAAAATTTCACAGCATAAGCAATATGTTATATCAGCAGAAGAACGAGCTGCAAGATCTTCCAGAATGAAGAAGTATTGGGAAAGAAAAAATTATCAAGAATTAAGAGCTGAACTTAGTATTTGAAGACTTTGTATATAAGGTTTGATTTTTGGTGCTCCAATGTGGGCGTAAACAGTGTAAATAAATAAATAAATAATAAAAATAATTAATTGTTAACATTTACACTTATTTGGGAAGTGTAGTCACCAGTCACAACAGATGTAGTAAAGGGCTCGCAAAACAGGCACTCAATAATAAGAACAAGTAGTTCCGTGACGAACTATAGTCAAGCCATCATTACTTCCGACTTGACGTTTCAGTGCTAGACTAGAGTTTCGTTCGCTAAATCGCGACATCACGAACGAAACTCAATTTGTCGTGATATATTGATTTGAATGGCTGCCTGTGATTGGCTAGTTAAAGTGATTTCCCTTCTGACCGCTAGATAACTCTAGGGTAACACTGAAACGCCAAGTCGTAAGTAATGATGGCTTTACTACAGTGAGTTCCTCTCATGACTCGTCCGGCCAGCGCACCGAGCTTATCTCCCGTTGACTCATCACTCCCGCTCGGCATAGCATAGCATAGCAATAAGAACAGAACAGCACTTGGCTCACCTTATCCGTGCATGACATGAGATAACAATTAAAATGAAGAAAATAAGAATTAATAAACTAAGGTCGTACCTTATGACAGGAGATGTTGGAAATGTTCTCCTCCTACATCCACACACTTCCGGCATCGTCTTAGGAAACTCCAATTCACACGCGTAAGTTCGTCTTCCGTCATTGAGGCTATTTCTCTCCGGATATGTTCGTTCAGTTCGTCCAACGTGTGAGGGTTTCTTGCATACACTTTATTCTTTAAGTGCCCCCATAAGCAAAAGTCACAAACTGTTAAATCTGGGGACCGTGACGGCCATAAGTCCGTACTAATAACACGGTCTTCAAAAATTTCGTCAATTAGGTTTAATGTGTCATGAGCTGTATGTGCGGTGGCAGAGTCTTGCTGAAAATATCCACTTCGACAGTCAGTGTCAGTCAGTTCATCAAAAAATGGTTTTAGTATATTATCCCTGTATCTTCGTGCATTTGTGCCCTGAAAAAATATAGGTCCTATAATTCTGTATCCATTCACTGCGCACCATACTCCAACCCGTCTGTCATGAAGAGGAATTTCGTATATGTGATGGGGGTTTTCTGTACTCTAATATCTGTTATTCTGCATTGAAACATAACCGTGTAAATGGAACCAAGCTTCGTCTGAGAAAAATATTAAGCGTGAATCAATTGTTTCATCATGAACGTTTCGTAACATCCAATTACAAAATCGTACCCTCTTATCATGATCACGTGGATGCAGTTCGTGTACTACAGTAATCTTGTATGGCTTCAGTTTCAACATTTTCGTAGCCCGCCATGCTGAGGTCTTCGAAACCCCGGCTTCTTGTCCAAGTCGTCTCAGGGAATTTGTAGGCGTATGTTCTAATATTTCTGAGATTTCATTTACTTTTTCCTCATTAAGTATACGTTTTTTAACACTTCGCTTCTTATCGAGTAAAGAACCAGTTCCTCTCAATTTGTTTACGAGATTCCGCATGGTATCTCTATGTGGAGAGCGTACACCTGGAAAATGTGTTATGAAACATCTAACGACTTCCCTGCAAGACTCTGTTTTCACATAATTATCGTACATAAATACCCTTTCCTCTACCGTGTACACACGTGGAGGCATTATGAGAATTATACCCCAAGTAACACTTCACAACTCGAGAACAGTTGGAGCAACAGATCAACACTAACTTAATACACGTTATAAGCACAGACCAGAACTGGGAAGTGCGTGCTGTGTAACAGGAGTGATCAGTCAATGCGAGGCAGATAAGCTCGATACACTGGCCGGACGAGTTATGAGAGGAACTCACTGTATAAAGAGCCTACTTTCCTTAGAAGCTAAGATGCCAATGATTAATCTATATATACTTATATAAAATAATTACAAAATTAAGTGGTAATACTAACATTTCTAATTAGTTCGAAATACACTTGCAATAGAGCATTACTGTGCAGCCCTGGTGACTCAGAATATATTCTTAGTTCCATCTCGTAAGATACAGAATACACATACAAAATGTTGTTGAAGTCCAAAGCATAGTAATGCCGTGACATGCAGTTAAGACAATGGATCTATCAGCGCGCGTAAAATCATGTTGGCAACGGTGCCATGTATGTGTTCCTCCGAATTAATCTGAAATATTATTATCTATTATTAAGCCAATTTTGGATGAAATCCATTTTGTTAGTATAGAAGTTACATGTTTTCAAAAACAAGAAATGCGTATAATTACAGGATGTATTCGGAGCATGAACACACTTTGGCTGCCTGTCCTCGGCAACATTCCTCCTCCAGCCTTGAGAAGAGGCACCCTTAAAGACATGAAAGAAAATTCAGCAGAATCCCTATTTGCCCATTCATCAAGATATTGTTACGTACCGCCGCGAACCGGCAGGAGACTTTCGGGTGAGCGACAGTGTGACAGACCAAAGCAGCTGTCTCGTTGGCCTTGGGCCGAACCATTAGCCGGAGAGAGAAAGTTACCACATCCTCCCGGCCCCTCCCACCGGCAGACACATTAGCGGGACATCTGTGAGTCATCGCGGGCGGGCCAGAATATACGTGAAAAGTCTGGACTTAGAACCATCGAGAACAGACTAAATGCGGCAATAGGTTGTCACATTTCGAACTTTCCAGGCCAGGGACTGATCCCATATAAACCAGCGAGCCGCGGCGAGGAGGCAGTGTGTATTGGAGTGTATTGGGGAGTGTGTATTGCAGTGTGTATTGGACAGTATTGGTCAGTGCTAGTGTGTACTGAAGTGTTGTCGAGTGAGTGCGTACGGAGCAGTACAGCGATTATTACTGGACGTCTACAATAACAGAGAGGAAGCCTTTCTGCCAAGGTGCAACTTTGAGTCAAGACTGAGTGCTTGGACGTGTCGCGGTGCTTCGTGGAATACGTGGTCGTGGGATCGACACGGGACGAGCAAGAGCGCACAACGAGCAGCAAGAGGACTCTGGAAGTAAGTGAAGTGGCAGTGGCAAGGCTGTAGAGTACCTGTGTAGACTGTACGTGTGAGTGTAAGCTGGAACACTGTAACGCCTCACGGACAGGGAGAGCATAAATAGCGAGGACAGTGGTAGATTGTAAATGTGGAAACTAATAGTGACTAGTAGTGTTTTCTGAGGTTAGACTCAGTGTGTGTGTATGTGTGCACGGTGTATGTTTGTGGTCTGCAATAAAATTATATTTCGTTAAAGGAACAATTGTGTTTGTGCTTTCGCCCACCGTAATCCAGTTAACAAAAGTGCCACTAGGGGGTGGCACGTAACAACTGGTGTCAGAAGCCGGATTACGAACCCAAGCAAGCACAACACCTGAACGTCCTAGGTTCAAAATCGTGCAGGTCTTTGTATCACAGTTCATTATTCTCCTGCGAGTGCATGCCCGTCACAAGTCAGACAAATAAAATGGATGCGCAAATACAACTGCTGCTAGAAAAGTTAACTTCCAAGATAGAGGATGTGGAAAAGAAAATGACAGAACATTTCGAAAAAGTGGGTAAGGAAATGACGGAACATTTTGAAAACCTGGGAAAGAAAATGGTGATATATTCGGAAAATTTGGAAAAGAAAATTGGGGAAAGTTCTGAAAATTCTGAAAAGAAAATGGAGCAGGGAACTAGTCACGACGAGCTGAAATATGACCTGAAATCAAGACCGGAGTATAACAAGCTTGGAGGTGATATGGAGAGTGGGGCGGCCGAAGACGCTGATGGCCAAGACAAACAGTTCGTGAAGTCCGGAGTTCGGAATGCACAGCGAGTCAGCGACGAGCAACTGGGAAGCGTCACGGGCATGGAAATCGGGCCAAGGCTTAGCAGCTCTGATGGCAGGAACAGTGTTACGAGTGTGAGGACGCCGCACGTCGATGAGACTACATCATGGCAGATCTGCGGGACCGGGTTCGACACTGTGGTGGACCATGCCAGGTGTACGTTGGAGGACGTAGCCGTTCAGCTCACCACAGGACTTCGCATGGTGGAAGTGCTACACAACGTCCGGACGGTGACTGGGTACAACGGGATCGTCGCGACGCTGGAGGAGCATCGTGGGGACTACCAGCTACCTGCCATGTACCACCTACGGCTAGAAGGGAGGAACGGGCGCGCGAGTAAGTCAATTGAAGAGCTCGCGCTGGCTAGCTCGCCTCCCGAGCACGTGCACCGAGAGGCGGCGAACATCTTCGTGGATGGGCATCGCGACGCCATGGTACGTGAGTATTCGATGCTCAGTAAAAGGCGCTACCCGCGGCAGGTAAAGACCATCGCGTTGGGAATGGCGGTGACGAGGAGGACAACATGGGTAACGCCACCGAGGAGGAGTGACGCCGCCGGAGACGAAGAGGCAGTGGAGGTTGGCTACCCTCCACCAAAGCGGCGTAAACCATCACCGGGACGCCGTTGCAGTAGGAAAGCCACCTGTTGGCTACGGTGTGAAAGGGGCCATCTAATGAGCAGCTGTCGGCAAGGAACAGCCTCACGGTTAGAAAATCGAGTGAGGGCCAGGGCCAGCCAAAACAGGGGCTTGTCAGCGCCGTCAATGCCACCCCTTCGGACCTCGGACGGCCTTTACGACGAACAACTCGAGGCGAGTTGCTTTAAAGAGGGGAGCAGTGTTACGTACCGCCGCGAACCGGCAGGAGACTTTCGGGTGAGCGACAGTGTGACAGACCAAAGCAGCTGTCTCGTTGGCCTTGGGCCGAACCATCAGCCGGAGAGAGAAAGTTACCACATCCTCCCGGCCCCTCCCACCGGCAGACACAATAGCGGGACATCTGTGAGTCATCGCGGGCGGGCCAGAATATACGTGAAAATTCTGGACTTAGAACCATCGAGAACAGACTAAATGCGGCAATAGGTTGTCACATTTCGAACTTTCCAGGCCAGGGACTGATCCCATACAAACCAGCGAGCCGCGGCGAGGAGGCAGTGTGTATTGGAGTGTATTGGGGAGTGTGTATTGCAGTGTGTATTGGACAGTATTGGTCAGTGCTAGTGTGTACTGAAGTGTTGTCGAGTGAGTGCGTACGGAGCAGTACAGCGATTATTACTGGACGTCTACGGTAACAGAGAGGAAGCCTTTCTGCCAAGGTGCAACTTGGAGTCAAGACTGAGTGCTTGGACGTGTCGCGGTGCTTCGTGGAATACGTGGTCGTGGGATCGACACGGGACGAGCAAGAGCGCACAAGGAGCAGCAAGAGGACTCGGGAAGTAAGTGAAGTGGCAGTGGCAAGGCTGTAGAGTACCTGTGTAGACTGTACGTGTGAGTGTAAGCTGGAACACTGTAACGCCTCACGGACAGGGAGAGCATAAATAGAGAGGACAGTGGTAGATTGTAAATGTGGAAACTAATAGTGACTAGTAGTGTTTTCTGAGGTTAGACTCAGTGTGTGTGCACGGTGTATGTTCGTGGGCTGCAATAAAATTATATTTCGTTAAAGGAACAATTAGCCTCCGTGGCTTAGGCGGCAGCCTCTCACCGCTGGGTCCGTGGTTCAAATCCCGGTCACTCCATGTGAGATCTGTGCTGGACAAAACGGAGGCAGACAGGTTTTTCTCTGGGTACTCCGGTTTTCCCTGTCACAATTTCATTCCAGCAACACTCTTCACTATCATTTCATTTCATCTGTCATTCATTTAATCATTGCCCCAGAGGAGTGCGACAGGCTTCGGCAGCCGGCACACTTCATATCCTCGCCGCTAGATGGGGGCTTCATTCATACTATTCCTGACCCGGTCGGAGACTGGAAGCAGGCTGTGGATTTTTTCAAAGGAACAATTGTGTTTGTGCTTTCGCCCACCGTAATCCAGTTAACAAAAGTGCCACTAGGGGGTGGCACGTAACAATATTACACAAATAGTACCATACCAACAAGCCTCCGTGGCTTAGGCGGCAGCACGCCGGCCTCTCACCACTGGGTCCGTGGTTCAAATCCCGGTCACTCCATGTGAGATCTGTGCTGGACAAAACGGAGGCAGACAGGTTTTTCTCCGGGTACTCCGGTTTTCCCTGTCAAAATTTCATTCCAGCAACACTCTCCACTATCATTTCATTTCATCTGTCATTCATTTAATCATTGCCCCAGAGGAGTGCGTCAGGCCTCGGCAGCCGGCACGGTCCATATCCTCGCCGCTAGATGAGGGCTTCATTCATTCCATTCCTGACCCAGTCGGAGACTGGAAGCAGGCTGTGGATTTTCATTTCTTTCAGTACCATACCAACATTTGAAGTCGAGGAAACCACCATGGTGCACAGCAATTAACCTTGAAGGATCCTCTTTTAATGTCAACTAGCATTACCCATCGCGGCTTCGCCCACGAATATTCTAGTTGTAAAGAGTACACTTAGCAAAATCTTAATCATGAATGCTATGACTGATTTATCCTTGGTGTGAATAATCAGACTTTATCAATTCAGCTACTGGTGCAGTGGTTAGGGGTTCGTCATTCCTCCATAGGTATATCAGAGCGAAGTTAGTTTTCTGAGAATATCACAACACTGTTAATTTAAGGGCCTTTAAATGTGGTTTTCGGAGACCCTTTATAGTCGGGTGAAAAAGACCTTTCGTACCACACTCACACGTGAAAATTGCGTGAAAAAGTTCTAGAGTGCCCCTTGACCCCCTTAAGCGCATTATACTGTATGTATTGATGAATTTTACAGCTTAATTTGGTTCAGTGATAACCTTATAACCGTCTGGAAACTTTCACAGCAATGTAATAATTGGAATTGCATTGCGTCTTACAGAAATAGATGGACCTGTGAGATTCTGTTACCATGGTTACCGTGTTGCATTCTTTCATTAATTCATCGTAAATATACATGTTTTAAGGTATTTATATAATTGTGAGGCATTTAAAGAGTAAGTGAGTGCGTTTCGCTTACGCATTGGGTTATGCTGAACCTGTAGCTACCCCATATGTGTAGGTTGGTGTTAATGGGACCTTATTTTCGGTACAAAACTGGAATGGGACCTTAGCAGAATAATATAGGGAGGGATAACTCATGGAAAATCCAGTGGGAGCATTCTTCAGTAACCAACTAACACCTAGTTGGGAACCCATTTGAACAGTTACATGGGTTTGATCTTCCCAGAGTCCAATCTTAAATCGGATACGCACAGGACAAGGCAGATGGGGCTGGTCTAACTCTGCAGATTGTGACTGTGGTGACCCCTTACAGTCAATCCATCACATTGTCGCTGACTGCCCTCTCCGAGCTTTAGATGGAACGTTGAAGGATGTTCAAGCATCAGTTGAAGCAGTTGAATGGGTCAGAGATCTTGACCTAGAACTATGAGATTTTATGAACTTGTGTGTGCATATTTTCTTTTAATTTTCTTTTTGTATATATCGTACATTCATTGTATATTCATCATATGATAAATAAATAAATAAATGATTCTTCTGTGTTATAAATTATATTTCACCCTATATCTTCATATTCTATAGCCTAATGCTACATTCAGTCTCTAAAGGACCAAAGAAGGCTTACGGTAACCATCATGGGAAATGTTATCCATATTGACCTGTAGTATTTGAACATACAGAGTAATATGTACAGTAAGTGCCTGTCAATATCTGTGTATCTAAACCTGTTTATTATTGAAAAACAAGGTATGAGTACCAGTGGCAACTGGTAATAATTCTCTCGAAAGCAAATTCAAACTTTGCAATCAAATCTTTCAACGTTGCAATTATAGACAGTGCATAATTTAGATGATCTTCAGCATCTAGTTAATGTGGTAGGGGAATACAGTAATATGCTAGGTCTGAACAACAATACAAAAAAGACGCATATCATGATTGTCACACGTCAGCCTGACTTTAAAAAAAATGCACATCTCCAATTTAATGGCTCCTCATTACAAAGAGTAGATAAATTCAAATACCTTGGAACATGGCTATGTGAGGATTGGAGATCAGGTATGGAGATAAAATGTCGTATAGAGAATGCCCGTAATGCTTTTGTGAAATTCAAGAAAATCCTCACAAGTACGGACTTAAATCTAACCCTTAGACTTTGGCTTGTAAGCTTCTACATTTGGTCTGTATTTCTATATGGGTCTGAAGGATGGACAATAAATGTGGCAACAACCAAGAAGATAGAGGCCTTTGAAATGTGGATTTACCGCAGAATGCTGAAGATACCATGGACTGCATATAACTAATATTCAAGTACTGCATAGAATGAACAGACAACGAAACTTATTCATCATCATCATCATCTTGCACAGTTTCCAGCCACTGGCCGGGTCTGTTTGGAACACAAGCCTCTCCAACGTCTTCTGTCTTCCCACCATTTCTCAGCCTCCACCCTTGTCCAGTCTTCTCCTCTCTTCTTCACGCTTTCTTCCACCCCCTTCAGCCACCTGTCTCTCGGTCTCTTTCCTTCCCACTTTGTCTCGTGTATCCTCCTGGGTATCCTCTTCTCCTCCATTCGTTTTACATGTCCATACCATCTAAGTCTAGATTTCTCTATTGTTAATTCCTGCCGCTCCTTCCGGAGCATAGGGCCTTGGCGAAATTTCTCCACGCAGTACGGTTCCTGGCCATTCTCTTCACTTGACTCCAGTTCTTGTCCACCTCTGCAATTTCATTTTCGATCGTCCTCTTCCAGGTCTTCTTAGGTCGACCTTGCTTCCTGGCGCCTTGAGGATTCCAGTCTAGCGCCGCCCTCTCAATAGCTCCGTCCGGCTTCCTTAGTGTGTGACCAATCCAGCGCCATTTCCTCTCCTTTATCTGGATGCTAATCGGTTGTTGATTGGTGATGGTCCAAAGATCTTCATTTGAGATTATGTCCGGCCACCTCACATTCATGATGCGACGCAGACATCTGTTAATGAACACCTGTAGCTGGTTGTTGATCGGTTTTGTGACTTTCCATGTTTCACAGCCATAGAGAAGAATCGACTTTACGTTGCTATTGAAAAGGCGGAGCTTGGTCTTCCTGGAAATGTTTCTATTCCTCCAGATGGGGTAGAGCTGGACAAAGGCACCATTTGCCTTCCTGATACGGCTTCGAACATCTTCCTCTGCTCCCCCATCATTTGTGACTATACTTCCAAGGTAGAGGAAGGACTCAACTCGCTCAATGTCCTTTCCGTTGACTGTCAAACTAGTCGTGATGTCAGAATTTATCCTCATCTCTTTGGTCTTATTGGTGTTGATCATCAGTCCTGAACGTTCTGCTTCTCTCTGCAAACTCCCCAGCTTATCTTCTATGTCTCGGTACCGTTGTGCCATAAGACAAATGTCGTCTGCGAAATCCAGATCTTCAAGCCTGTCATTTATACCCCATTGAATACCCCTCTTCCGTCCTCCCATTACCTTCTTCATCACACTATCCAGGACCAACAGGAACAGAGTGGGGGAAAGGACACACCCCTGTCTCACTCCGGAACTGACCTTTATCTTTTCTGTTAATTTGCCTTCGTGAAGAACCTGGCACTCATACCCTTCGTACATCTCTTCCATGATTCTGATGATCTTTGTTGGAATTTTATATTCCTCGAGGGTCTTCCACATGATTCTTTGATTTACGGAGTCGAAGGCTTTCTCGAAGTCAACAAATGTGAGGTAAAGGGTATTCCGCCACTCCTCACTCTGCTCCAGGATGATTCGGAGGGTGTTTATGAGATCCACACAGCTGCGATGTTGTCGAAATCCAGCCTGTTCCTTCCGAAGCCTTTTTTCTACGCAGTCTTTTATACGATTCAGGATGACTCTCGCCAGCACTTTGCTTGGAATGGACAGCAAGGTGATACCCCTCCAGTTGTTACAGTTTGTGGTGTCCCCTTTCTTCGGCAACTTGACTATCAACCCCTTCTTCCAGTCGGTTGGTATTTTCTCCTCCTGCCAGATCTTCTCCAACAGCGGGTGCAGCAGATCGATCGTAATATCCAGGTCTGCTTTCAGTACTTCCGCTGGAATATTATCCAGACCTGGTGCCTTCCCGCATTTCATTTGCTTCAACGCTGTCCGTATTTCGCCCTAAGTTGGGGAGTCGAGGCTGATGCTTGGGTCACTTTCTGCTTCCTCTTCATCTTCTCCTCGCTGCTTACTTTCTGGTCCTCTATCTCTATTAAGAACCTCTGCAAAGTGTTCTCTCCATCTTGTCAGCTGCTGTTCACACGTCGTGAGGATTTTGCCCGTCTTGCTCTTCACAGGTCTAGTTTTATTAAAACCTTTCTTCGAAAGCATCTTTGTGATGCCATAGAGCTCCTTAACGTCCCCCCTTCTTGCCGCTTCTTCTGCTTTCTCCGCCTGCTCATCAATCCACCTCCTATGATCCTTCCGTACACTCCTCTTTACCTCCCTGTTTGCTGTTGAATACTTTGCTTGTGTGAGAGCCTTCTGCTGCCTAGTCTTGCAGGTGTTGAGCTTGGCCTTAATCTCCTTCCTATAATTTATCTTGTCCCAGGTCTGATCGGATATCCATTCTTTCCGCAGGTAGTTCTTGTACCCGAGCTGCATCTCACTGGTTTCCACGAAGATATTCTTTACCTCGCTCCACACAGTCTACACGTCCTTCTCTGTCTCGGAGCCCAACACCTGGAATTTATTTCTGAGCTCCAGTTTAAATTTGTCCAATCTCTGCTGGTTCTTAAGCTTGCCCACATCAAACTTCTTGTGGCGAGTGTTAAACTTTCGGCGGACTGCGGCGATCTTCATGCGGAAGTTGGCAACCACAAGATGATGGTCACTACCAACGTCCGCTCCTCTCTTGTTCCTAACATCTTCCAAGCTTCTTCTGAACCTCCTGCTCACCGCGATGTGATCAATTTGATTTTCTGTGACTTGATCAGGAGACACCCAGGTGACCTTGTGGCACCGCCAATGAGGAAATACCATGCCACCCATCACTAAATCCTGACTGGCGCAATATTCCGTAAATTTCTCCCCATTGTCATTCATCTCACCAAGGCCATGTTTACCCATGATCTGCTCCAACCCCTCATTGTTTGAGCCCACCTTCGCGTTGAAGTCTCCCATAACAATGAGAATGTCCTACTTACTTGTTTGTCTTGTGACATCTCGCAGCATTTGGTAGAATTCTTCCTTCTTCTCTGGCTCCGACTGTTCTGTAGGCGCATAGCATTGGATGATGATCACATTCCTGATCTTTGCCTAGCAAACATGAGCCTACTAGAAATTGGCTTCCACTCCATAAGGCTTCTCTTTGCATTTCTGTTGAGCAGCAATCCCACTCCATCCCTGTGTTCTTCATCATCGCCCCCAGAATAGAGAAATGTAATTCCATCTGTTGTCTGTATTTCACCAAATCCTGGCCACCTCACTTCACTCAATCCTAGGATATCCAGCCCATAGTTCTTCATCTCCCGTGTCACTTGTTTCAGTCTGGTTTTCTCCATCAAGGTCCTCACATTCCAGAAACCGATTTTCGTAGTCCTCTTCATGCCAAAAGTCGTCATCAGGTTATCCGTCCGGTTTTGTAATTTCGCTTCAGTTTCCGTAATCAGTTTATTTAAGAGGAGCGAGTGATTAACCCACTGCCTCCGAGTGCCTTGGAGGGGCTGCCACCTTAAGCCTGAGGCACCAGGCTGATTTTCTGTCAGGGTTTCTTCCCTTAGCCTTTGAAGAACCAACTCCAAACTACAAGGCAGCAGTTGTTTCACCAGAGCCCCGTTAGCCGTAATTTCTTCAGGGTTCCTGTAGGGCCTTCACAGCTACCGTAGCGGTCTTCAGGCACACAAAGTCCCCACTGTACTTCACCCCTACAGGCAATCCCCTACTTAATTACGTTGCCCATCTCCCACGACGAGGGGTTGGATTTGTGGGAGACAGATTTCTCTATCCCATCCTGTAATGGTTCCTCCTTCATTAATTCTCTGGTCCTCTCATTTCTTATTCTGTCCATCTTTGTAGCTCCAATACTGCTTCTCAAGAACCTCATCTCACTGGCCTGTATTTTGCTCTTGTCCCTTCTTTCATAACCCAGGTCTCCGAGGCATACGTCAGGATAGGGACATAGTACGTCCGATATATGATCGTATCTTATTATGCACCTTCAAAAGACGAAAAACAGTATACCTGGGACATATCATGCGGAACACCAAATATCGACTTCTCAAGTTGATACAGGAAGGAAAGATCGAAGGTCAAAGAGGAAGGGGCCGAAGAAGGATTTCCTGGGTGGATAACAACCAGTGGACAGCATTACCCAGCATCGATAAATTATTCCACATCGCAGTTCATAAGCAAAAGATGCATCATATGGTCGCTAACATCCATTAAAGGATAGGCATCCTAAGGAGAAGAAGGAGTTTCATGAAACCAGAGTACTAACTGAGCAATTGTACAAGACAGGTGAAATGAAATAAGATGCCCAACCGTCAAGACTACCTCACATACAGATGTAAATTTACACCCTATATACTGTAATCAGGCTAAACACAAAATTAATTTACCATGCAATTCCTAAATACTAATTCCAATGCCACCAGATCAAATTAACAAACCTGAGAATTCGTGTAGGTGCACTGATAGGTGTGACTGTGTCGCCAACTGTTCATCCTAAGTTCAAGTAGGGGATGATAACCCCTTAAAACAACAATTATCCACCATCATGCATTCAGCCCGAGCTCTGTGCGGACGCAGATATTCACCAAATGGACAATTTCTAAACAATAACAATAAATTAGACATTTAATTCATACATTTACATGTGAAACTGCGTCCAGTCTAGTCTGCAAGCCTCTGATTTTAACAAGTCGCCTCCATGATCTCTTATTAACAGTTAGCACTGTGAACTCCTCTGCTTCTACAGCTCTCATTTTTAAATCATTCCACGCTGAATCCAACCATTGCCTCCTAAGTCTACCTGTGCTTCTCTTACCCTCTACAGCCGAACTCTTGGGTAATCTCTCCTCCCCCATTCTCTTCACATGACCCAAACATCTGAGTCGGCTCATACGAACAGTTTCATCTAGCGTGTTCATTTCTAACTTGCAAGAAACTGCCTCCTTCGCAAATTATCTGGTACCAGCTGGGGGACTCAAACTCAAACAATAAGAACCACTGCTTTAGCACTCTATTAACTCTGCAGCAGAATATGCATGTCCTGTGTGGTATAGGTTGTGTCATACCAAGCAGCATTAAATGAAACGTGTAGACTCATCACTGGCTGCCTGAGACCCACGCCATGTGATAAACTGTATTGTTTAGCAGGCATTGCACCCCCAGATATCAGAAGAAAAGTTGTAGCTAAATGTGAGAGAGATGTGTCTCAAGCACATCCATTGTATAGCCTTCAACCAGCCCACTCTCGACTGAAGTCCAGAAGAAGCTTTCTTCACACAACTGAGTGCCTAACTGACAAACCTCAGGTTTTGAGGATTACATCTTGGTTTACCAGAAGCCCCCACATTACTCAGTGGATGGCTCCACTGAAAGGCTCCCAGCAGGACATACTGAGGCTAGGACAACTTGGAAGTCTCTCAACAGATTGCGATCTGGGGTTGGCAGATCCAAGTCCAACATTCATAAATGTTTTTTTTTTGCTGCGACTCGGTCCTTTGTGAATGCGGTGAAGAACAGACTATGGATCATCTGCTTCAGAGCAGTCTGTGTCCTATACTGTGCACCATGGAGAATCTGGTGAAGGCTACACCAAATGGACGTGACATGGCAAAATATTGGTCATGCAATATTTAGAACATTAGGTGTTAAAGTTTTGTCATTTTTGTTGCCCATTTTGTGCATAATTTCTTATGTAATATTTTTGTTCCTGACACGAGTAAATACATTTCTAACTTGCGTTTTATGTCTTTATTGCGAGTACCTTCCTGCCATTGCTCCCATCTATTTGTCCCAGCAATCATTTGTGCTATCCTCGTATCATTTACCTCTAGCCAGCAAATCTTGGTAGGTTTTTGCTACGTCTGTTGCTGAGTTTCACTCACGTGCAGCAAGTTGGGTTATTCAGCAGGCTGCCTGGACCTAGCACTACATTCCATATGGTATATGAAGCATATCATTGTACTGTACTTCTTTGCTATGAGAATTAAGAAGTTCCTCTGCATTATCTCCTCCATATAGCAGCACCAAACGATGGAATATTGGCTTTAACGGCCAGTGGGTTCAGCCGTGCCTGTTAAGGAGCTTTGCAATTAGAATTAGTTCAGGTAACTTGCAGTAGTTAAGTTCTTTGAAAATCGGTGCACCTTTTGATAAATGACTTTGCCTGCATTATACGCCTGTGGTTGTACAAGGCAAAACTTGCTACGAAAGCTGGCAGAACAGATGATCTTGTTCCTTAAACAAAAAAACATCACTACCACCTATTGACAAACATAACTCACATAATGATAATATTTTTTTTAAATTTCGTTAGGGCCATCTATGGACCACGGTGCTTGTGTTTTAGCTGTTTCTTGATGTCATCGTCAGGCTTGCCACGATTGGTGTTCTTAGTGGTGGGTTTGGCAGCTGCTTTCATGTTGGTACCTTGAGCTTTTCTGATGGCCCAGTAGTCCTTCATTTTCCGGCTAAATTGAATCTCACGTTCCTCAGACCATTTCCTAGTCTCGTCTTTTGGTCTGTGGGTAACTTCTGTGAGGGATGTTACGAAGGATTTAATTTTAAGAGCTGTAAGATAGTTACTCCGGTCGGCTATGTCATTTTCATTTATATGGAGTTCTGAAAGATCCTTCTCCACTTGCTTCTTCCACAAGAATCCAGTAGCTTTGCCCTTGTTAACAGCCTTGAAGATCCTATGGGATAACCTGTTGAGTCCATTCTGAACAGACGTCCGTAAAAAGCCAGTCGCCTTCTTCTGATGGCATCTATGAGATTTTCTTGGTGTTTATATAGCTCACGATTTGGTTGATACCATCGGCTTCCATCTGGTAGAATTCTTGGTCCTACTATCCGTCTCAGGAACTTTCTTTCTTGTACCTCGAGGGCCCTTAATGGGGTCTTCTTAGTTAGACATAGGCACTCTGCTGCATAGAGGACTGAAGGTCTGACTACTGCATTGTAGTGTCTTAGTTAGACAGTCATCGACAAATTTTTTGAAGCATATAGTTTTCTACAGGCATGGTAAGCCTTATCTAGTTTGAGTCTCCTGTGTTCAAGAGCCACTGTTTCGCTGAGGTCCTCTGAAAACCATTCCCCAAGGTATTTTACACTTTTGACTCTCTTGATGTAGATGTTATCACTGACTCATCATTCTAGGGGCATCCTTGATGTTAGTAACAAACTTGGTCTTTCCTATGTTAATCAAAAGACCCGTTTTAGCCGCTATTGAGTGCAGTATTTAAACACAAATAGTGCTAAATGTTCCGGCATAACTCAACAAAATGACAGCGTTTCGCCCCAGTGTGCTATTGGGCTCTTCAGTTGGTTAAAGCACACCTCACCAAGACACTGTCAAGTACACGCTGTCATTTTGTTGAGTTATGCCGGAACATTTAGCACTATTTGTGTTTAAATATATAATGGCTCAACGGGCAATACATAATTTTTTTTGAAGATTGTATATTCAATGCCAAGGTAAGGTTATAATTGCTTTGGAGTGGAGTTTCGACTCCCATAGTGCACTGGCTTTGCTCGTGACGCGGATACACATGTATCAAATACGTCTTGCAATGGCCTTCCCAGTGTGTACTTGACAGTGTCTTGGTGAGGTGTGCTTTAACCAACTGAAGAGCCCAATAGCACACCGGGGCGAAACCCTGTCATTTTGTTGAGTTATGCCGGAACATTTAGCACTATTTGTGTTTAAATATATAATGGCTCAACGGGCAATACATAATTTTTTTTTGAAGATTGTATATTCAATGCCAAGGTAAGGTTATAATTGCATTGGAGTGGAGTTTCGACTCCCATAGTGCACTGGCTTTGCTCGTGACGCGGATACACATGTATCAAATACGTCTTGCAATGGCCTTCCCAGTGTGTGCTAGACAGTGTCTTGGTGAGGTGTGCTTTAACCAACTGAAGAGCCCAATAGCACACCGGGGCGAAACGCTGTCATTTTGTTGAGTTATGCCGGAACTTTTAGCACTATTTGTGTTTAAATATATAATGGCTCAACGGGCAATACATAATTTTATTTTATTTTTTTTAAGATTGTATATTGAGTGCAGTGTTTGGAGCTGAGTAGTAGCCTCCTGTATGTCATTTTCCAATAAAGTCAGATCGTCTGCAAAAGCTAGGCATGGAATCCTTAGGTTGTCAGCTTTAATCCCCATCCGTAATCCAGTATTCTCTGGTAGGATTCTCGTCCACTCTCTAATGATCCTTTCCAGAACACAATTAAATAATATGCATGAGATGCCGTCTCCTTGTCTCACCCGTTTTAATGGTGAAACTCTCCGAGAGCTGTCCTCTAAGCTTTACTCTGGCTGTGGTGTTGTGCAGGGTGGCTTGCACCAGCCTATTGATCTTGTCGTTGAGTCCTAGTTCTCTCAAGGTGTTAAAAAGAGTAATTCTGTCCACTGAGTCGTATGCTTTCTGGAAGTCGACAAATATAGCTACCCATTGTCTGGCTCTTGACTTGCTGTATTGAAGGATGGTCTTCAGATTGTGTATCTGCTCGGTACAGGACCTCGATGCTCTTAACCCTGCTTGATATTCTCCTAACTCTTTATCCAGCTGTCTCGTTACATGGCGTTCCAGAATCTTGGAAAATATCTTATAGATAACAGCAATGAGTGATATTCCTCTGTAGTTACTGGGATCTGTTTTGCTTCCCTTCTTGTGGATTGGATGGATAATGGCTGACGTCCAATCATCTGGGAGCCTCTCACTAGTCCATATGCCCAGAATTACTTTATGTATGCTCCTGAAGGTGTGTTCTCCGGCATGTTTTAGCATTTCTGCTACCATCCCGTCTTCCCCAGAAGCTTTATTATTCTTGAGTAGTTTAATTATACCTCTGACTTCTTCATAGGTTGGAGGAGCGATATACTCAGTATTAGGGTTAGCTGGTTCTGTAACTTGGAGACGCTCAATAGGTTCTTCTGCATTTAAGAGTCCTTTGAAGTAGTTAGCTAGGGTCTTGGTACAATCGCTGTCATTAAGACACAGGGATCCATCTGGTGTCTGGAGGTGTAAGGTAGGGGACACGAATCGGGTTGTTTGTTGCTTGAGGCTTTTGTATAGATCTCTAGAGTTGTTCCTTACAAAATCCTCCTCTGCCTGCTTAATCAGTTCCTGGTTGTGCATCCTCTTGGCCCCTCTTATGATGCTCGACGTAGTTTTCCTTTGTGCAATAAAGGCTTGTAAATTAGCTTCGTTCTTATGTACATTCCATTTGATCCAAGCTAGTCGCCTGACTTCTATAGCTTTATCACATTCGCTGGACCACCACGGATGCTTGTTCCCTTTATGTCTATTGGGGATTGTTTCCTGAGCCGCTACTGTTATGGCATCCCTAAGCGGATCCCAATTTGTAGATGTGTTAATCCTGTTGGTATTATGAATCAGCCTCTCTTGGTAACTAGTGCTGTCTTCTTTAAGTTTGGTGATATCAAACCTAGGGATCTTCGTGTTCTTTGCTAGCATACCAGTGGTCTTTATTAGTGGTTTCAGGTTCGTCTTAACCAGAGACAGGTAGTGATCAGAGTCAATGTTGGCTCCTCGTAGCACCTTGAAATTCATAATATCCCTATGGTGCAGCTTGTCCATTGCTACGTGGTCGATTTGGAATTCACCCAACATGCTATTTGGGCATCGCCATGTCATGGCCTTCCTGGGAAAGTGTTTGAAAGCTGTAGACATCAAACGTAATCCATACTTGGTGCAGACACTGATTAATCGTTCCCCATTGGTGTTGGTTCTCTTATGGGCAGGATATCTTCCTACAATCTTCCGGTATTTCCGTTCTCTACCGATCTGGGCATTGAAATCTCCTAACAATATAGTTGTATGGTGATCTGGAACCTTGTCTAGGGTTTCCTCAAGGGCATCCCAGTAATGGTTTGTCATTTCTGTTTTTTTTCTGTTAGAGTCATTGGTAGGAGCATGGAAGTTAATCATAGAGTATCCTCTATTCTTACATCTGAAGGAAAGCACCGATGTTCTATCGTTTGGTGAGGAAAAGTCAAGAATGCTTGTAACCAGTCGACGGTGTACTGCAAACCCAGTCCCAAGGAATGGTATATTTTCCATTACTTTATTACCAGGTTTCCCTTTATATATTCCATATCCTTGAGACTCTATGGCTTCTTCGTCCGGAAACCTAGTCTCTTGGAGAGCTGCTATACTGATGTTCTTGTCGTTCAGTACTTCAAGCGTATGCTTAAGCTTTCCGGTCTTGATCAAGGAGTTTATATTTATTGTGGCTAGGTAAGTAATATTCCTTTTAAAGTTTCGTTTGGATCCGACTGGGTCACATGAAGGTGTAGGTCCCCCAGACTCCGATGACCTACTTGTGGTTTGTCTACCACCTGAGGTATTATGTTCATTAAGTTTGTACTTCATGTTTGATACAGTCTATCACACAAGTGATTAGGTTAGGTCACCCGAAGGTAACGAGTTGTTAACTATCAGGGTTGTAAGCCCTGAAGCCCCCAGCACTGATCGGTTCACTGAACCAGGCTCCCGCTGGGATTAGTTACCCAACCTTCCACTGGGTTGCTCATTTAGCAGGGACACCTCGTGCAGGTTACGTGCTGGAGTTGGGAGTGAAAGAGGCTAGTTGGATTCTCTTGCTGAATCCAATATGTTACGTTGCAGGTGGCTGGCAACGACGCATTTCACTCCCTTTTGTCCGGAGCCACAAGGACTCCCCCCAGGTTCATTCATTTTATGTATTCATTTATTATTTATTTATCGTATGGCTTTTAGTGCCGGAAGTGTCCGAGGACATGTTCGGCTCGCCTGAGTCTGTAGCTGCTTCCGGTGGACACCCTTAGGGTGAGCTACAAATTCCGTTCAATTTCAAGTAGTTCCAACTTTCGCCGCCAGATATAAATGATACCTAGTGGTGAACGTTGGAACTTTGATAGAGAGTTCTGACCAAATCTAACCTAACAATTTAGCTTCACACAAGTTTCGTCTCGTGGAAGGATCTTTTACATGCCATAAATCTATGACATGGGACCGCCGGCTTTACTTCCCCTCCGAAGGAAGGTATACTGAAAGATTTTTAACGCTCTTAAAAAGTCCGACGACTTCGGCCGGGTTTCAACCCACTATCTTGGGCACAGCAGTTCAGCATGCTAGCAACTATGCCACTTATAATAATATTATATTAGCCTAATTTAATAGTTCTTTTTTAGTATTGCATCACCTGCTGATGTAGTGTTCAACTCAGCAAGTTAAATACTAATTCTATATGAGGCAATTTTAATGCTCTTTTTGGTCATCCATGTTAATAAAGAGCCTGCTGAAACGATGGAGTGAATTAACAAACAACGTTCCGATTTCCTGCTCATAAATGGTACAAATCATCATATATCGATCGGTACATAAATTCTTATACATTCACAGATGCTATACAGAGTGGACGACGATAATGTTTTGTGTGTCCACACAGGACCTAACTTAATTGAACTTTGAGGCACTAGCCTATTCTACTTTGACTCTTTTAGATATCAACATTTTACAAGGCATATGGTGTCTCTGTGAATGTTTCCAAGTTACCCAGGCACACAAAAGTAGTCCAACTGTAGCACTTAGAAGGGATGTGAAATCTATAACACTAATATTTATCGAACTATGAGGGTCATTCAATGTCATATTCTATACTCTGATTTACAAAAGATGCTCTGTGAAAGCTGTCACCCACTTGAAGGGTGAGGTAAGGAATGGAGACGAGAGGGGTAACGGTCTCCATAGCAACAGCAAGCAATCTTGCAATGCTGTGAAAGGTTCTACTCATAGGGTTAGTACTGCTGTACTGACTCAGTGAGGAAAGCAATGACAAACTACCTCACTCCTCTTCTTGCCTAGTACGCCTCAATATAGCGCTGCCTTGGGATTTTGTGGGTATCTACCCACATAACCTAACGGCGGTGCGTTTGAAGATCCAACCGGCCTTCGGGCTGACTACCTAACAGACAGACATGCCGACACAGCAGTAAGCACATGTTTTGACTCAGTGTGTCTTCACTCGTCACGGTCATTAGAACGCCAGGCAGGGGGCTAACTTCCCCAGTATTTGTGTCTTCCTGCAAGCCTCTTGGAATGTTATGAGTCATGATCAGCCTCAGTGGCAAC